>JAEIGQ010000271.1:0-346539 GCA_018904275.1 Lordiphosa clarofinis
CGACAGACTTCGTCCTGTCAAAAAGATTTGTAATGTGGCAGTTTTTGTGCCTGCGTATTTTAAAAATTCTCCTGAACAGAACCGTCACCCTGGTGATAGGGCGTTGTGAATAAAAAATAATTAAATAAAACATATATAAGGATTTAAAAAGTAAGTAATCGCTTTATTGTTAATCATGTGAATCATAATTATTATTATTATCATTGTAGTGCTTTGTGGTATACGATGTTTTTTGTTTGATTACCTGGCGCATAGATAAACAAATCTGATGGTTTTCCAACACGGGAACAGGCAACATACAATTGACCATGAGAAACATGGGTTTTCTAGATTAATACCACAAACACTTAATGATTGCCCCTGGGACTTGTTTATAGTCATAGCAAAAGCAAGCCGCACTGGAAACTGTAGTCGTTTAAACTCAAATGGCACATCAGTCGGAATCATTGGGATGCGCGGTATGAGAACATCTTCTCCTTTATACTTTCCTTTGAGTATAGTTGCTTCTATCACATTGTTTAGTAATTTTATCGCTAACCGTGTACCGTTGCAAAGACGCGGTTGGTTGATATTTCGCAACATTATAACCACCGATCCAACCTTTAATTGAAGATTGTGAGGTGGCAATCCTGGCAAATCCAGCGAGTTTAAAAATTCCGGTGGATAGTTGACTACATCATCTTGATTAGTAGCCGAATCAACTGATTTATATATCCTCAATTCGCCTGTAATTTGTTCTTGAATTTTGAAATTCAATTCATTTACATCTATGTTTTTTGCAGCCAGTATAGCTCGTTCGCTCAACCAATCATGGTTTCTGTAATTTTGAGAAACATCTGGAAACACCTTCTGAATAAGTTCATCTTTTGATCGAGTTAACTGACAAAAACTTTGAGGAAAGTTAATGCAGCCAGTCAACATGTCTATAGGAAATTTGCCATTACCAATGTCAATGAGTTGTTTAGAGAATATGTTTCCAGATTGGTCATTTTGCAACTCGACACGCATATTCTTGCTTAAATGAAGTACTTTGACATGTTTCCACAAATTGGAGGACTTTAGACATGCATTGAGTTCATCAGCTGGCGTTGATCGTGGAATCACTGGCAATGTTTGACGAAAATCTCCTGCTAATAAAATCATTGCACCACCAAATAGGTTATTATTGCTCCGTAGATCTTTTAAGGTTCTGTCTAAAGCCTCCAAAGTTTTTTATGTGCCATCGTGCATTCATCCCAAACAATCAATTTACATTGCTGCAAAACCTTTGCCATTGCAGAGTTCTTCGAAACGTTGCAGGTTGGAGTTTCAATGCTTTGCATATTTAATGGCAATTTTAGTGCTGAATGGGCTGTTCGACCACCTTCAAGAAAAGTTGCTGCGATTCCCGACGAAGCGAGTGCAAGTGCAATTTTATTTTGTGAGCGAATTGTTGCTAATATTAATGAAATCAAAAAAGTTTTTCCTGTACCACCAGGTGCATCTAAGTAAATCCCTCCAGTTTCATCATTTGTTACTTTCATAAGAGCTTCAAATACATACTTCTGTTGTTCATTTAACAGTGGAAGATTTGTTTGAATTAATTCTTTCAAAGCGTTGAGATCATACAGTCTTTCTCGATGCAACTCTTGGTTAAAAGCGTCATGCATTGGACGATTGGGCGCGGTCAGGCCTAATTGAATTAATAGTTTGTTTGACATTATCAAGCACATGTCCTCAATTGAAATCAATGCTTCATTGTAAATTTCTTCACTGATTTGTATATTTGGATTTCCCATTCTATTCCGTATTTGATACAAAATATCATCACACATGTAATCTTTGTACTTGATCCACAAATCAATTGGGTTTGATGGGAAGCATGTAGATATGATTATAGAAAACAATGTTCGTATTTGATGAGCGTGTGATGATATTACAGCATCATTGAGAGTTTGATCCCAATGAGCGTCATTTTCAAGCAATTGCAAACGTTGACAGGCTTCTCTGTAGGATCCACACAATTCACCATCAACAGTTCGTAACTGTTGGAATGATGTTGGGCCACGTACATTGACTAATAGCAGTCGTAAATAAAAACATTCATCATTGCTTGGATGTACTGAATAAATCCGGCCAATCGCATCGGTGGAATATACATCTGTATATCCTGGAACTGGCTTTCCTTGTTTCCGTCGTATAAATCTCCTTGAGGATTGATTCCAGGTATAATATTTTGGCATTTCAGAATATAGCAATGTTTGTGCGAAATAATCGTTTTGGCATGTCTCAAAAAAACTGGTTAATGTAGTAGATGGTGGCTGAGCAGCTCTTTGTACTGCGTTCTGTGCTGTAAAATACACTCTTTGTCCATTTTCTAAATGCACAGCTAAGTGAACAACAGAAGGGTGTCTCTCATGAATAGGAAAAGAAAATATTCGCCAAACTGCTTCATTACTACTGACATAGCAGCCCATTTGGTATTGGGTAACTTCATCATTGGAATTCTCTGCACCAATTCCAATCACAGCCATATCACTCCCTTTGGTTACATATTTGCAAATGTATTTAATAGATTTCACTGAATGGCAAGATTCAACGTTGATGTGTGCTTTGAATGTCTTTGATAAAATGGGTGAATATGGAACAATCCAACGATTATCTATTTCAATATCTTGTTGATTTAATTTGACAATTGTGGATTTTCCATTGTCTGCTGTCGATCTGCGACGATACAATGGATAACCGTCATTACCAGTAATTGTTTCCGATATTAATGTCCGTGGATATCGTTTTGAACATTTACCATCCATCATACACGGTGAATTTTGATTAAGAGTTCCACAGGGACCATGTATCATGTTTTTGATAACTACCTCATGCAATCCAGGATCTACTTGTACATTAGGGATTTCAGCTGATATCACTGCATCAACTTCATTTGGCCTTATCTTTTCAACCAACCAAATCAAAATGTTTGCATGTGGCAATCCTCGTTTCTGCCACTCCACAGAATACATCCAGCAGCGTGTCTCACCAAACACATTATGTTTTACGATGAAATCCATTAAAGATTTCAACTTTTGTCACGCTCATATCTTCCTTAATTGAAGAGCTAGAGGGCTGAAAATAGGCCTAAAAAAATTCATTTTTTTGTCTGCTGTAGGATCAGGTTTTAATTTTATATTTTAATTAATTTAATTAATATATTTTACTGTATTTTAAACCTTCCAAATCTTTAAACGCTCATATCTTCCTTAATTGAAGAGCTAGAGGGCTGAAAATAGGCCCAAAAATTCATTTTTTTGTCTGCTGTAGGATCAGGTTTTAATTTTATATTTTAATTAATTTAATTAATATATTTTACTGTATTTTAAACCTTCCAAATCTTTAAACGCTCATATCTTCCTTAATTGAAGAGCTAGAGGGCTGAAAATAGGCCCAAAAAATTCATTTTTTTTGTCTGCTGTAGGATCAGGTTTTAATTTTATATTTTAAAAACCATCCTTGAACTTCAACGAACATTTTAAAAATTTTTTGCTAATTTTCCTCGTTTTTTTTTTTTTTTTTTTACAATATTTTTTTTTTTTTTTTATATATAAAGTACCCTTTAAAAATTGGGTATAATGGGTCAAGCCTAAATATTGTCCGCTGTTTATTCTGCACTTTACAAAAAATGGATAAAAAGTGCTGCCGAGTATGATAAAATTAATGGGAGTTTGGCATACCAAAAATATCTGAACAGAGAACATTTTTAACTAACATTCGATGAATGTTTGGTGTGACCAGACTTGTTTTAGTACCCTTTTTCGAATTCATGAATTGAAGACAACCGCAAAAAAGTGACTGAGCCACCACTTCAAAATTTTAAAAAGATCCGACATAAAACACCAAAGATTTGGACTTGGTTTAGAACTAAGAGAAATGAGCTACTTCTACCAAATTCATGAATTAAAGAAGCACTCGCCAAATAGTTTAAGAGTCGCCATTTAAAAATTTTAAAAAGATCCGACACAAAACACCAAAGATTTGAACTTGGTTTAATACTAAGGGAGATGGTCTATCTCTAGAAAATTTATGAATTGAAGACGCACTCACAAAATAGTATCAAAGCCAACATTTCAAAAAGATTCTACTTAAAACTCCGAAGACTTGGGCTTGTTTTAGTACTTTGGGAGAGGTCCATCTTCAAAAAAAATTTCAGTGCCCAAATAACCACAAAACATCTATTTTTGTTTTAGAACTATGGGAAATGTACTGCCTCTCTTCTACTCATGATTTGAAAACGAGTTCATTGCCAACAAAAGCCGCATAAATTTTTTTGAGTCACCATTCAACATTTTATCAAGATCCGAAAAAAACACCAAACACAAAAATTTGTTTTAGTACTTAGGGATATGAACTTCCTTTTCTTGTTTCCTAAATTGAAGACGAATTCAAAGCCCAACAGTATTTCAAAATTTTAAAAAGATCCGACAAAAAACACCAAAGACTTGGACTTGTTTTAGTACTTAGGGAGATGAACTTGCTATTCCCATTTCATAAATTGAAGTCGAATTCAAAGCCCAAAGTGCCAGAGATAAAATTTATAAATGATGCGACAAAAAACACCAAAGTTTTGCACGATTGTATTTATGCATATACTCGTCAAACCTCACCGTATCAATTGAGCAGAGTATTCTGTAGTCGCTTGCAGAGCTCTTACTTGTTTTTTTTTTCAAAGATCCGACAAAATACACCAAAGTTTTGCACGATTGTATGTGTGTCTATGTAGAAATGCTTAAGAATGTGCGCTTAAATTCGTCAAACCTCCCCAAATCAATTGAGCAGAGTATTTTGTAGTCGACTGCAGAGCTCTAAATTGTTTTTTCATTTTGTTGATTAAAGAATGGCGGGTCTCTTCCTGGTTGGTGGTTGTTGGCCAGCAAACAAATGATAATTTCCATTTACCACTTTGTGTTTACTCAACTAAAAATACAAAAAAAAAATAAAAAATACCTCACAAATGCTAAATCCATGCAAATCGCTCAAGCACCCACTTATATTTCTTCAGCGGACTTATTTAACTTGCGTAAATATAAAATATTTATATTGTTCTCTCTCTTTTATTTTTCTCTTTTTATGTACCCGTGTACTCTACGTATATAAACTTCATTTACTACACACAACTACCATCTGAAACCATCTTCAACTTCTTCTGCCTGTGCATCAACTACAACTACAATAAACAATATTAACAAATTCCAAAAAAAATAAAAAAAATGCCTACTGCTGCCCTGCTTTTGGTATGCCAGCGCGGAAGCGACGAACTTTTGAGTCAAGCAGCAGTCATGGCGCCCGCCTCCGACAATAATAATCAGGACTTGGCCACAAAGAAGGCCAAACTGGATTCGAGCACCGTGCTGGCCGGCGGAATTGGTAAGTTTTCACCTCTATCTCTCTATCTCTGCTGCCTTCAGCCTTTACCTTTTGCCTAGTCTATTCTACTCTATGCCTGTCTGTGTGCAAGTTTTAAGGCCCTTTGGCTGGGCGTCAGTGCATTAGGCTAAAGCCGGCTTACAAGTCACTTTACGCACTTACACAAAATTAAAGGCCCGCTGCCAATTAACCTACTAATTAGCAGGAAAAATAAGTCGACAAACATTTGGCTGGCTGGTTGGGAAAAGGGCAGCCAATGCCCACGCACTGGCGGCACATTAATTAGCCCGCAACTCGCACACGCATACCATTACACACTTACACACGCCGGCCGCAAAGTAATAAAGCTAATCAAAAACCGCACACCCAACCACCCATCCAGAACCAGCACCATGAACCACATATTAGGCAAATATTTGACAGGCAGGGCGCTGAAAACGTTAACCAAAAATTCATCCAGCCACAAAACGATTGCCAATGCAAACAAATCCAGAGGCAACCATCTGCCAGGGTGGGGCCTAAATTCAAAAGTAATCGATTGTACTTTTTGTAAACCCTTGATAAGAAGATTATGAATAGGTGAAATTGCGTTTCTGGCGACCTTGAACAGAGATTAAGCAAATGAGGTTTGTGAGAAAAGATTAAATTTAAGGTTAAGTTTAACCTTTCAAAAATATTAACTTTTTCTTAAGATTTGGTTACTAAATCAGGCCAAATGCGCATTGACTCCAGTTCGTACTAAACAAAAACGAATTCAAATTAACAGAGGATTAACATTAATGTTAACATTTTAACATTATGTTAGAAGACCGCAGTGTCTGACCCGAAACATATGACAAAAGTAGTTTTTGAATATCTCCAAACTTTTTGAAAATTTATAGACGATCTGGGCCAAAACTGTACGATTTATATGAGCTTTCTGTGTACCTTTTTGATCTAAGAGATGAGGTTATAAAATGTATATATTATGCAGAAATCTGTTGGACTCAAATTTAGATTATTTGCAATGTTTTTTGTCCCGCTTTTCTTTTGCTCAAATTATTTTTGAGAGCATACTTGTAGCGAATTTTTTAGTAAATTAGGTTACAGTTATTCATATAATCCAATTCATTTACTAAATCTTTGATAGGCAGGCTTTGAATAGTGTTCTCAAAGCAGTGGTCGGCAATTTGAGCAGAGAAGTTGCTACTTGTGATGTTTTTTGTACCGCTTATTCTATGCTCGAGATGTTTTTAGCTTAGTTGTAAAAAAATTTGTTATAGCAGGTTATAGGTATACGTTTTATCCAACACTTTCATTGAATAGAATGCCTAAATCAGTGGTCGGCAATTTGAGCAGAGAAGTTGCCATTGCCAACTGATAAATTATTAATTAACTTTAACAGCAGAGATCCTTTAAAATCGTCTCTTAGCCGCTACTTTAAACCTTAAGTCTGCCCAGGCGTCGCAACAACTCTGCTCTTACTGCCGATCCCTGGCCTAAAGCTACCGACAGGAGTATTTGGCACAAAAAGTGGTCCGTCTTCTATTGTGTGTACTGACATACGACAGATTAAGACAGACACAAAAACAAACATACAAAAGCGTCACTAAAACGCATAGAAAAAAGTACAATTCTGCCATTTTAGCTTTTCTCCTCCCAGGATCTATTTTCCCTATTTTGTTTTTTTTATTTCAATTAGCTGACATGAAAAAATTGTGGTAATTACTCTCGTTTTCCATCTATGAAAAAAGGGTAAAGACTTAGCCCTTTGGAACTTTGCCAGACAGACTGTGTGCGGCCGGGTCTGCCCATCGTGGGCGCTAATAAAAATAAACGCCAAAGCAAAAGCATAATATTTATTTATTACTTTACAAAGGACTTTTCTATTAATTAAAAAGCAACAAGCGCACACCGGCACACACAACCACACACTGGCCCGGGCCAGTTGCCAACCGGTTGAAATCTCACCAGTCTTTCATTTGTTCAATGTCCATTCCCGCTCATGCATACGCAGACCGTGGCCGCCGCCAACGCCACTTGACACCTGCCACCTGCGGCCATTTTAATTTTCCACGTAAAGTTCTTGGGCAAACAACAAACTCAGCAAAATTTTGTGGTCCTGCGCCCCCCATTAAAGTCGCGAGCAGCTTAAAGAGAGAGAGAGAGAAGGGCGTGGGTGGAAACCCAATGAATTCATTTGTGTGGTCGCTTGTATGGCAACCACTTAAAGCTCTCGACTCACTTTGTGTGTGTGTGTGTGTGTGCGAAACCGATGCCGAAGCCAAAAATAATAACAAAAGGAATTGCTAAATAAATGTGTAAGGACACTTTTATTGCACTGCAAACGCCCATACAAAGGGCAGACAAGTAAATAGCCAAAATCCAAAAAGCAACAATAAGCATTGTGTGCGGCCTGACGTCGCCCCGTTCCTCCCCACTTGGATAAACACACGAACCAGGGACCAACGGCCGCTTGACCAGCGGCAGCAACGGCGGCATTGTCAATTGTATTTGTATGCCACTAAACCAATATGCCAATACACTAACGCACGTTTCCGTTACACGCGCTTAGCGCTGGGTCAAATCCACCAACACACGCAACATGCAACAAATTTTTCACGTAAATGTAATAAAAACACTTTGACATGTGCAATGGGCCAATCCAGTGGCGTACACAGAGGAGAATATGAAGGAGTTACGAGGATTAGTCGAGTTTCGGAATTTTGATATATTCTCTGCCGAATTTTTCTCATCGCTTCGCCAGTTTCGATATTCTCAGTCGGCCTTTGGTTGGATGATGCAAGTTTGCAATAAGGTTTGTGACCCTGGGTTTCTCGATAATTTCTCGTAACACACAAATCTGCACACATTTTCACTAATTACAGCTTACACTAAAGACAGAAAAAAGTGGGGAAGGAGTCGGGGCCATATTGGCTGAAAGCGTATTTTTTCTTGAGACATCTGACAGCCCGTGTTAAAAGCGTCCCCAGTAGATTTCTGAAGCCCCGCGGCCTATTTTTATATTCAAAATGCCTCTTTTTTCTGGCTTTTGATCACGACGGTTTTACACGAGACCGGTTAAACCGAAGACCACCGTAAGTTTAGATCTCAGCAAAAATCAAAAAAGATATACCTTATAGCCCAGTTCCACTGCCACATTAGGTTGGACCCCATGAGTATGAAATTTTTAAAGTCATGCTCTCACCCATCTTTTGATACTTTTTGAGGTATAATTAGAGTAAAAAAAAATCAAAAGTAAAGAAAAGTCGAGCTTAAACGGGCGCGATTAGCCTCTAAAGTTTTTGTATAGAACTCATACGCAGTGTTGCCCATTATCACATATTTTTTTTCATATATTATATAAATAGTCGGCGTCGATTTTATTTTAAAACTATTCAAATGAAAAATTAAAAAAGACTACCACTTTGTTTTAATTCATAAGATGACAGCAATTGAAATGAAGAAATAATTTTGATCTAAAAATTTGTATTCAATGAACGTGTCGTATGAGTAATTTTTTTCAAGAGCAGGGGTCTGTCTAATTATAAACCAAACATTAGCTTTGGGAATGCTGAGACCTTTTGGGTCCGACCTGATGTACATTAGGGTGGACGCCGATAAAAAATATAACCATCTTAAACGATTACTTTTAGGGTGTAGATAATGAATTAAAAAATCAAAAAATTTTTTATCATGTTTTAACCTCTGCGAAAAGCCTTCAAAGTTTCCACAAATATTACGTATACGACCCATTCACCGAATCGAAATTCTGTCGACGAATTCTTCGTATCATTTTAACAGTTGTCAAATTTGAATTTAATCGAACAACAAATAAAAATGGAGCAGGAATCGAATGTATTTTTGGTTGGTAGACTACGACCAAATTTTGACGAAGCGAGCCCATTTCCAACGAAGAGATGCGTTTATTCTACGGGACTAAATTCTTAAGACTGCCCATTTCAGAAAGTGCGACTAGTGTGGCTCACAAGCTGGAGTCAGCATGGTCCACGAGCGGGGTTTCAACAAAGGGCGATGTACGCATGAACGCACTGTCCTTCTAGTCAGATACTACAGACATAACAGTGAAAACTATGGGCAATTCGCTTAACTCAAGAAATCGATCCGTGGACACCGTTTTGAATCGATAAAAAGACAGAGCCCCAAACGAAGAAGAAATTAAAGACTATATCAGAAGAAGACTTTGCAGCATGTTCTTAAAATTGTCCTACAAACACAAACAAAATTGTAAACAAACCTTGGCACAAGTGTAATGCAGTAGGGGAAATTAAATGAATTGACAATATTAAATAAAGAGTTTTTGATTTATGAATAATTTCCCTTTATTTTTTGCCCATAGTAGTATAGTAATCCGCATTATTTTTCGATCCTGAAGAAGCTTATTTATAAGCAGCCCAGTAAAAGTAGACTATTCGCAGGAACGGCTGCAACCGTGATGCGCAGCACTTCAGTTCTGTGTGGGACCTGACTTCAAAGATATCTTGATAGCCCTTAATGAACGGCTAAAACTTGCTTTCATCTAGAAGTAAACAGCGCAAAATAGTAGACATTTTTTTTACCAAATATATTAAGTACCAAATATATTTACCTACATATTGTGTCTGTTATATAAAAAACATTTTTTATTGGTCATGGTACCTTTTTGTCAAATGTTATGACTTCAAACCAAATCTACGCCAACTACTAAAAAATTAAAAATGTAGGCATGGGCAACAGTACCTAAACCTTATTTAACCTAAACCTTATTTTTTCTCAAAAATTTTTTTTGCTTTGCGTTTTATACACAAAAATGCATCGTTTAAGCGGGTATCAGTATGACGTGACATTATTCCATATATAAAATGTCCGACCTAATGTACATATATGTGGCAGAAGCTGCAGAAGCAATCAAGCTTTAGGCCTCAATGGAGGCTGTCAAGGACGCAACGATCCATTGGATGCCCATCGCTTGTCTACAAGCTTTGCTGTGGCCCAAAAAAATGTTAACTTATACATGCTGTAAGCTAACATAACATCTTCTCCGTCTGCTGACTAAAAAGATTTGCTCAACAACTTGCAACATGCACAAAAATCCCTAATGACATTCAATCCATCAACAAAATTTTGCGAATTTTTTGAGTAAGATTAGATTCGTACCGGAAAACGCATTTAGCGTGAATCGGCTGATCGAACATGTTTGCAATGAAATCAGCTTTCGTGCTCACCAACACAAGCACATTTTTCTGTTCTCTCCGTTTGACTGGCCCTGCTTAAAATTCATAGCAAGCTATTTTACTCTTTCTCTTTCCAACTGTGTCAGCAGCGCTGTCTCAGCACAACTCGTAAAGGTGAAACACCTGAATAGATTAGAACGCAGAACAAGTTTATTCGGATGGAGCCGGTCTCTGGTTATCTCACACTGCCAAGTTGCCAGATATTGGAATTAAAACAGATTTCTTTAAACACGTATGGCAGCAGTCAACTACTCTGCCTGGTGTTCTCACATGTATGCCTTACATGTAGTTTAATTTCGTGTTCTTCATTTAAACCGAAGCTCTGCAGAAGATTCGGCCCAGGGGAATAAATTAAGAAGGATCGGAATTGAGCCTCCTAAGGTTTTAGTTTAGATGCTTTGGACATTTTTCAATAAAATAAATTAGACATATTTTGGTTAAGAAAGCTGGAAATAAAAACAATTTTTGTGCAAAATGTTTTTAACATGAAAAATTACCTAATACCAGTCGAGCTGTAGCTTAAAAGCCCATCACAAAAGATTTTTGGATGCCCCTGCCACAAAGGTTGGCCAAGTGCGCCACTGCTACCACCATCCCCTCAAACCACTTCAAGTGTGTGCTGTGCTGTGTGTGCACACTTCAAGTAAGTGGCCATAGTCCGTTTCATCTCCTAGCCTCTCCTCTGCTGCTGCCATGTAAAAATTCAACTCCAATTCGTTTCTGGCTCGATTTTCGCTTTGCGTTTTCGGACTAATAAATAGTTTCGCTTGATATATACTATATATTATTTTTATTATTAGGCATACTTTACGCCAACCCAAGGGTTCGATTTACAGTTGGGAGTGGGATTAATTCCATGGTCAGGCCATGTCGCGTGTCTAGACAAGCAGCCAGCGTGGCCCATTGTTGTCGCCTCTCGTTTGTGTGTTGTTTGTTGTTTATTGTTTATTGTTACAGCTCTCACACATGCATCGCGCGCCCAGTCATGGTGTTTGTATAGTCCAGCGACATTTGTTTGTTTATTGACCGATTTTGGGGGAGTTTAATGGTAAGCCCCAAACTAAAAAAAAACACACTGAAACCGCGCGCGTGCAGCCCGAGAAGTATGCAATGGTTTTTTTATATTTCTGGGCAAGCACTCAAATCAATTTAAAGCCCAAGTCAAGAGCAGCCAATCCCTTGGCATAGTCAAACACTTAAACGTTTTTATCGCCATAACCAATAAGGCAGCAGACAGTTTGTCCAGCGCGTGCCGCTTGGTCGTCTCGGATATCAAGCCAGTCCACTGCAGGTCCAATTCGCACGTCTCCTGCTGCTCCGGCTGCTTGGCATTCCGTGTAAATATTTTCGCAGTCAATAAAATAATATTGTCATATTTTTTTCCGCCGTTGTGTCGATGCCGTCTGTGTCAATATTGAGACAGCGTATTGAAAGGAGGATAAAAATCAGAATGTGCCCAGGCCAAAGGCAAACAATTGTCAACTCCCATTGCAGTTATTTATGGCAGCAACGTGCGTGTATGTGTGTGTGTGTGCGGTTAGTTTAACATTTTAACATTTATGGTCATTCATACAGGCCCCCGAGTCTGACTTCTGACCCACAATTTAATTAAGCATATGCCTGAACTCGGCTGAGTGTGCTCAGCCGCAGTAATTATGATGCACAAATGAAGTGAAAAGGTTTTGACTCCAGTACCAGGCTCCAGTTGTGTGTGCTTATAATTTATACAATTGATATACTTCAGGGCCTGTGGAATGTATTTACTAACGTACAGTGGGCTTAGTCTAATTTTCACAAATTTAAACTCTTGGCAGGATATTTTCTTATAACTGTTCGCGCATTGTAAAAAGTGCTGGCTAATACCGTTTCTGTACTTGACAGCTTAAGTGTATGTTTGTCAATTTGTTGTGGCGGCTGTAGTATACACTCGGAGGAAGTTTTTAGCTTATTTAGCTTTGTCAAAAATAGGGTAAGACGGAAAATCTTTGGACGCAAGCTGAAAATTCTGAAATAATGCATGAATTTTTCAGATTGATCTTTGCTTTAAATTAAGTAGGATTGAAATCAAGCAGAAGTATTCTTCTTTATTGTAAGCATCAAAACGTAAAGATTTCAACCATAAATCTTCTTGTTTAAGTACAAATCTTTTGTGGTTACTTAACTTGGATTTGAACCTCGGACCCGAAAACTAAGGACGACGGCAACACACCTTAACACACTCGGCTATTAGCCGTAAGCAATACGCGGCGTCGAAACCATATTTAAGAATGTACGTATTTCATTCCGCTCGAAAAGCACTTAGGGCCCTGGTCGAGAGAACTAGAATTTCGCAAAAACGTGGACTGCGTGGATCAAGTCCCCGTAGTAGGAGAGTTTTTCCTCTAGTTTAGTGGTGCCCAAACTCACACAATCAAGCTTTGCGCTTGTGTGCGTAGCAAAGAAACACGCTTGTGGAACAAGCAAACAAACAAACGCCTTTTGGGAGAAGAAAAAGACGAAAGCACGCATCGTGAGAGAGCAATATGCGTGTGTCGCCTGTGACGCCGGCAGAATTAGGAGTTGCTATCCCATGGGATAGGCTTTTTGAATTTTGCGCACCACTGTTCCAATTTAATGTTTCTTTTTTTTTGTAATATATAGGTAAAATATTCTGTATTTTACTTCAATCCGAATTTCTCTACTCAAGCACAAAATAGTTTTTGTCTTGAAAAATCAATGTCTTTTGTGCATGCCCTCATACTGTAGCTTCTAGTTTACTAATCTTGCCTATGCTTCCCAAATCTGTCAGCGCCTGGCTTTAGCATCGCAGTTTGTTTATTTTTGTTCACAGAACTTCTCATTCTCTTCACATTAATTGTATATTCGGGTATTTATTATGCCCAGCTTGTACTTATACTTGTCAGGATCCTGAAAACATTCTTCTCAACGTAAAGGTTGTACCAAATTTGGCAACTTCTTGAGTTTTTGTCCCATATCCTTGGTATTTACTCAGGAGGTTGTTCTAAGCGTACACTCTGCCTTTGTTGAAAGCTTTCTTCCTTTAGAAAATATGTTTCTATATTTTCTCTTAAAATAGGAAAAAGTTATTGTATTTAATAAATTTTAAAAATATTTTTCTAAAATCTAGGATAAGTCGCCTCAGGATAGATTTCATAGAAGAATTATATTAGGTTCTGCCATATTAATACATAGTTCGTCAATCCTCTTCGTTGCGGTGTCAGGTGAATTGTGGGTCACTGCATTTCATATGTTTCTTCTTCTAGAGAGATACATTCTCTCTTATTAGTCTGGCCCGCAGGGGCCGAACACCTATCGCCATGCACACCGAAACGAGCCGAGCGCATGCTGCGGCCTGTGCCGATAGAGCAAACAGCAGTCGCTGGCAAGCGGTCGATGAAGCAGGTCAGAGCTAGTTTACGTTGCTTTATTTACACTCACCATTTGGCCTCTCCGCTCTTCTTGACAAAGCTCGGTGTACAGTGAAGATCCTGTCGGAATGAAACTCTGCTAACATTTCGTCTCTGGGCTGGAGAATTAAACGTTTTTTCTTCTCCAGCTACTACTTATGCTGTCGGTCAAAGCATTGGTGCTGTTTTTCTTAAAGCAGATTAAGTGGTGGGTAGGTGTTAACTTCATCAGAACCGCTGTCGGATAATATAGAAAATTAAATAAAAAAAAGAACTTTGTACTTGAATCAAGTACAAACGATAGTGCTGTATTTACAAAAATACTTGATTTAAGTACAAAATTCTTACTTCAAGTACGCTTTTTTCATTCCCAATGGGCAAAAGACCCAAGGGAATCTCACCGTTTCCTATTCCTCCTTTCATAGAATTTCCGATAGAGGCCCCACTGTGCAAAGCGGCGTCGTCTCCCCCACTTGACTGCACAAACACACGCACACAGACATGGAGTTTCTCCACTTGTTAGCCGAGAGAATCCGCCAAAGAGTTAAAAAAAAACTATTTTCGTAATTGAAATGCAATTAAAATTTGTAAACGTTGTCGTCATCATCAGGACAACTTCTCAGACTTCGTACATTGACTTTTTCCTGAAAGCAGCACAACGCATGTCTAGCTAGCTCTCTCTCTCTCTATTTAACTCCCTCCACCTTCTGTGATGAGAAATTTTTAATGAATTACATTTCTTGCGGGTTTTAGACTCGGCCTGGGCAAAAATCGTTATTTTCAATTATGCTCTGGCCTCAAAAAAAAAAAAAAAAATAAAAAACAGAAGAAATTATGTCTGAAAATGCAAAAGGCAAACATGGCCGCTGGCATTGAGTTTCATTTGCTGCCAAAAATGTTGTGCCATGATTGATTATGCGTGGGCAAATGTTTAAATTAAAGACAAGTAAATATATCATTAGGCGGCAATTTTAAATTTATGATGTGTGAGCTTGTAAAAACCTAATTTACTGTCTCCAATGTGGACACACCCAGACAAACACTGGCAACTTCGTCACGCGCACATTAAACGTAAATCATTAAATGCCGCCATGTAAGCATAAATTTAATTGTTATTAACAATCAGCAGTTTTCTCTGGCCTTTTGTGCTCCGCCACGCTTTTCCATTCATTTTCATTTACATTTTCGGGTGGGAGGTTTTTGTTTGCTTTATGAATTTAAATTGTCATTAATTAACTTGGCTGGGCCTGTTGGCCAGTTATTACACATACGCAGCAGGAGCAGCGGCAGCTGACCATTGTCCTCTGCACTCAATTACAGTTTGTAAACTTTTCAATTAGCCATAAATAGTTTATTTATGTATATTTTTCCTGCAATTCATTGAATGGACACCATCGCCCCAGCAGCATGACTGTTGTTCGAGTTTAATTGAAAAAAGCTGCTCGCCCTTATTAATACAGTTGAGCTTTTGGTCGGCAGCAGCCGAGCGTATGATTGCTGTTCATATTCATCATTATCGAATGCAAATTTTTACATGTTGAAACACCTTGTTTTTTTTTTTGGGGACTCTGGGGCATGTGTCGACAATTTACATACAGAAGTACAAAAAGTGCAGTTTAATGCACATATTCCGGCATATATTGGTTGCAATTTGCTTGCCCTTCTTGTTTACACAAATTGCATTCAACAGTTTTCAATTGGCAATTCAGTTTGCCACATTTCTTCTGGTTTCGGGGGTGGGTTTTTCTTTTATTGCGCAAATATTTGCTGGCATACAAGAAATTTGCATATTTATGGCAAAAATACGTATGTTAATTAAAAATACAACCGCTGAAGGTTAAATCATAAAAGCTGGGCGTAAACAGAATTTCTTTTGACCTTTCCAAAGGGCCATGGGGGTGAGGTTAGCAGATGTAGATGTATGCAGGTTGACATTTTTTGACTATAAGACAAAAATTTGGATACAATTTCGTTAGTTTGCTGACATATTGAATGCCAAAGGTTATTTGTATCACTCCATTGATTACGTGATTGCGTGCTCGTGCATATCAAATTTAACGTAAGAACGCTTTTAGGTTAGTTTATGACTCTCTGTTCCAGAGCCAATTCTGACCAGTTCTGACTTCGAGAAGTATGCCTAGAAACTATAATTCAGTACTGCCACTCAGAGAGTCGTTCACTCTCTCTCGCGCTCTTATTGAAATGGCGTATCATGTTAGGAGCTCTAACAAACTTTTCTTTGGCTTTTTGACTGACTTCGCTATCAAATTTTTCAAATTTTCTTTCTTAGTGCGCGCCTTCATAACTAAACGAAGTTCTATGACAAATCTTGGATCTATAGGATAAGCAGTCTTGGCTGTGGGTTGATAATATGTCAGGTTTACAGATTTTTAAGAATAGATTTTAAGCAAATGGAAACCAATTTTTTGAACAGATTAAACAGACTTTGTTAACGGCTTTTAAATTATGCACTTTTCTTTCTGGGCTTCCTATCAAGTTTAAATAAATTTAGATTATTTTGATACTTGAACAGAAATAAAATTTATAAAATAAAGTAAGATGATTCTTTTTTAAGATCTTTGATCAACATATCGAAAAGTTCAGTCAATTAATTACATAGACTCGGCAGGCACAATTGTTTTAGTGTTAATTGGGGATCTTAACAGAAAATGGCTCAATTCTTGCAGTTCAGTTAGAAGCCTTCAGTAGTTCTAAATATTTTAACAAAATTTAATCAAAAACTGTTGTCTATATTGTGGAGCTTACCTTTGCATTGTGCATTTTCCAGAGCACAACTAAAGCAAGAGCTTGACTATCTGGTGACGTTTTTCTGTGTGTTCAGCTTCAACTATAGCTGTAAGCTCTCTCAGGGCTTGTTGGCTGCTGCTTCCGGCAGCCAGTAGCATTCTTCTTCATCATCCTTTTCAATTATGTGTCCCTCCGCCCATGCCCGCCCGACCTGTGTGTGCAGTTGCTGCTGCTGCTTGTCCCCGGGCTCTGTTGGGTTGTTGGCTGGTTGTCGATTTGCTTTCGTTTTCACACCATCAAACAGCGCTTGTTGCGATTTGCAGCCAATCTAGCAATGCAAGCGGCTTGCACAAAAAAAAAAAAAAAAAAAAAAATAGAAAAAGAAACGCCAAACCCAAATTGAGTTGTTGATGGCAAACGTCAGAAAATCCACAAATGTTTGTTGCTTTTTTACGTCGTCGACTACAACAGCCACTGCGGCGCCATCATGCATGATAGATACTTTTACATATTTTCGCTGTGGCAAAACTGGCGGCCCGGCGGCAGTTGATTTGTTGTTTGTCTTGTGCAGAGCATTTCCGCTGCTGTGCACTTTTATTTAGTTTCGTTTCGGTCTTTTTTTTAGCACTGTTATTTATGGCAGCATCGTTTTGCACTCGGCCATTGATTTTTAATAAATATTTGAGCTGGCTGAAAGGTTCTCCGCCTCAGCCTGCATAATTTCGTTTCAGCTTCATTTCCGTTTCGAACTAATCAAAAAGTGTAATTTCCGATTAGTTGTATTCAGGCATTGACCAGGGCCCGAGAGTTCAGCGAGTGCAGTTTGTGCCCAGGCGAGCCTCTTATAGTTGAGCCCAACTTTTCCATCAAGACGGGCACAAAAAAAATAGTATTAGAGGCGGGCAGGCCTTTTCATTGTGTAATAAATTGGAACATTGACCCCTTCTTGAGGTTGTCGTGGGCGATTTGAAGTTGAAAATGTGGAATGTTGCGAGTAATGACCCTTTTAGATGATGAGTTATTAGTTGCTTGGGGAGGAAAAGAGGTTAAAAAAACATAGCATACTTTTTGGGGCATACAAAAATTTATACCCAACTACGAATTTAACAACTAAAAATTACAGAGATAAGATTGATTCTTTATTTTTACTTATTTTATATACCCCACAGGGTCAAGGATGCAAGGCTTTAGGAACTAGTACGATCTAGGTTCATCTCTAATTTTGAATAGAGTTGCAAATGCTTTCGTCCTGAACTCATTTAAATTTAAGCTTGTTATGGGGTTCTTTAAAAGGGGAAATGCATTAAGCATTTCCTAGTCTGCCGTCGCAGTAGGGTATGTAGGACTCCCGCACACTAAGCTTTAGAAAATAACGATATATCGAAGATTTTTTGACCGGATATATTAAATATTGATTTTTGATATTATCGATATTGATATTTTGAGAAATATTCTATAATAAACGACATCACCGTGCTTCCTTTGGACCCATTCTTTGTCAGGTTACTTGAATTTGTCCTATTGTTTCTCCCGCTTGTCGCGTGATATAGATTAAGTTGCGTTCTCTGGCTATCCTTCTAATTATACTCAGCGCCGTTGTCGTTTGGATTTCAAGCAATGAGTCTCGTCTGCATTGTATTCTCAGTGTATCTGCCCAGACTTCGCATTATTATTAACCCTCATCAGTAGTTTCCGCCTGGATCCAACAGTGTTTGCCATTGGTCTGCTTAGGGATTGTCTAGACTCAGCAGCCCTGGACTTAGCATGTTGTATCTGCGCTCCAAAAGACAAATTTGAATCAAGCCTGACTCCCAGGTACTTGATTACTCTCTGAGTCCTTACGATACTTTCGCAACTTTCTCCACCTCTAGCGGGATCTGATTCCTAATGATCAACAATCATTCTGTTTTTTTCCATGCGAGTACAGCCAGCCCTTAACTCGTACCATCACCTGCGTTGCTCAGTGTTACGCGCCTTTATGACTGCTACTATATCATCTGCATATCCTACTAGGAAAGCGTTCTTAGGCATTTCCAGGGTGAGAATTGCTTAATAGCTTCTGTTCCATAGTTCCGGCTCTAGGATGAATCTTTGTGCTGCTCTTGTAATTATTTGCACACATTTTCGCCTACTTTTGTTTGGTAAAACAATTTTCGGTTTTCGAGGTAGCTGACTATTATCTGCATTAGGTATTCGGGGATTCTGTATCGCTCCTTAAATGCTAGAATTACATGCTTGTTTTTACATCAATTGCAATCAATATAATAATGGGTCGTGACTTGCCTGAGCCGCCTGAATGACCTCCACATATAGATTGGATATAAGTTATATCAGTAATATTATTAATGTCCAAGAGAATTCCCAACAAGAAGAAAATGTGAGAGAGTTAAAATACCTACAACAAGATCACGTGCTGCTGTGTTCTTTCTTTCTTTCTGTAAAACAAGAACAGTAGCAAAGCAATAACAGGCCGAAATAATAATCCTAATCTTGAAAATGCAAAGAAAGCCTCTCATCCCCTACTGTTCCCCCTCGGTCCCCTACCTTGATCCCACAATTAAGTCACTGTGTAGTCACTTTTTAGTCAATGCTAAGTCAGTGTTAAGTTTGGTTTAACCACTATTTAGTCACTGTTAAGTCACTATTTAGTAATGGCTGTCATTGTTTAGTCACGGTTGTCACTGTCAAGTCACTGTTAGTCACGATTTAGTCACCTTTTACCCACTTGTCACTGTTTAGTTATTGTTCAGTCACTGTTAGTCACTATTTAGTCACTTTTTACTCACTAGTCACTGTTAGGTCACTGTTAAGTTGCTGATTTGTTAATGTTTAGTCTCTGTTAAGTCACTCTCTTACTCCCTCCCCCCACCCCAAAATTCAACATCTTCCCCCAATCTTGCGTGTGTGTGCAGGGCAATCTACAAAACTACAACACAAAATATGCTTGAGGTCAGCGTCACGTGACGCTGAAATCAAATTTTACTTCTTTCGGTACTAAAGATATTTCACATCCAAAAAAAGAAAGAGAACCGATATCAAAATTAAAATTCTATAAACGAGTAATTTTCTGATCCGATACTATCAATAAAGAGTTACAAGAATTGAAGGTTGGCCAAATTCGCAAGTCTCTGAACAAAAACGAGCAGTGCACGAAATATATATGCTAAAGAGTTCCGCTAAAAAGCTAAATAAAGAATGACAAATTCCAGACCCCTCATAGACCAATCTGCTTGGAAATAGTTGACCCCTTTAGTTCTATTTGTATGTCCATAGCTGTGTACAATCCATTTAATCCTCTAAAATAATTAAAACTGCAGGTGGCAGATGACGACCAAATGGTCAACTGTCTGCCGCATGGACTATCTCTGGCCATGTGTGTTTGCTTGTTTTTGGCGAAATACAACAAACACAAAAAAGAGTCGACTGCATTTCATTTGCATATGAACACCACACGGTAGACACTGCAAAAAGGTTAAACAAAAAAAAAAAAAAACCAACCAACCAACACATTAACAGGTGTTGACTAAGCGGCCGCCGTCTCCTGCCAGGCACAATATTTTGGCAAATTTGTTTGCTTTTGTTTTATAAAAATTTAAGGCAACTGAAAATCCCTGAAATGCAGGGCCAAATCCCATTTGTGAGCCCTTGCAACTGCACTGAGGGGGTGGGGGTTGGCGTTGCTGCTGCTGGTGCGGTGGTGGAGGGGAGGGGGGGTTTATTTATGCAAAACTAACAAACAACAAGCGGCTAGGAGCAAACCGACGACAGGCAACTGCTCTGGAGCCACAACGACAACGAGTGCCTAAAAGCCTCAAACGTTGTCTCTCTGCGCCGGACATTGTCGCCGTGTTGGTGGATTATTCACAGTCGTTGAAAGTGTGCAATGAATGAATTTATGGCCAAATCCCCTCACCTCCACTCACCATGCAGTTGTGCTGGATTTAGCTGGACATTATGTACGGTTTTTAAATACCACCGTAAAGGGAGAGATATATATTCTTGATCAGCATTTCAGTCAATTTTCCTCAAATTAAGCAAAGCACCTTTCCTCTCTATTTACAGCCAAGGCATCCAAAGTCATACACTTGCGGAACATTCCAAACGAGTCTGGTGAATCGGATGTCGTTGCATTGGGCATACCGTTTGGTCGTGTCACCAATGTGCTGGTGCTAAAGGGCAAGAATCAAGCATTTATCGAAATGGCCGACGAGGTGGCCGCCACGTCGATGGTGTCCTGCTATACAGTTAATCCGCCACAGATGCGTGGACGCATGGTCTACGTGCAGTTCTCTAATCACCGTGAGCTGAAGACGGATCAAAGTCATAATGTGAGTAAACTACGATTTATATGCAAATGGAGAGGACATTTCTGATTAATTACAGTTTTTGGGCAACTTAATTCCCCCGAGTTAAGCTGAGCCGAGCTGAGCCATTCATATATGCACAGATATTTGTCAGCACGTGTGTGTGGGGAAGGAAGGGGGGTGGCTGGGGGTCCAAACCAATTTCTAATTTTAATTTCGTAAGCCATAAAGTCACTGACAAAGTTTGAAAAGCTTTCATATAGATACGCCTGGCCACACACACACACTTACAGCAATGAAATGCATAGTTTTTGGGGTTTTTGTGGACAACCCATCTTGTTCAAATAGAAATAAAACCACACGCATACAGCAGTCAGACACAGAGACCATTGCCAGCTGCTTAGCACAAAGTCAAAAGCATATTTTGATTACTTAAATGAAACCGCAACCCAAAAGCGGCGTTGTCACCTCACCTTGCCGAGTGTGCCACCTGCTGTTGCCCCAGCTCCAGTTTTTGGTAACCCAAAACGCCCAAAAGCAAACTACTTAAAAAGAGATCGGACAAAAAAAAAAGGTTAAGAGGCTGCAGCAGCTCAGCAGCAGGACGGCGAGGCTTGTCTGTGACTTGGGTGACACAACAACAACAACAAGAGGCCAAACAATACAGTTACATTTCACTGATTACCTTTTGGCTGTGGCCTCCGTCTCTCCTTCTCTTTCACACGGGTGTGTGGGCAGATTTCTCTTGTTAACTACTAATCCTAGTAAAAGGCCTTGTTCTGGCTGCCCCTCTCTACCTACGGAGCAGGCAGACCACGTTAGACAAGGCAGACGAGTGGAAAAGTCAACGCTGTCGTTGCTCTAGTGGAAAATCTCTTAAAATGCATGAGAGCGAGTGTGTGAGTGTGTGAGACTTAATCTTGTGTGTTGAGCCCGTTGCCAGTGTGTTGTCTGAATCTTTGTTGTATGTATGTACGCACAGTGACAAGTTTTGAACAGTTTCTGGTAAATTTAAATGAAAATATTTCCTATAAGGGACTTAATTATTACTGCTGCCCAATATCTAGGCTTAGATCCTCCAAGCATAAAGAAAGGTGCATAGCTTACGTGGTTTTTCCCGTCTTTAACATTTTATTGATGTTTGTATGGGAAAAGGAAAAACTTATCAATCTTGACCAGATCTATACTGAATGCTCAATATGCAATACTAAGTATTTGATAATAAATATTTGATCCTTAGTGTTCAATACTCAGTACTCGATTCTCAGTGTTCGATACTCAGTTCTTAACACTTGTCACTGAGTACTCGATACTTAGTACTCTATACTGAGTTTTCGATACTGAGTATTCGATTCTCAGTATTCAATACTCATAAATTAAAAATTAGTACTCAATTTAAATTCGATACTCAAATCAAGATATTCACTATTTAATACTCAGTATTCTATACCCAAATGTCGATACTCAGCACTCGATACTAAGTGCACGATTCTGAATACTCGATTTAGTACTCGATACTCAGTGCTCGATACTGAGTACTGAATACTCAGTACTCGATTATAAATATTTGATCCTTAGTGTTCAAAACTCAGTTCTCGATTCTCAGAGTTCGATACTCAGTTCTCAACACTCGATAGAAAATGAAGATCAGTACTCAAAATTCACTATTCGATTCTCAATACTAGATAATCACTATTTGATACTCAGTTCTCTATACCCAAAAACTCAATAGTCTGTACTGTATTCAGTACTCGATACTTAAAACTCGATACTCATACACGATACTGAATATTCGATTTAGTTCTCGATACTCCGTACGCGATACTAAGTTTTTGAGACTCAGCAATCAAAAATCAGTTCTTGCTCAGTACTCGATACCCAGTACTCAGATCTCAGTGCCTTTATCTCTTACTCTTTATGTTTGGAAAATGTAAGGCCATTCTAATACTGCCTTATACTATGCAGAAAAATTTATACCAATACAATATGTAAATAATATTCACATATTACACATAATTTACATATTTCGATAAAAAAAAACTTATAATACGGCAAAATTTCTACTATTCTGCGCTGTTCACTAAGTGGCTATCAAAATATCTTTGAAGTGAGTGCCCACTCGAACTAAACTGGAGTGCTGCGCATCACGGTTGCAGCCGTTCCTGCGCAAAATCTATTTTTAAGCCACACTAGTCGCACTTTCCGAAATAGAAAGTCTTTAAAATTTAGTCCTATATAAGAGCGTGAATTTACTTAGTTGGAAATGGACTCGCTTCGTCAAAAATATATTTGATTCCTGTTCCATATTTATTTGTTGCTTGATTTAATTCAATTTTGACCGAGAGTTCGTTGACTTTGAAGACTTTTCGCAGAGTTTAAAACATCAACTAAAATTTGTTGAGATTTAAATTTATAGTGTACACCCTAACAACAATCATTTAAGATGGTATCAGTTAAATTTGTAATCGGCGTCCACCCATAAGAAATTTCCATAAAAAACTTTCCTAAAAATGTGGTCTCTTAAATTCGCTAACCCGACTTCAACAACGCAAAATCACTCAACCAACATTGTTCAAAGCGGAAATGAAGTTGTGTTATGAAAGTTATTCAAAATCTTTATTTCCGAACATTTTTCGAGCTGTAAATGTCTTCGCTTTCCTCAAAGTTTTTTTTTTTTTTTTTTTTTTCTTTTCTTCCCCCTCCGTTATTTTCTTATTATCGCATGGTTCTTTTGAAAAAAACTTTATTTTTATCCATCAAATAGTTCACGCTGTATTTGCCCCACTTTCGAAGGTGTTTTTAAGAATTAACACGTTCGTAAACATATAGTAAAACATCATATTTATACAACTTCTCTCTATTTTCACGCTTCGCCCCACTGTACGCAAGTGGCAAACATTTTACATTTCTTTTTTTGTCCATTGTGTGAGCATGTCTTTTCTTTTATTTTTTGTGTTATTTGGCCTCGCATTTTAGCAACTGTCTTCATTGGCTTTTGTCTGTGTGTGTGTGTGTGCGGCTTCTTTCTTCACCTGGGCACTAGTCGCAGCCGCATTGCCTTGATTGCTTGCTTGGCGCTGACTCTGCCTGCTCTGCTCCTTCTTTTCGGTGTATCTCATATTTCTGTTGCTTGTCATTTGTTGTGTTTGCTGCAATGTGCAAAGCCTGAGATAAGATTCTTGGTGAATTGTTGTAGTCCTTACCCAGCATCACCCTGACACATCCCTGGCATCCCAAAGAAGCTTAAGAAATCACACAAGAAACGGAGAGTAGCAGCTGTCCGCGTGCCTGACATGTGTTGCTCTCTCTGGGTGTCATATGAAATTCTGCAACTATTGTAAAAGCGAAATAAATTCAGCCTCCTCCGGCTATGCAGAACTCTTTATAAATCTGTAGCATTTGGTTCATCTGTGTCACAGCAGCTGCTGGAAATCACTTTGAGATTGGTAATTCTGGAATACTTGAAAATGTGGCCCTAGACAAAAAATACATAGAGCAATGCTGCCCCTAAGGGCCAACAGCAAATCAGCAATACAGGATTTCCAAATCATCTCCTCACACACAGGAACCATCTCACGTGCATGGCAGATTTCCATGGCTGAGTGATTGCCTGGCATGGAAATAAAACAAATAGAAATAGAACTAGTAAGAAAATTGGTCAAAGACAACTTGCGATATACCCTGTA
This sequence comes from Lordiphosa clarofinis, assembly GCA_018904275.1. NCBI lineage: Eukaryota > Metazoa > Arthropoda > Insecta > Diptera > Drosophilidae > Lordiphosa > Lordiphosa clarofinis. The sequence continues at coordinate 24,756 of JAEIGQ010000271.1, forward strand.
ACTATTTTCGATTACACCAAAGGGTTGTCCCTGAGCTTAAAAGCTTTTCTGTCTACGCAAAGCTTTAGTGCTTCACAGCTATAAACCAGATCTACTTTTTTTTAATTTTCTTAGTATAAAATACTAAATATTTTTTCAACAATTTCAACCTCAAAATTATTTTGTTGTATTGAATCGGTGCATAATTTTTTTAGGTTTTTAGAAAAGTTTTCCCAATGTTATGAAGATTCTGCTCCCTACGGCCCAGGCGTGCTCATCTCAGTTCTTAATCCGCCTTGAACTCCAGGCTCTCTGTTGCCTCGCTCTTTCTCTCTCTCTCTCTGTCTCTCTCTGTTAGTGTTGTTGCTAGAAAATATTCGATTGCTGATAACTTTTCAATCTTTCATCTGATTGTTATCAAACTTGATGGATCAATAAATATTGCAGCTTACTCTTTACATTTAAAGTTTGAACATTACTTCCTATTGTTTTATAGGAGAAATTCGATTTTCTGAAATTGGGATAATTTTGATCTGTCTCTAGTACTCCATCTACCTGTTATTTACATTTACGCAAGCCTAACAGATCCTTTGTACCTTTCGTAAAGGGTACGAGAAGAGAAAAAAAAAACAAACAACTGAAATGGAAAACCCTGAAGCATACTTTGCAGCGCTCCGCTCTGCCACACTGACATTTATGCTGGCAATTTGGCAGTCAACCGGCAATGCCGCTGCTGCGTAACAGGATTCTAATATGTCATGTCGTGGGGATGTCCTTTCACCTTTGCTTCCTTCGGCGTCTTGGCGTGGCGCAGGATGCCGCCAGCCCTCCCCGTTGCCTTATCCCAAAATAAAGATAAATGCACTTGGTTGAAGCAAGTTCACGCGGTTACAACCACAACGAGCTGCCCACCACCAAAACCCCAAAGGGTCTCTCCTTGTCTGTATTGTATTGTTTAGTGGATGGGCTCAAATTTGACATGTGATTGTTTTGTCTGTATTTGTGTGTGGCGGTAAGCACATCTGCCGCTGGCTCTATGTGTGTGTGTGTGTGCGTAATTTTGATAAATTAATTTTAGAGCTGTCCTTTTCCTTTGCCAAAGCAAAAACAAAAAAACAAAAAACGGGTTGACAGCCACTTGGGGAAACCCGCTGTGAAAAAAAGGAAAATAGATTGAAATTTAATTTCAAAACAAAAGTCCTTATGGAATCTCTGGTGCCACATTTGCCTAAAACAACCCACGCCTTCATTAGATTTATTCAATTGATTAATTGTTGTGGCCAACGGCCCTAATGCTCAGCTAAAGGTGGCCGGCTTGGTGGTTGTATAATTTCAGGTAATCATCATAATTGGCACTTGTGTGCGTGTACGTCAGCCGGCAAACAAAACAGTCCAGCGGGAAATGCGTGTCCTGCACTAAATGCAACTTCACAGTGGACCTGCTGCAGTTAGTCAGAAGTTAGCGGGCGGCTCCAAACGCAATGATTACAAACAGTCACAGAGCATTCGAATATGAGTATTACTCCCCACGGGGGGGGAAGGCAGCGAAAAGTAAAGAGTACCGTGTGTATGATGGCAGCTGCTCGTTTTCCCTTCAGTGATAAGGTTACCTTGTAATTAAAGTAAATTGCAAGCTACAGGGACCACAGCCACACAACAGAGCCTGCGAAGTGTTGGATTCAACTACAGCAGAGTCAGTCCCACCGACCGCACGACCAACAAAAATCACACACAAAACTATGCGGTGAAACACCAAAATGAGCTTAATTTGTAACACATTTGACATGTGAAAGGAAGTCGACAACTAATACAAATGTCAGGCGATTAATCCGCAAACGGGATCAAACTGATTAGCAGAAGGTTTTAACCAAATGTCAGAGAGCAGCCAGCCCCGGTAGGCAGCTGCTCAAGCGAGGGTGGCGTCAAAATACTTTTCGTAAGATTTCTTTGATTTATTCGATTTTTTTTTAGAGACCCAAAGTCTTGGGAACAAATAGATGAAGAAATTACAGGGGTCGAATACACTTTGCAATTCAGACTTGTGCTTAGAGGGCAAACAAATTTCTAGGCGCTGACCAACAGTCAATAAAGTAGTTCAAAACTGGATTGCGACGCTTTGTTTTTGCCCACCAATACTCTCTTCCTTTTTGGCCTCGCTCTTCTTGTCACACGCCATTCCAAACAAATTAATATTTTCATTCTTTATATTTTGTTAACCATTTCTTAATCAATGAATGTACATTTTATACCCTTGCAAAGGGTATTATAATTTTGCCCAGAAGTTTGCAACGCATAGAAATATTCATTTCCGGCCCTATAAACTATATATATTCTTGATCAGGGCGACGAGCTGAGTCGATTGAGCTTTGTCCGTCCGTCTGTCTGTCCGCCTGTCTGTCCGTCTGTCTGTCTGTTTCTACGCAAACTAGTCTCTCAGTTTTAAAGCCATCGAGCTGAAACTTTGCACAGAGTCTTCTTTTTACTGCACACTGATAATATGTCGGAACCGACCGGATCGGATGACTATATCTTATAGTTGCCATAGGAACTATCGGTCGAAAGGTGTGTTTTATATAGAAAAATTGTTTGTTATAATGCTAACGTTCGTAAACTATGATGTATTAAATCATTTGCATTTGTGAGTAAAGTTGTTCTCAATCGGATAATATTAGCTTTAATCAACAACAAAACCGGTTTTCAACAAAGAGAGATGAACAAAAGAGAAAGAGAGATAGAGAGAGCGAGTTGGCTCTCTTTTTGATCTCTCTCTTGTCAGCTCAACAAAGCAAAAGTAGCCTTCTAGAAGTGAATCAGCCAAATTGTACAACGGCAGAATGGGCTAGCGCGTCATTCCATACGTTGAGTGCATAAGGTACCGGGCTCAAAACCCCTTCAAGCCCGAACAAATTTTTATGTTTTTTCTGAAAAACTTATATAAAACGAGTCACGTGGAGAGTGGGTCGTTTAAGAGATGTTTCTGATTCCTATGGAATATATCGACCCCTGTGCGCGAAAACATCGTATGTGCCATTGTTTGCGAAATTGACATTTTGATGCAAATTAGTTCTAAATCCACTAACTCATCATCTGGTAAAATTATATAGCGATAACCATAACGGTTACGGAGATACAACAAAATAAATTTAATCGTATGTGACAATATGAGTTTATTTCTTGTGGGCGAAATGATCGTATGTGCCCCACAAATTGTGGGCCACAATACTGATATTCAACAGTCTGGTTGAAATATAGCGAAATTGTTAAATTTTCATAAAAATAGTTACGAGTTTAGTTAAATAAATTGATAAATGTTGCACATATAAAGATTGGTAGAGACGTTGCCAGCCACCGCATCGAAAAGTAGAAAAAACGCTCTCCTGTAAAATTTGGTTTTTGGCACATACGATTTTTTCGCGCACAGGGGTCGATATGAGTGGAGGGTGAAGCAGCAACGCGTATATCCAGCTGTCTTGTCTCCGTTCACATTCAATAAAAAAAAACACCATACTCCTCGAAGGCCAAAAGGGTATACTCGAAAAAAAATAATTAATCCATATGGGATCAAATCAATCCAAAGCGGTAATGAAAACAACGTAATCCCGCATATGCTTGACCCGATCTGAAAAAAAAAGATTGAGTTGATCCGACTTTTTATACCCTTGGAGAGGGTATATTAAAATTGTTCGGATGTTTGTAACGCATAGAAGGAAGCATCTCCGACCACATATATTCTTGATCAGCATGACCAGCTAAGCTGATATAGCCTTGTCCGTCTGTCTGTCCGTCTGTCCGTCTGTTTCTATGCTATCTCCACCGTCAGTTTAAAAGCTATCTTAACCAAACTTTGCACGAAGTCTTTTGGTACAAATGCACAGTTGCACATTTGTCGGAATCGGCCGGATCGGATGACTGTAGCATATAGCTGCCATAGGAACCATCGGTCGAAAAAGTAGTTTTAGTGAGAAAAACTTTTTTTGTCTTCAACGCAAACGTCCCCAAACCTCGTATTTATAAGTTTTCTATGCTTTTACATAATTTCACCAAGTTTTATGAAAATCGGACAACTATAAAGTATAGCTGCCATACAAAAGTTAGGTCTGAAAAAAAATCTTAGTGAGAAAAACTTTTTTGTTTTCAATGCTTTCGCTTCCCAACTTGTTACTGGTCGTATTTATGCTAACATAATTCTGCCAAGTTTGATTCAAATCGGATGACTTTTGCATATAGCGCCATAGAAACGATCGGTCGAAAATAGTTCTAGTGAAACGAAAAACTTTTGTTTTCAAAATTTAGTAAATTGGTGCCATATAACAAACTGGCGGCCAGATATCAAGCTCCAAGAGTATATAAACTTCGGTCGAGCCGAAGTTAGCTTGCCTCTATTTTTTTAATCCTAAGAAGGATTACATATATCTCGGGGTAATCCTATAAAAGATTGAATTGTGCAAAAAATTCGAGCACAATTTATTCCCAAAGCTGGATCATTTTATGCCTATTCTAGATTAACTTAAGCTCGATACGTAATATTGATTTGATCTCAGGAAAGATAACTATTTTTCCTTTCCTCCGCCATCCCATTTGCCATAGGACATCCTCATACATGTCAAAGAGCACCCACACCAGTTTTGGTTAATTTAAGACTTCTGAAAAACAAAGAAATAAAGGAAAAATTATTGTCTGCACTGGGATTCGAACACACGACGATTCGCACTGAATATGTATGAGACGGCATCTCATCGCACACCACCATACCCATTGGTTGTTGCAAAGTTTCTGAAAGGCTACTTATATTTCTTCGCTCTCGCTCTCTAATTTATGGACATGTGATCTCGAAAGGGATTGTAGTAAGCGCAGTTGGAATGATACAAGTTCGAAAGGAAAGGAATCCTTAAAAGATTGAATTGTGTAGAGTATCCTGGAAATCGAGATTGAATTTTCAAGCTCGCGCCGAGCTTACTCCAAGATTTAAAAGATTGAAAATATCTCGACGTTTTCTTTTCTGTGTACTATATAACACAAACGACGTTCGGCGAATTTTACGACGTCTATATCCCAAGCCGAAACGATTGGGTCAACCGTCCCCACAGCGCAGAGCTAACGCCATTAACATCTACTCTGATTGTTCTAAGCTCGACGAAAACGTAGGAGGTGGCGTTTTCTCTCCCAACTTAGATTTATCGTTTTGCCTTTCTGATCACATAAGTACCACGCAGAGGTGGTAGCCAGCCATCTAGGAAGCTGCCACCTGCCTTAGCACACTTTACGGTCAAGGAAGGAAATGTATTTATATAATCAGACAGTCAAATTGCCCTTAAAGCTCTTAACTTACATACCAACAATGCTAAAACACTTACGGAATGTCGCTCGTCTCTAAATGAGAACGCACGGCATTTCAGTATACGTACACCTTATGTGCTTGCCGGGAAAGCGCAACATAGAAGGAAATGAGTCTGCACAGCATCGAGCTCATTTCAGCACCTATGGCTATGGCTATGGCGACATAAAAGCTTCACACTTTGTCTCGCTACAAATCGGTGGAAAACCTTTCCTTCTCTGCAGTAGGACCAAAAACGTACTAACACACTTTTACGTCTGGTGGGGACCCTCACGGGTCACTGTCTTATTGGCAGACGCACTGCACGCCTAGGTGTCAAAATATCAAAATCAATAATATCAAAAATCCAAATTAAATAAATCGATATATCGATAAATCGTTATATTTTTGAAAAGCCTAAAAAAAAACCCTCAATACAATTGCGCAATTGCTTAGTAAAGGATAAATCACTACCCAACAAACCATCAAGCGAGCATTTTGCGAGACTTCGCCTCTGAGCAAAGAACGGGAGACAAATTGTTCATCGCAAAACACTCGCGCACTAGCTTTCCTGCAAGAGCTTTGCGATAATAGGTCGAGTACTGTGCAGCGCCTCGGCAAAAAAAACAGTGAAATATAACGAAAAAGGGAGTAAATAAATCATAAAATATCATAATCAACATGCTATAAATATATCAAAAGTATCGCAAAACGCTCGCTAACCCTATTTCTTGCGACTATCGTAAACGAGACTTTCACTGCCACAAACTGAACGACAAATTAGTCATATTTCTATCTTTTCCTGATCCGATTACAAGAGGTTATGGGGTTTAAGTATCGCAGATCACTCATTTGCGATATCGTTTGCAAGTGTTTGGTCTGCTGGGTAGTAACTGGCGATCTTCCAAGCGTTCAGTTGCCTTCAGATGAGCTTAAGAAAGTTTTTATTCGACGCTCATTTTGATCATGTTTTGCTAAGTCTTTGATCTCGAAAATAAATAAATTCAAGAAATTCCCTTCGAGTCCGGAATTCAGCTAAAAATTGTTAAACAAAATTATTTGTCAACTATTAACAATCACTAGAAAGAACTGGAGAAAACCGGGCTTATGCAGTTTGAGTTATCATATCCCTGACCTTAATTTTCTTTCTCTGCTCTACAAAAGCAAATGTGCCGACAGGGTACCCCCAGCTGTACCTCTGCCTCAAATAGTTTGTAAAGATTTTTTCAAAATGCAGCATTTCGTGCAGTCAAATTCGTTCAACTTGCTCGACATTTTCATGTTATGCGCGAAATCCGAATTGATGCGCTGGGATTATGTCGTGTGTGTGCACCACAACTCATGCTTTTCGCATAGTTTCTAGTTTAAGCACGTTGGATGATGGATGCGTTTCATACAAAAGTTTATCCCGCTTCGGTGTCATCAGGATGATTGCTTTTCTCCATTTTTGCGTACTTATGTGACCACCCTCGTAGCAGAAAGACTAAGAAAGAGAGTTGTGTGTTACGTGTTAATCGTCTGAGCCCGGCTCAGAGTCATCACAGTTTTATTTAATTTGCTGCCTCCGTCCTGACAGCCTGTCAATGATTCGCTGTGGCGACGGCTTATAAGGCATTTTCCTTGGCCTGCTATTTGTCTAACTCTCAGAGGCGTGTTGTGCAGTTAAAGGATTTCGCCAAGGCAAATAACTTCACATATGCGTTGTTGTCTGCCTGTTGTTTATGTTTCTATGCTCTGTTTTTCTTGGCGTTGTTTTCTTATTTTATTTTCACGTTTGCCTCGGAAAAGTAAGCTAATCTTATTGTTTTCACAACAGCGCCGCGAACGCGTAGCTGCGCCATTCCCTGTGATCCTTTGAGTTATGCGAAGGGATGCTGTGTGTTTGCGCTTATAAAGCTTTTTACCATTTTGATTGGTGACGTGTTGAAAATGGATTTAAATTACATTGTTTCACACATTCGGCAGAAGTACGTGCGCAAATGTGAAAGCAAAAAACTGACAACTTGATGCAGTGACTTTTGCAGCCGCCATCAACGAGTCAATATTTTCATTGTATTGATTAAATTTGTGTGTTATTTTAGCCCAAAAGTCTACGGTTGGCTCCCCTCCTTGTTTGCCTAAGCCTTCCGTTCTCTGTGTAGTGTTTTCTTTAGCGTATTGACTTAGTTTTAGGCAAAGCGACGGATTTGGATGTTTTTGCCAAAAGCCTTTTAACACATTTTTTGCTCACTTTTGCATAAATAAGACAAATATTATTCTGACCATGCAAGCCAGGCTAACCACAGCAAAGTAATACATAATCCGCAGCTTAGCTTTAAAAACTTAACTGCACAAGTTCATAACTTGTAGCAGCCGAAAAAAGTTTCGGTGGCTCCGGCTCGAAGGACCGGCGCACGCATGCAAGGAGCTGACTTTTTCACTTGCCACACCACTTAAGCCCCGCAACTTGTTCGCTCCAGCCACTTGACGGGGGCGACGACGACACTTGGCCCCCCTTATTTTTTGAAGTGCCTTGTCCTGCAGTTTTTAAGAACCAACCAAGTGAAGGGAAAGAGGGTGTGTGACATTGCAGAGAAAATAAACTTTTCAAACCGAGAAAAAAACCTGACTGGCATCTATGAAACAAAAATATTTATGCAAAACTCTAAGTGAAAGTTGCGCCAATATTTTTTAGCGCCTGTCAAGCAGCCATTTGCTGACTTTATTTCTTATGCAAAAACCGTTGGGCTTAGCCCACTACCTGGCACATAAAAATCATAGAAAAATTGCAGACATCCCTCGAGCAGCAGCCCTTTTTGGTCGTTTCCACAAGTTTGCTTAAAAGCTTTTGTCATATTTAAAAGCGCTGTCCTGCAGAGGGCAGGGAAGAGGAGAGGAGAGCCAGGCTGGGGTTTTGTGGGCAGCAGTTAACCCCCTTGGGTATGGCACTCACAGAAATAGCAGCCTGAATTTGCTGTCAAATTTTATAAGTTGGTCCCTAAAATAAAGTCAAAGGTTTAATATTTTTGTAGGATTTATAGGTCAATGTTGTTTGTGTAGCTATTGGCAAGTGAATGTAAGTACATAGAACAGAACTGTGCTTTCGTTTTCGTTTTTGAAAATGCAATTGTGCATTAAGTTCTTGTGCTGTTGCTTATCTATGTTGTTTATCTATGATATACAAATGTACCTTGAAACCTTCAACAAATGATCATATTCCAAGCAGAAGTCGTAAAAATGAACGCGTTCGCGCTACCATATTGAATACAGCTACCAGCCTGCCTCTCTTTAATTGTGAGAGGAGAGAAACACATTTTTGGTTTTATTTTCCTCTCAGGAATTCACGTTTCTTTGAATGTATGCATCGGCTCAGGCTCGGCTAACAATATGAATGTATGCGACGAACTATATGCGCTCTCTCTTTCTCTCTCACACTGAATCGCTCTCTGTTTATTCCAAACCCTGGCGCTCCCTTGAGTCTGCAACCATTTCAAACAAATGTGTGCGTGTGCTATTTATAGAGCACACGTGTTTTCGCTTTCTACGCGTGTGTCGGCTGCGATGCTGGCAGAATTATGACTTCCTATCACATGGGATAGGCTATTGGCATTTTGGGCACCACTGATCTAGAGTTAAGAAAGTGTTTCTTCCTAGAGATAATATAAATTCTATGTTCTTCTTCTTAACTTTAATTTGCCGTTTACTTAAATTTAACTTAAGTTATCAAGAAACCCCTTATTGAGAGAGTTCCAAGTTCAATCTATCGAAATTAGTAAAAGTTCCTGAACACAAGAACCGAAGTAAAAATTCGGTTAAAAAGTTTGACTATTGTGCTATGTATCAAGATAACTGAAAACTTTAAGTTCAATTACGAAAATTTGATTAAACATTAACATTTTTAATTCCGCAAGATTTGATCGACAGGGCTGATAAAGTTGAATATTTTGAAGTTTCCGAACCCCGGTTCAAACTTGATAAAAACCCTCTCAATTCAGCTATTTTCAGTAGTATTTTAGTATTTCCTTTGGTTTATTTTCTTTTGTTTTTTCCATTTCGCTTGCAAATTGTTGAAGTTGAAGGTAAATGTGACAATTGTTTGTAGAAAGCAACAGCTGCCAAGCGAAAAATCGGACATTTGTGAGATTTCCCACTAACGACAAATCGATCGATAAATGCACTTATCAGCAAGTTTTGGCACTTTCTGCTTATCTAAGCATTTTCGTTTATCAATTGGAGTAGGTGGAGTAAATTATATAACAATGTGTTGATGTTTGCTGCCGCCACTGTGTGTGTATGTGTAATCAAAACCACAATCCAACCACAACAACAACAACAACGAGCCACGCACACAATTGACTCATTAACAGGCAAAACCGCGACAAGCAGAGAGCTGGACGCCGCAGCACACCCAAACGATTTGTTATGTTTAATGATGTTGCACTGTCCGATAATTAGAATGGCTTAGTCTAATATGCAGGCATGTCCAATAGTTGCACGGTTATTATAATCCATTCACCGCCACCCACCCAGCGGCAGTCCTCCAAGAGTTATGCACTATTATCAAAGTACTTAAATGCTTGGAAATTGCCCACTTGGCAGACAGTTAGACACAGAGTGAAAGAAAGATGGGCTAACGGTTTCTCCACAATTACATTACAATTTTTACACAATCAACGACGTCATCGTCATCATAATAATCAGCCAGAGTGAAGTATCAAATTACAGCCACAGACGCAGAAAAGGAAAGTGGCACTAGGCTCTGCTAGGTAAGACAAGGAGCCAAAGAATGGCAATCGAAGATGAAGAGATGGGCACATATGTACGAGGGTGGGTTCTTATATTTCTGGCATTGGTTAATTTGTGTGAGAACAGATACGTCGGTTCCTTTGAAAAGTTTGTCTTATCTTTGCACAAACTTACTCAGAACTTTTTGAAAGGACTCAGTTTTACGGACGTCCGCCTAGGGGATTAAAAGTAAAAAAATTTTGTCTTCGAGTACTATGTATTGAGTTCTGAGTATCGAGTACTAAGTACCGAGCTCTGAGTATCGAGTACTAAGCAGGAAATACTGAGTATTAAGTACCGAGTACTAAGAATTGAGTACATAATATTATGTACCGAGTGCTGAGTATCCACTACTCAGTATTAAGTACCGAGTATTGAGTAATGACTATTGACATGTAGCACTACTGAACACCAATATATGAGTTTGGAGTATTGAGTATTTATCATCGAGTACTGTCAATAAAGTTCGTACTGAGTATCGGGTTCTGAGTATTAAATACTGAGTATTAAGTTCTTAGTTGAGCGTACCAAATTTCGCGCAAGGATCGAGTACTTATTATCGAGATACTTAGGATATATGTAGACCTGAGCGTTTAGTACTTAGTACCGAAAGCTGAATATAAATTAAGCATTGCGTACTGAGTACTTAGCATCGATTACTGACAATATATTTAGTACTGAGTATCAGGTTCTGAGTATTGAGTTATGAGTATTAAGTACGAACACTAAGTATCGAGAACTGAGTATTTCGAAGTATTGAGTACTGTGTATGGAGCTCTAAGAATAAATGTTGCTCTGAGTATCGAGTTCTGGGTATTAAGTATCGAGTACTCAGTATAAAGTACGATGTTTTGAGTATTGAGTATCGAGTTCTGAGTATCAAGTACTGAGTTTCGAGTACTGAATATCGAATACTGAGTATCCAACATTGGTTGTAAAGAATTAAGTATCGAGTACTGTGCATCGTGCTTTGCTTTTACCGGACATCCAAAGATACACTTTTGGTTTTTGTTTTAGAGCAAGGGGTCGGCATTGTGAGCAGAGACGATGGCAGAGAAAATTATATTGATATTGATCATTAAAATCAAAGCAAAAATAAAAAGCTTTTGAAAACTCTTCCTCCGTTTTCTGCTCGCATTGCCTTTCCCTAATTCCCTCAGTTGCAAAAGTCTTGAAATATAAAAGGCAACCCTCGTATATACATACACCGCGTCATGTCTAGCCACGCACCACGCACACGCTGGCAATTCTAATCAATTTTTATTATTTTTACAAACTTGGCAGGACCACCTAGACCAGGCACACGTTCTTGTTCTCGTCTTGGTCCTGGTCTTTGTTTCGGCTGGGAGAATTTATCTAGCAAAAAGCAGCAAAAACAAATAGCTCGCCTGGGGAGGATTGACGACACACAACAAAAAAAAAAAAAAAAGAAATACCACTGAGACGCGGGGCGCACTGGGAAGGAGGCAGGTCGAATGTGTTTACGTTATGATTTTCGAAATCAAAATTCAGCACGAATAGGAATAAATTTACTTCCGAATGTCATTAAATTGTTTTCCGATAGAACGTGTACATTTCACGCAAGAAGTTTTTTCCTTTTCGCTCCTGCTCGGCATCATTCCGTGGGATCCTTGTCAAAGGCAGTCGCAGTTGCCCGCCGCGCCTCCCCTTGATTTCCTCTTATTACTACACGATACTTGATATTATTGATTTTGATTGAGATTTATGTCGGCGACTGGGGCTGGACGGGAGGAGGGAGCAGCCGGCGTGCCGTGGAAATGTTTAGCATAATTCTGCCCCAAAACTTGCTGCATAAATTTTGTGCACTGCAAGTTGCTTTGATTAATGCGCAAAAGTTTTCGCGTTTAACTAATAAAAAGTTGAAATTGACTTAACACATCTCTTCATCGTCATCTTCCTCGTTTCCTCTTGCAGAACTCGGTGGTCCAGAGCGATTATCGCATTCAGTCTCCCGCCGGCGGCTCGCCATTGCCGCTGTGCGCTGTTGCCAATGTGACCAGCAACAATGCCAACAACTCCGGCGAAAGCAACAACACTGCCGTGGGCATCTTGCAGAACAACACGAACGCTGTGAATGCCGCCGCCAACAACACCAATGCAGCTGGCGGACCCAATACGGTGCTGCGAGTGATTGTAGAGTCGCTGATGTATCCCGTGTCGTTGGACATCTTGCATCAGATATTCCAGCGTTATGGCAAAGTGCTAAAGATTGTCACCTTCACCAAGAACAACTCATTCCAGGTGAGTGAGGAGCTAAATTCCTTTCTTATCATAAATATAATGCCCCCGTTACTCTCTTAGGCCCTCATCCAATATCCGGATGCCCACTCTGCTCAGCATGCCAAATCCTTGTTGGACGGCCAGAATATCTACAATGGCTGCTGCACTTTGCGCATTGACAACAGCAAGCTCACGGCATTAAATGTGAAGTACAACAATGACAAGTCGCGCGACTTTACGAATCCCGCGCTGCCGCCGGGTGAACCGGGTGTAGACTTGATGCCCACCGCTGGTGGACTGATGAACACCAATGATCTGCTGTTGATAGCCGCCCGCCAGAGGCCCTCACTAACAGGTGATAAAATAGGTAACACCAGCGGAACATTTTCCCGATTTTCATTTATGTTTTTCTATGCTTAACAAACACACCCAGAAAATCCCTGAACCAAGCTTTTATAGCTAGCTGCACATTTTTTTTTTTTTTTTGTTTATGAATTCGAGTATTTTCTCTGTTGCCAGTGGCAACTTCTCTGACTCCATTGCCGACCAGTGTTTTTTTCCGTTTATGTCTCACTCTCAAATGCAGACATCCGTAAGAGAAAAAAATGGTTTAAATTTTTTTTACAAGAAATAAGAGGAAAATAAAGTGAACGAAATAGAAAAGAAGGATGAAAGAAAAAAAAGACGGAACTAAGTAGGCAGGCAAGAATTGAGAAAATAAGGGTAGGATTGTAGAAGTAAGAAATTATCAAAGAATGAGGCAAGTACGGTAAGAGCAAAAAGAGGGCTCGTAACAGGGAAGAAATAAAGAGAAAACTGAAAAGAATGGCATGTGATGAGATTGCGACTCGATGTTTAAATAATAAATGGAATTAAAAACGAAGAACAGATGAAAGGAAAAAAGTTACTACTCGGGACAGAGTAAAAAAAAATAACAAAATGAGAAGCCTATGAGGTAGAAAAATATTGCTAATCTACACAGAAAAAAATCGACATTTTCGGACTGAAATCAATCCAAAAAGATGTCAGAAGTCGGTCCATTCCGGACTTTCTCAAACCCATTACGAAAGGACTGATTGAGGATCTTATTTGAATTCAGTTTTTAGCTCGGCTAAACTTTATTAAGGTTCGATATAGGCATATTCAAAAAATACTCGGGATTAATTTAACCTTGTTATTCAAACTCGATCCCATACTCGGATCCAATCAAGAAAGCTCCGTTTTCTCGAAATCGAGATTAATTTGATGTACGATACTTGAACTATATTCCATCCGTAGAAGGATGGCGGCAATAATATTGGAGATTTATTCGGTTGGATCCCAAAATATATCTCCTTCTTTATGATATTTAAACTGACAAGTCTAAGCCGATTCGAGGTCATTAGTTGTTTGCACACTTCGCTGTAATGCAAGCTGATCGGTTCTATCTTCAGACTTTGTTGCTTGCTCATGTCAGAATTGCTTTAACTGTTAGGGAATTTCGTAGGCAGCAAAGAACTTATTAGTTAGAGAGTTATTGAGAGATATTGATGTTCAAGTAGGTTTTGTACTGGAAATGACCCTTTTCAAATTGACATACAAATTCGAGGATTATATCAAGTCCTTCGTTCTGATTCAAGTACAATCCAATACAACTTCTACTTGAAATTTTAATCCAAAGATTGACATCAAATCATTTTTTGAGCTGTAGTTTGCTCTGCGTAGAAATGTTATTTTATTCCGAAGTAAGTTTAAATAGTTTCTTAATAAAAATTAATTTTCTGGGTGCAAATACACGCACACACGCACGCACACTCTTACACTCTTGAATCGCCTATTTATGCTTTAATTTGGACTTCTATTTTGACTTTACACTTGCTATCGATTCGCTTAGAGCTTAATCCACCAATCAAATTTCAATCCCTAACTAATCACACTACTTTGCTCTTCCTTTCAGTCAACGGTCTGGGCGCTCCTGGTGTTCTGCCACCATTCGCCTTGGGCCTGGGCACACCACTCACCGGTGGCTACAGCAATGCCCTGCCCAATCTGGCCGCCTTCTCGCTGGCCAACAGCGGTGCACTGCAAACTGCCACGCCTGCCATGCGCGGCTACTCGAATGTGTTGCTCGTTTCGAATTTAAATGAGGAGGTAAGTCCGCCGGGGGAATTGAATGAAATTACTGACACGTAGCCTGCAGCGGCATTATCATTATCAGGTCCTTCCTTTCTTTTCCTTCTCTGTTTTACACACGTAAATTGATTGTAAAAGTGATTGTTCCTAGTTTGCATTTCGCCCAATATTTACACTGAACAAAAATGTACCTATTTTTCACTACTTTTGTTTATGATTTGTCTTTATTTACTTAAATTCACCTACAACGAAAACTCTCGCTAACTGACGACAATCTTCTATTTTCTCTTTTTCTCTGTAGATGGTCACGCCTGATGCTCTCTTTACCCTCTTTGGTACGTCTACAATTTGTAATTATTTTTATTTTGATTGGGTTGAATAGGGCATTGGGAATAAGAAAGAGCGGGAGACAGTGACTGAGCGGAGTGGGAGCATATGATGTATTTTCTCTTGTAGTTGATCTTTCTCTCCCTCTCTCTCTCCCTCTCTCTTGGTCTCAGACACTCTCTCTCCCTCTTGCCCAGCCTCGCCCAACATGCATATTTATACTATGTACTCTTTTACCACTTTAATAAGTAGTTTACTTGTTAATTCATTGAATTTATCCCGTGAAAACAGTTGCCAAAAAAAAGCCCAATTTGCAGCTGCATACGTTTGAAATTTACTCCATCTACGTGCAATCAGCAAAAGTGCCGTGCATTATTTATACTGCTGTGTAAAAGTTGTAAATTTGGAAGCTTATAAGAATACCTTTTAAAAGAACATTTATGAAAAGTCAAATTTAAAGCTTGAGCATTCTTTGGTATTGAGCATTTTCATCTGCATCATCAGTGGTCTAATGATAACGTTGAGCATGCCTTCAGCTAAATGAATCTCGTGAAAGCTATCAGGTGAAAACTTAAAAATTCTATTTTTCATTCATTCGTTCTATTTTGTTAGAGTCCTTTAAAGATATGGACATTGAAATAATTCGTATGTTGTCCCAATCATGATATTTTTAGTATATATTTGAAGACCCAAAAGACGGTGCATATTTAGAAGTCATAACATTTCCTTATTAAGGTCCATACTTAGATGAGATAAATGTTTAGTTCGCCACAATATTTCACATGAATAGAAAAAAAATTGAGCAGCTTTGAAATCTGAATGAGCAAGAAAAGGTGTCTTATTTACATGACATTTTGTGCCGCACTAAATTTCTAGCTCAGTATAGGCCTTTTGCTCTTATATTTTTGAAACTAAATGTGGACTTATACTAAACGTGTCCATATGTACGCATGATCTTTTAAGTAAGGACTTTAAAAAGTTTGTTATCCATCGATTCTTTAGTACTATAGTTGAGTGAAACCCTAACCCCTTTCCCCTTGCGTACGCCACTGAAAAAAAATTAGAAAAAAATCGACTTGGCGAGTTCTACATTGTTGGGGATAGAATTTTTTCCGATCTGTACCTGACATTTCAAGCATGTTTTGTTTTTGGAAATACTTAAATTAATGTAGTATTAGTATTATTAAATTCAAAATAAAGGATTTTTAATCAAGAACGTTTTTTACTTATGTATTACAGTAAAACGAAAAATTTGGGGAAATATAATATACAAAATTTCTTGGATTGAGTACAAAATTCCAAAAGTGCGGAACTATTTTGAAACGAATATGTTCTTAAAATTTCCAACTAGTTCCAACACATTGCTTTTGAAGTGATGGCTTGCAGTAATACTTGATCTTGATCTTTGGTTATTTCATGGCCCCTGGTGGTGTGACCAAAAGTTTTGAGTTTCCTTCTACTTAGAGCTGGACAATGCCAAAAATTATGAAGTAATGTATCCTCCTGTTCTTCTAAAGATCTTGAGGGACGCCCAAGCGTCCAAGACCACAAGTAAGATGTTTTCGATTTCAGGTTTAACGCGGACCACCTGACCCTAGCTACAGCGCATATCGGAGCCATTCTTCCTTAACCAGGCGCCGGGTTTCATTCCTTGTGACTATCTTGTAAGAGTATATGGGCATCCTTGTTAAGCTTTTTTTGGGATGAGCTGAATGGTGGTGCCTTCACACACTATGTTGAAGTCCATGTACGCAGGGCATCTTCTTTTTGGAATTTTGCTCCTCCTCCGCAACAACCAATAGAGCCTTCAGAGCGTAGCACGAATTTCCGTGAGCTACTTGCGAAACCACGTCCTCTGCCAATTCATTTATTAAAAACAAAGAGGTTTCAGCCTCGCCACTACCCTTTGACCACTTCAAAACTGACAAATCAATGGCGCCACTACTGTAACCATTTCAAAACTGATCTTTACTTGGAACTGACTTTTGGCCATAACTAGACATCGAATTTAAGTTTATTTTTGTTTTTTGTCCAAAAAAATTCAACATTTTGACAATGGAACAATATAAATATTAATTTTTTCCAAGATGTGCCTCTTTTTAAGAAACTAAACTCAAGAAGGTATCTTATACAGGCAAATTCTGTAAATGGTTCATAGCGTACTGTTCAAAGCACAATTAGGTTAAATGGTTTGAACTGTAGTTTACTTCCATTTTCTCGTACGGTACGCGTCGATTCGTACTGACCGCAAAAGGCAATACCAAATTTTGTGAATGTGTTATCTGGCAGGCTTCTGTACTTAGTTGCAAGCGAAAATAGTGAACCGGATGATATCTTTACATCTTTACTAATTGGTTTATGTTTCTTCATGAGGATAGCTACGACATATTCAAATACTCATGGTCAGCCTAACGGCTATTCGCTTAGATTTTTCATTATAAGGATCAGTAAACTTATAATAAGAAAGATTCGTCCCTAGCATTGCGTTCTAATAAAGGTCTTAAACTTAGAACTCATGGAACGAACCACTCAACACCAAAAGCCAAAGTCTTAATCCAAAAAATCGAAAAAAGAGAGAAAATACTACACCTTCCACTGGACACTGGATTATTTTAGATATTCAAAAGCTATAACAAACGCACACACAACAACAAAAATAAAATCGTCAGCCTGCACATAGAATGCACTCATCCTTTCCAAGAAGAAGCGACTCCTTGAACCCATGCGAATGGGTATCCATAGGATATGCGAAACATAAAATGCAATAAATAATAGCATTCCCTTCTCTCAATTCAGAACGAAGCAACAACAAATGACTTTCTAATAGCTTTTGGACCGGCAGGATGGGACACTAGCAAATCCATCAGGAGGCCAGCATGAAATTGAAATAGTTTTGTGTGCCGCCCACAATACATCCAACCCATCCCCTTAATCCTGTCATAAGTTGTGTGCTTACAAATTGTAAAACAATGAAAATGAAAATATACTCTCGCTTACATATAAATAATATGAACATCCTTTTTGCCTGCTCCGGCAGCAACAGGCAACAAGTGAAACCGCACTTGTGCATCCTGTTGCTCCTTGCGTTGTCTGCTGCGACACGTAGTGCCGCGTGCATGTGTTGTGTGCGGGTATGTAAAATTACATGAATTAAGTGCACTGAAGGCAAAAGGGGGCGCCCACACACACACACACACATGCACGCGCAGTGGAAAAACACATGCTCTAACAGGCGCTCATCCTGCCGCATACAACAAAAGATTGAGTGCGGAAGTGCATAGCTATAAAAATGTCCATTTATTTAGTTATCATTGCGCTGGTTGCTGTTGCCGTTGTTGTGGCTGAGTGTGGTCTCCTTTCCCCTCACCATCCTGCACACACACACACACACACACACAGAGATACTCGTTTTGTAGTTTTTGCTGCCTTTTACAATTGAAATAAAATTTACTTGTGACTTTTCGTAGCTCGTTGCCTGCTTCGTTGCTTCGTTTGGCTTGGTTAGTTGGTTTTTGTCGTCTGTCGTCTGTTTGCCAAATGAATTTAACTAACTTTGTAAAGTTAATGGGGTTTGCTGTTTGAATTGCCATCCCAACTTGCTCTTACCTCTGGCTTTTGTGTGCGTGTGTGTGTGTGTGACTGGTTTTATTATTTTATAGCATTTGGACTCGACTTTTCACTCTTGCCACATAAGTCACCTGCTTTATTCACTTGACTTAATTACCAAAAAACTGTTTCGATTTGGGCTTAAGACTCGCGGTTTCCCTTTATTTGGAATATTTAATTAAAAAGTAAAACTTAAAAGGCTACAGTTTAGTATACAAGATTAAAGGATTGCATGGCAAAACTATGTCTGACATTTTCTTTTGAAGGATCAAAGGTATCTCGCGAATTACGCTACTAATGTGGGCTTTCAAGTCTTGGCTCGGCGAAGACAAAAGACTTTACGTAACCCCCACAGGAAAAAATCCAGTGGTGTGATATCACAGCGAACAGTTGACCGATACTAAAAAAAAGCTGCTAACCGCAAATGATTTCTCAATAAAGCCATTTATTCGCGCTCTGTGTAGGCCCTAGCACCGTTTTGCTAAAACCAAATGTTATCGACATCAAGTGCTTCGAAGTCAGGTAACAGAAAGTCATTTTTGGTGGTGCGGTAGCGCTCGCTATCAAAGGTTCTGTCCGAGCTTATTTTTTTAAGAAAATTGGACCAATGATAACAGCAGCCCATAAACCACACCATACAGTGCAACGAGCCAGAAATGTGCCTAGTCACATACCAAAATTTTGCGCGAAAATAGCGGATCTTCATTGAGCTGTTGCAGAGCACATTGAAATCGTTGTTGCGGTTTCAGTCTTTTCATAATGATTTGTCAAATAATTCTTAACAAAAATAAGATGACAGAATGACAACTGTCACGCGTGATGTCTGAAATTGAATATTAAAAAATTTAACCTCTTAATGAATCACCCTGTATAAAACCACAAAAAAATTTAGAAAAAAAAACGAGAAGGCCAAGCTAACTTCGTCTTTGCCGAAGTTTTAATACCCTTGCAAATGTTTTAATACAACAGAGTTTACGAACGTCAGCATAAAAACAAACCATTTTTCTGATAAAAGCCACTTTTCGACCGATAGTGTCTATGGCAGCTATAAGATATAGTCATCCGATTTTGACAAAAACTTCCAAATCTGTGTAAAAGCGTATAAAACAAATAATTGTCGAAGCGGAAGGCGTTTACATTAAAAACAAAAAAGTTTTCTCACAAAGACCCACTTTTCGACCGATAGTTCCTATGGCAGCTATAAGATATAGTCATCCGATTTTAACAAAAACTTCCAAGTCTGTGTAAAAGCGTATAAAACTAATAATTGTCGAAGCGGAAGGCGTTTACATTAAAAACAAAAAAGTTTTCTCACAAAAACACACTTTTCGACTGATAGTTCCTATGGCAGCTATAAGATATAGTCATCCGATTTTGACAAAAACTTTCAAATCAGTGTAAAAGCGTATAAAACTAATAATTGTCGAAGCGGAAGGCGTTTACATTAAAAACAAAAAAGTTTTCTTACAAAAACCCACTTTTCGACCTATAGTTCCTATGGCAGCTATAAGATATAGTCATCCGATCCGGTCGGTTCCGACATATTATCAGTGTGCAGTAAAAAGAAGACTCTGTGCAAAGTTACAGCCCGATAGCTTTAAAACTGAGAGACTAGTTTGCGTAGAAACAGACAGACAGACGGACAGACGGACAGACAGACGGACAGACAGACGGACGGACAAAGCTCAATCGACTCAGCTCGTCGCCCTGATCAAGAATATATATAGTTTATAGGGTCGGAAATGAATATTTCTATGCGTTGCAAACTTCTGGGCAAAATTATAATACCCTTTGCAAGGGTATAAAAATGCTAGCCGAAACAATACCAAACCCTTTACAATTGGTTCAGCTTATATTTTTGGGGTCTCTTGAACGTTAATGACCAACTTAACCTGATCCGGAACGGAATCGTACTTTTTTTTGGAATTTAAGTTTTTCTTCAAGAAATTTAGCAACTGTTCCTTATGTGGATTGCAGTGTGACCAGATAACCTTAGTGTTTAATAAACATGTGACCCTCGTATTTAACACAAGAAGACGTTACAAATCTGACTACATGAACCCACTTGAATATGATACACTTCAAAAGGTCAAACTAGGTAGGGGTCCTTTTCCCACGCCTACAAGCACATCTGTTCAAGAGGGGAAATGCGTGACAAAAAAGGATAAATAACCACATGTTGTCTAAATTTAGTAAGCAAGAGCAACACCACACTATTTTTAAATAGGCAAGTAAGATGATCGAGAAAGAGATGTAATACATTCGAACTACTAAGTATATAAGAAACAAATGTATCACATGTATTGAATAAGGACAAGAATAATTATAATTACAGTTGTCTCATGTATTAGGTATATAAGTTTATCTATAAAACCAGTAACGCTCCTTAATAAAAATCAGTTCCTAACAGTACGCGATTGTGTTCTTAGTTAGGGATTCGGCAATTGTGCGAACGTTTCTGCTGAATCACTGAGCTGTACGAGCGGCTCTTTGATTTTAAGGAATAAGTTGCACATTATGGTCCTTCGAGTATTCACTTACTCTCATAGACCGCCAAACCAGTTGGCATACTCTTAAAACGGTATCCACGGTATTAAGTCCGCAAGGCGCACCTCACAGTGCACTACGGCATAGATTAGGGAAACTAAATAAAAAAATTCAGCCCTAAGACGGCGGCGCGGGATTTGGCGGGGTTTGAGAGAACCAGCGAACCTACAAGCGGCAGCGGAGGCTAAGGCGACCACCGCGGCGAAACTACAAGCATCAGCGGAGGCTAAGGCGACCACCGCGGCGAACTTACAAGCGGCAGCGGAGGCTAAGGCGACCACCGCGGCGAACTTACAAGCGGCAGCGGAGGCTAAGACGACCACCGCGGCGAAACTACAAGCGGCAGCGGAGGCTAAGACGACCACCGCGGCGAAACTACAAGCATCAGCGGAGGCTCAGGCGACCACCGCGGCGAACCTACAAGCGGCAGCGGAGTCTAAGGCGACCACCGCGGCGAAACTACAAGCATCAGCGGAGGCTAAGGCGACCACCGCGGCGAACTTACAAGCGGCAGCGGAGGCTAAGGCGACCACCGCGGCGAACTTACAAGCGGCAGCGGAGGCTAAGACGACCACCGCGGCGAAACTACAAGCGGCAGCGGAGTCTAAGGCGACCACCGCGGCGAAACTACAAGCATCAGCGGAGGCTAAGGCGACCACCGCGGCGAACTTACAAGCGGCAGCGGAGGCTAAGGCGACCACCGCGGCGAAACTACAAGCGGCAGCGGAGGCTCAGGCGACCACCGCGGCGAACCTACAAGCGGCAGCGGAGGCTCAGGCGACCACCGCGGCGAATCTACAAGCGGCAGCGGAGGCTAAGGCGACCACCGCGGCGAACCCACAAGCGGCAGCGGAGGCTCAGGCGACCACCGCGGCGAATCTACAAGCGAATCAACAAGCGGCAGCGGAGGCTCAGGCGACCACCGCGGCGAATCTACAAGCGGCAGCGGAGGCTAAGGCGACCACCGCGGCGAATCTACAAGCGGCAGCGGAGGCTAAGGCGACCACCGCGGCGAATCTACAAGAGAATATTGGAAAAGGCGGAGGAGTTTTGGGAGACTGCAGCACAAAAAGGCGCAGGACCTCAGCCTCTAACGATAGAGGAATATAAGGCAGAAAAAAAAAAGCAAAAAAGAAGAAAATATAAAGAACTTTATCGATTAATAAATTTGTCAACTGGGGAACATAAGCAGAAACTTAAAAAAGATTTAAGCGAATTGAAAAAAGATTGATAATAAAAAACAATAAAAAATAAGATAAAAAAAAAATTTTTTTGAGTTGAATAATATTTAAATACAAAATGGTGCTAACAAGAGAGCAGCTAAACGCTTTAGCTGCAAGTCAGTCTGCAATTTATATGCAGATGAAAAAATGGGAAGAGGAATTAAATCTCATTGATGGTTCTAATATGGACCTAATGACAGAGGTTCAGAACCAGTGGGAGCTCTTCAAGCAACAGCACGAAGAGATGATAAGAAATAAAGAAGTTTTTCCTGGCGATTATTTTTCTAAGGATGGCTTCGCAAAAACTCAAGCCTTAAAGAACAAATACTTAAAAGAAGATTTTCAGCAATTAACGGACATTTTCAAAGAATTAAAAGAAAATGGGCAAATCACTTCATCGCTATTGGAAAGATACGAGGAGTTGAAGCAGAAAAAACGAGACAAAGAAATATGGATGACTCAACATAAGCCATCTGAACAATGTATAAAGCTAAGAGAGATCGAAATACCTCCGTTTTTTGGAGATATTTCGACTTGGGCTAGTTTTTATGACATTTTTAAGGAAATGGTAGCAAATAACGTTAGCCTATCAAATAAAGAGAAGCTAATGCGCCTTAAAGAATTAGTTAAGGGTGAAGCAATGTATTTGATAAAACATTTGCTTATTACTGAGGATAATTATGAAGTGGCACTATCGATTTTAAGAAACAGATATGAGAATCGAAGACAACTATTCATGAAGCATTTTCTGCAAATACTCGATTTGCCACTGATGAACAGCGAATCGGAACGAAGTGTTCAGCAGATGCTGGACACCACACAAAAATGCACTCATGCCATTAAAGGAATGGAAATTCCACTTGACGGCTCCGATGTGTTTATCGCAGGAATATTATTGAGAAAATTTGATCGTTCAGGACAACAGCAATACGAACACACATGTGCTACACCAAAAGAAGTTCAAACATTAAATGATGTACTAGAGTTTCTGGAAAAACACCTGCAAGCGATAAAAGCGATTCGACATCCGAAGCAATATAACCGCGAAAATCCAAAAATAATGAGCAGTACAGTGGATTACAGTTGCTTGTATTGTAAAATGACGGGCCACAGGATAGAAGATTGCAGAAAGTTTACAAATATGTCTACAAGCGAGAAATGGAACTTTGTACAATTGGAACGAATATGTTTTAGATGTCTTGGTCACAAATATTCACCATATAGAAACTGCCCAGAAGAAGAGAAGACATGTGAAATATGTAAAAACCCTCACCATGAATTATTACATACGGATGAAGAGGTTAAATTAGCAATGACATTACAATCACCGGAAAACAAGAAGACATTACTGGCAACTGCACAAGTTCAAGTTCAAGCTGCAACTGGAGAATGGGTGATGTTCCGTGCAGTAATAGATCAAGGATCGCAAATCACAGTTATATCAGAGGAAGCAGCTCTAATTCTAAAATTACCAAAGCATAAGAAGAAAACTAAAATATATGGACTTGGTGAAAATTTAGTGGGAGTTTCTAAAGCGGCTCTTCAGTTGAAAATTCGACCACGGTTCCGGAGCAAAGAAAGGTTTAAAACAGAAGCTGTCGTTTTACCAAAACTACTCAGCCCACAACCACCTAGTTCATTTGCATATGAAAAAGGAACATGGAAAAATGAGAGGCTAGCGGATCCTATGTTCAATGTGCGAAGCAGCATAGATATCCTTATTGGAGGAGATTTGGTAGCAGAAATTCTAATGCAAGGCCTGAAACAAGAAGACACTGTGATCGGGCAATGTACAAAACTCGGATGGATTTTATCAGGAGCAGTGCAAGCAATCGGAAAGCAACCAATACAAACGGCGGTAAACTTAAAACAGATTTGTAAAACAGAGGAAGTGCCCGAAGTAACAATTACAACGGATAATGACAAATGCACGGCATGGGGTAACAAGACGACAACGAACAATATTGATAGAAAATTTACAATAAAAATGCCCGTTACAAAGGAAAAAGAACAACGAAAAAAGAAGTAATAAATGAATTATTATCAAAGCAAGAAGAATATGACAATAATTTTGGAGAAATGACCCGAATTTTTAATATTCCGCCGGCAAGTCCTCACTTTGGAGGAAATTTGAAAGCATGTACTAATTTAGTAAAACACCATTTAATAAGAGGAAAAGGTGACAAAAAAGCTGACACACGAAGAAGTAATCGATGCAATTCGAAATTCAAGACCATTAGGTTCAATCGACTGTAGCAAAAAGATTGTCGATATTTCAGAGATCGGTCATTATATGATAAGAAAGCTTATACTTGACGGTTCAGAAGACGTAGATGTATCATTATTCGATCCATGGAAACGGTTTTTAAAAATGAATCAATTTTGGCAAAAATGGAAGGAAAAATGGCTGTTTTCACTTCAAGAATGTTTAAAGTGGCAAAATGAATCTATTAACTTGGAAAATGAAAAAATTGCTTTAACAGATAGTGAGAGTATAAGTCCAACAAAATGGCAACTTGGAAGGATTGAAGAAACACATCCAGGGAACGACGGGAAAGTTCGAGTTGTTTCTATTAAAACGCAAAATGGAGTTATAAAAAGACCAATAACAAATGTATGGCCACTGGAAACAGAGAAAGAAGAGACAAAGCGTTCAGCGATACCATATTAGAATGGACATGTGGAAACCATAACAGTCAAGTGATGAAAATTGCCGCCCAAGGAATACTTAAACTTCGCCGAGGCTGTACCGCTCGCAATGGAAAACAACTTTTAACAGCAGCTCATGATATCACCACTGAAGACGTCGTCCACAATGAAGCAGCACCAGTTACGGTCTTAGCAAGTAAAATTAAATCAGAAAAAATAAAGCCTATGGTAACAAAATTAATAAACAACACTTATGACATAATGAAACTAAGAGAATTTGTAGATGAGCAAAAATTAGAAAACGTTAAGCTCAGAGGAATAAATGTTCACAACGCAAGTGGTCACATTTCGTTTTGTTTAATATTAATTGGATTTTCAGTTCTAGGTATTATTTACGGAGTACAAAAATGTAAATCAAAGAACAATAAAATAAAAATCGAATTTGGAACTCCACAAAATGTAGCGTAAAATATATACATATATTTGAAAAGAAAGAAGAAAAGAAAATTCTAAACATTAATTGCATGACAAAATTATTAATAAGGTATAAGTCATTAAGGCCCCCCGCAAAATGTTTAATAAACATGTGACCCTCGTATTTAACACAAGAAGACGTTACAAATCTGACTACATGAACCCCCTTGAATATGATACACTTGAAAAGGTCAAACTAGGTAGGGGTCCTTTTCCCACGCCTACAAGCACATCTGTTCAAGAGGGGAAATGCGTGACAAAAAAGGATAAATAACCACATGTTGTCTAAATTTAGTAAGCAAGAGCAACACCACACTATTTTTAAATAGGCAAGTAAGATGATCGAGAAAGAGATGTAATACATTCGAACTACTAAGTATATAAGAAACAAATGTATCACATGTATTGAATAAGGACAAGAATAATTATAATTACAGTTGTCTCATGTGTTAGGTATATAAGTTTATCTATAAAACCAGTAACGCTCCTTAATAAAAATCAGTTCCTAACAGTACGCGATTGTGTTCTTAGTTAGGGATTCGGCAATTGTGCGAACGTTTCTGCTGAATCACTGAGCTGTACGAGCGGCTCTTTGATTTTAAGGAATAAGTTGCACACTTAGCATAAAGCCCACAAATGTGTAAGAAATTCGAATGCTCAGGGCAAAAGCATTGTATTTTGATTCAAAATAAAATTATAATATTATATATTTCTACTTCCTTCCGACCTCTTAAATGCCGGTGTGGGTGTTAAGGTGCATTAAGAAATATCAGCTGTTCAATACAATCCACACTATTCATAGAAATGGTTACTCTCGAATTTCCTTTATCGGGTGTGTTCCAGAAATCTCTAGAAGTTTTCGTATAAGCGTTAGCATTTCATATTAAAGCTCTTTGAATTTATATGTTGAGATGCTCGAATATGCCCGGCTACTAGATTAGATGACAAAAGTTAAGCGATTTAAAACCGCCTGCGCAAAGCCAAGTAGATTTGTTGCTTACGGTTTTCCTTCCTCATAATCTAGTAGGCGGTCTAATTCTTTGCACTTCGCAAATAAAGTAGTCCCAGTTTAGTTCGAATTGCAATCGTTTATACGAAAATCTCTAGAGATTTCTAGAACACCCCTGAATATATTGATTTTATATACTCAAATTTCTGTATAAGGAGTTTGACAGCTAATGGAAAATACGTACGCCCTCAGTACCTAAGCTTAAAGAACATGATATGTATTTTTATTTATTATTATTCAATTATTTATTGTTTAGTAAAGATCAAAGCTCGCAAATTACTGTTGACCGTTTTTCGTTATCCAAAATAACTGTCTTTGAGAGACCCCTTGAGCCAAAAGTCAGAGTTTCTTGAATATATCGGTGTGTGCTCAACGAACCACTAATTTTATTTTTTCCCGTTTGTTCTGCTCATTCGATGAGCGAACAAAGAAAATAATAGTCTTTTGCGTTTTTCTGTGTCGGCTTCTGGGTCACACACAAACACATAAAATAACGAGAGCGTAAGTTAAAGTCGGCTCTGACCGACTTCCATATACCCGTTACTCATGAAAAAACATGTTTAACAGTGTTTTTTTCTAAATTGCGGGGGCGGGAGGGGGTGTGGCCAAGATTTGAAATAAACTTGATCTGCGTGCAGATAAAAGAACCCTTTTTACTCTACGAGTAACGTGTATAAAAAGAAGGGCGTTTACGCTGAGCCTTTAATTTGTTTGCTCTCTATGAGTTGTTATTAAATGAGGACAGAACTGAAAACCAAGACGAAGAGAAACGAAGTGTCCTGCTCAAAGAGAGAGAAAGATAAAGGGTGCTTGGTTATTTCTTGGGTTAGTGAGGAGATCGCAAAGGGAAAAACGGTCAATAGTTATTTGCATTCTCTGATAAAGACGTCTTTCGACAATAATAATTGAATTAACCATATTTTGTTTTCCTAGATGAATTTCTCATGCCATCGACTTACAATAACTTTTATAGGAAGTTTGAACAAAACATGATTAAATTGTGCAAATATTGATTGTAATATCGCTACAGCTCTTTGCCTCAGTACTGAATTTATCAGATTATTGCTCCTATTCAGCACTGATTCCTGTACCGTTTTCATTAATGCCCATGAAACTTAACCAAAAAATTCACTACTGAAATACATGCCTAAACGAAGCAAAGGTCCTGAAGTAGTAGGCCCTGCCTGTGTTACCCACCCTTCCAACTCAGAACTTATTCAGTTTTAATTCAGTACTAAGGCTGCCTTCACACTGTTCGACACATGACCCATGACAGCTAGTAGGCCCACATATCCCCATGAAATTCTATGTTTTTGAAAAACTATTCAAATTTAAAACAGAACAAATAGCAGGACTACTAGACTATCATGTGTCATGTGTCGAACAGTGTGAAGGCAGCCTAAGTCAAAAAATTAATCTCTTATGTTGTTATAAAGTTCAGCAAAACCTCAGAACCGAACTTTGTTCACACATTCAGATATAACAAGGAAATTTTTGAAAGTATAGTTGCTTAAAAAATTGTTACAATCGGCGTTGCCACAGAAACCTCTCTCAACCGAATTCCAATTCTTAGGTGCCACAGAAATTTCACTTGGTTGATTTCAAACCTCCCGTGTTTTGTGAGGAGATTTGTCAAATCGCTTTTTCAGTGACTCCCCCTGTCAACGGTCAGCGCCATCTACTTGACAGAGAGCGGTTTAAGGGCTACAATTTATACCTCATGTTTGGCGCCAACAAATTTTTAAATTTTGAATTATATTTATGGAGAATATGACTTAAATTTGAATTATTAATCATCAAATAAACCCACAACTAAAATAAGGGAAATTTTTTGGCGAAAGATACAGCCCTGTTTTTAGAAATGAAACATCAATTGGAACATCTGTTGTTCTAACTAGATTTTCTAATTAGAAAACGAAGATCTCTAGAAGTTCTGTAGCACCAACGAATTTTTCGAGAGATTTACAAACCAACCGTCGGCAATTTCTCTAGAGATTGCTGTGGCACCCCCGAATACCTTAAAATAAAGCAAAAGCACTCTAGAGCTGTGGTGGGTACAAAATTTGAGTATGTGGAAGTAGGCCAACAACAACAACAGAAAGAAACGAGAAAGGCAAAGCTAACTTCGTTTGTGCCGAAGTTTTAATACACTTGAAAAAGCTTGTCTCAACGGTTAGCGACTTCGACCAACCTTCGCAGATCAGCTTAAAAGCATTTAATATTACCCATGGGCGGTTCCGACATATTAGCAGCGTGCAGACAAAAGAATACTCTGTGCAAAATTTCAGCTCGGTAGCTTCAAAACTGAGGGACTAGTTCGCGTAGAAACAGACAGACGTTAAAATTCAGACTTAGTAAAAGAAAACTTGGTATTGTTTCGCCAAATGAATCATTCGGAGAAGCCACACTTTTACATGATAAAATTGCTCTTGATTAAATAACCAATAAATATCTACTCCGTTTTAGGTATGGTTCGAATTTGACTGAATCGCGGTGAAATCATGCTAATTTCAATTGTTTTGGTTTGTGCATAATTGCGGTCATAATGAAACTGTTGTTTCCCCCCTCCTAAACCCTTCCACACAACCGTCTTATTCTCTCGAGTGTTTTTTTTTTGTGCTGCAACAGCACAAAATACCTGTGGGAGTGGGAGATACACAGCAACAATGTTAAGTCTGTTGTTGCCTTTGTCTCTGATGACACAAAACGGTTTGTTTGCGGCTACCCACACGTACTCACTCACACACACACACACACACATGTGTGCGAATGCAACTCTCCTGCTGCTCTGTGTCGCTTTTGTTTGCATGCAAATGCATTTAATTTGAGTTTAAATACCCAAATATAAACTTTTGCCAAACAAACGCAACCGCATTGAGTATACCAGGACAGACACGGCAGGGAGAGAGGGAAACGGCCAGTGGTTTAAGCTGCTTGCCCTGGAATCCCTTTTCGCCTCTCTGCTCTTGTCTGTGATTTATACATATATATTTATTTACAAATTGCATTCTGTCAGCATTTTGTTTGGGCCGAGTCTTAACTCTCCAAGTAAACAACAATTTGCCAAAAAAGCATTAATTGCTGAAAAATTGTTTTTGTTTTTGGCCACACAACCACAGCTCAGTCAAGCTGAGGGCGGCTTAGGGGTCACTGAGCCACAGCTAATCCCATCAGCAGATCGTTAGCCAAAGTTATTTACCCACTGCATTCAGTTGGCAGCTGCCTGCCTGCCCTGTAGTGCTAATAAAGCTTAGCGACTGCTGATTTAAAGCGCTTTCGGGGCGAGAAAGACGCTGCCAGACACATCATACGCCACGTTGCACACAGCCAGAGAGATGTCGATAAGTTCAAGCGTTAAGCGTCTTATTATTGCCGAGTGCCAATAGATTTAGATAGACCAGACCGGCTTCTGGGTGGCCTTAAACGAGCAATCAGCCAAATGGCAAGCTAAAATTTTATGTAATAACCTTTGAATTTCCAAGTAGCTGAGGAGAGGGGAAGGAGCCAACGACACTTGAGGCAAGTTGTACGACAAACAAGCAAAACGGCAACAACTGGCAAGCGGCAAATAGCTCCTTTTGTTATGCTAATAGCCACACGCCGGGCCACGTAGCGCGGGTGGCGAATTTTGCACTTGAAACCTGCTCCCGGCCAGGTGCTAAGCATCATGTGAGGGGCCATTGTGTGGTGTTTGCATATCAAATAATAAAAGTGGCAGGCTCCACGCACTTCAAACGCCAAAGCGCCAAGGACTGATCTAGCCAAAATGGGGGAAAAAAGGCTAAGCCTAAGCAAACCCTTTTTGTGTGTCAGGGCCAGTCAGACATTTTATTAGTTTTGACAGCGTTCAGTTTGAGCAACAACTCAATCGAAAAGGCCCCCATGACTCTCTGGGGCATGCTCTTTAGGCACTTGACACATGCCGCTTAGGCTGTCAAGGCGTTCAATAAGAAGAGTTGGTATCGAAAAAGCTGTTGCCTACTTTTCGGGGCGCGCGTTGTTTCCCCTCCGATACAAAAAAATATACACAACACACAAACAATCACACATATGCTCTTGTAATCCGCTTATGTAATTGTAATGGCATGCCAAAAAAAATATTGTCGAAACGTGTTTAATTGAATTTTGATGCGAAATCGAATTTTAATAAAATGAAACTGCCGCACAAATACATAACATACGAACAACAACATGTATTGGGAATTGTTTTACTTTTCCCAAATGAAATACGAATTTTAGTGTGAAGCAAGGGAAATTTATTTAATTTTTGAAAAAAACCAATGTAGTATTCAGCAGAAGTACTCGTTACATGATCAATTACATGAAACTATTCAAAGTGATGGAACATTAGGTGTTTGTTGTTGTCAATTATGGCATTGATGGGTCAAAGTCTTGCTGGTTGGTCGTTCATAGAACACAAAACGGCACGTTGTAGTTGGGTTTATTCCTTGGACTAAATAATAAATTATATTTTTTTATAATTGCGCTAGCTACGAGGGGCTCAGCGAAACTTTGATTACACAAAGGGTACAATACTTACAAAATTTTTAGATAGAATTAAAAAAATAGTAATATTTATATAGAATTTTTCAAAATATTTTTCTGCTCTTACTAGAATAATTGACTAGAATTCTCAACGTAATGGGCAGAAAAAATTGACTAGAATTCTCAACGTGATGGGCAGAAATAATCAGTATCTCATTCTTATTTATGAGGACGTTCGATTTGGGGACTAAAACTAAAAAAACAGTTTCTTTTGTGTTTGCAAAGTCAGCCGCTCTGCCAATTGCCGTTGCAGTACATACAAGTACTGTGTAACGAGTAACAAGTATCGTGTAATTAATATAGAATACTGAGCATTGAGTAGAGATGAGTGCCGGAAAGAAAATTTGATCCCGTCCCGTCACGATCCCGTTCCAAGGCTATTCCGACCCAACCCGATCTTGAACCCCAATTTTTAATTCAATATCGTCACGACCCAGTCCCGCACTTTTTCTAGGATGCCTCTATTGAAGTCCCCTTATGCCAGTGTGGCCTTCATGGCCTTTGCACTTTACAAAAAATGACTTATATGTGATTTTAAAAGTTTTTCCATACTCTCAATTTGGATGGTGACGGTTTTAAGTTAATTTCACCGTCTATACTAAAAATTGTAGCATTTATTTGCGGTTTTTTCACGTGCTTTAAAAAGGATACTTACGAAAATGTGCCTAATCACGATCCCAGTTTATACCGTCTCGTTCCGATTAGGGTTGTTGATATTTCCTAAAATATTAATATCGATTAAATCAAAAATAAAAATGTTCAACATCGATATTTAATGTATCGCGTTAAAAAAACATCGATATATCGATATTTTCTTATACTGAAAACAGGATAACTTTAAAATTATCCTAGTTTTCTGAAACTTAACTTCATATTTTCAAAGTACCTTCATTTTAAGATTATTTTTCTCTAACGTTTTAAACGCCTTAAATCAAATTAGATTAAAATTAAGTTAGGCTCAATACTTCTTAAAAGTAAGGCTGATGTTCAAAATGGTTCTGATTTCAAAGCTGTTCAAAAGTGTGTCTATTCATATGAACTATTGTGCCGAACTAAATTTGTACCTTATCTGAATATAGGCCTTAAAGAATAAGAGATTTAGCTTACAAGTAAATATCAAGTGACAAATTTATTCTGTCTGTTGCTCTTTAACAATAATGGTTTGACAAAGATTTTAAGAAAAACCCCTGCGTAGTGTGTTGCATAATTATTTTGCTGCGAGTGTTTGTAAATATTATTTTGCTTTCCATTTAAATGGGACAGTTCAGTCTCCGGAGCTTTTAAGTATCAAAATTCAATTTAAGATAGCATGAACAATTCATCCGCATTATGACTAGTTCTTAAATGCGATTTTATGAAACGAGAAATGCGAGTCTATGCGTTGCAAACTTCTGGTCAAAATTATAACTTACGTTTCAAGTGTAATCGATAATCGCCTACATCGGCA
The DNA here is from genome assembly GCA_018904275.1 of Lordiphosa clarofinis. NCBI lineage: Eukaryota > Metazoa > Arthropoda > Insecta > Diptera > Drosophilidae > Lordiphosa > Lordiphosa clarofinis. The sequence continues at coordinate 56,993 of JAEIGQ010000271.1, forward strand.
TAAAAAATATCGTATCGGAAAAACCCTGATCGTCCTACAAAACATCGATAGTGTTAATTATCGAGTATTGATTATAGATAAGTAAGAATCAAGTTCTGAGTATGGAATACTGAGTATCGAGTATGGAATATAATATCGAGTACTCAGTATTGTGTACTCAAGTACTTAGGATCAAGAATTGGAATTCCAGTACTAACCATCGAATACTAAGTATTTAATAGTGAGTAACGCATTTAGAGTACCTATTACGAGAATTGAGTATCGGTTGAAGAGTATCGAGAATCGAGTATAGAAAATCTAGTATCAAGAGCAAAATATTGAGTTGTTGTTGTTTGTGTCAAAACCACAAAGTACTGATTATGGACTGCTGCGTATCAAGTTCAATCTCTTACAGACATCCCCTCAAAGTCTCAGCTTTTAGCTAGACTGTTCACCAGTTGCCAAAACATGGATTTTCTGGCCTACAATGCACTGTCAAAAGTGCTTCAATTGCAACACAAGAGTCAATGGAAAACAGTCACATTAGTTGTTGTTATTTTGTATACTATTTTCAGTATGATTTTTATTTTTAATAAGATCATAATTATAATAATTAATAAATTTTTCAAATTAGTTTAAATAGTTAGACGTTACAAACGCTATTGTGAGGAACTTAAGTAAGCCTATTATTTGGAAGCGAGAATGGGAATTCCCACCTGCCGCTTTGAATATTTTTGAAAGCATTTAGCTTAACCATATCAGACAAATTCTTTCAGATTCCCCCGTTTTCCTACCTTCTGTCTTACATTCCATGGCCGCCTGCCAGCAGGAGCCGCCGCATATTTCTTCATCTAAACTCTGCTCAAACATACGACTAATGGGCCAACGGGGAATCAGCTTCGCCGTCTGCATATGTGTGTGTGTGTTTGTGTGTCGCGCACGCCAAAAAAAAAATAGGAAAAGAAAAAACTACAAATATTGTCGATAATAAATTATTATCAAGTCTGTCTGGTCTTTTGCTTGCTGCAAACCAACCACTTTGCATGGCAACCGGCACGTTGCTCATACGCCCAGTTGGACCTGAACTTATGCTGGTGCACGGGCTCCGCTGCCGCCTGCCATTCAATATGCTTCCCTGGCCAACTCGCTTGGCTGGACTTGGAACGAAATTTTTTCGGTTCTTGGCATAAGTCAAGTTCTCGCTGGAGAGTCAGCCAGTCAGGTAGCCAGTCGTCTGTGTAAAATGGATTTACTGCCAACTGTTGAACTGTGCTCTCCGTTCCCGCACTATTTACTACCTGCATTTCTATTGCTACTTTGGTAACTTGTTAGCGCTTCGCTACGCTTCGCCTAGTCCTTGTCGTGCCTTTCTTCCTTTTGCTTCTTTCGTTTTTGGAGAATTTACTTTGCGCATTATTCGATTTGTTGTCTTGGGCAACCGGGCGGGGTGTGTGTGTGTGCCACCTGCACTTTACATTGTTTGCATTGGCTACCAACTGGCAACTATTACTCCTTTTTTATGCTTGATGGCAATTTGCGCCCTACTGCAAATTTGCCGCTGATTGGCTACACACGACCCACCGGCAGCTGTCAAAGCAAGGTCCAGGGAGAAATAACAAGAACTACTTAAGAGTGCTGCACTTAAATTCTTAAAGTTTTGCACCTTCATTTCGCCGCATGTGGTATACTTTGCGGCGTAAGTAAAGTCATAAAATACAATTCAATAACGCGCCCAAAACTTGCCCCCCACACACACACACACCTTGTCTGACAGCTGTAAAATCTGCGGTATGCCGCAGCCTTAAAAAAGGATACTGCAGCAGCCGCGGCTCTGGAGTTGTAGCTCGTAAAAAATAGCGAAGCAAACTTATTGAGCTAGTTATGAGTTTCGTACATGATACTAACGGCGTCGCCCACGGCAATAATACTCAGGCAGCATCTGCTGGTAGAGAAAGTGGGGGCTGGGGCCAGTCCTTCTGTACATGTTATGGCTTTTCGGTGGCGTGTAAAACTTTGGCAACGGCCGCGCGTTGTATAAAACGCTTCAAGCTGTCCAAAATACTGTGCAGGTTGATGAAGCAGCTCCTACTTTGTAGACGGTAGAGCTTAAGCTGGGTTCATGGGTTTGGTGATGGTCGCACGTGCCCTGAAAAAGCTTAAGCACGACAAAAAATAGCACGTAAATTTTTTAATTATACGTTTTCTTTTTAATAAACAAACAAATTCAAACATACAGAAAGAATGCATTGAGAATCGATGAAGACACCGAATCTAATTTAAGTAAGCTTCAAAAAACGAGGGGGTCGCTCAACCTTTTATTTTTTTTTTTTTTTTTTCTTTTTTTTTTTTTTTTTTTTTTTTTTTCCTTTTTTTTTTTTTTTTTTTTTTTTTTTTTTTTTTTTGGGGGGGGGGGGGGGGTGTTTTTTAAAAACTATTTTTATCAATTTTATTTTTTTTTTTACATTTGTTTTTTTGTTGCGGGGGGGGGGGGGGGTTTTTTTTCGGGGGGGGGTGTTTTATTTTTTTTTTTTTTAATTATTCTTTTTTTTTTTTTCTTTTTTTTTTTTTTTTTTTAATTACCAGAAAATGCGGCTCGAAGGACCAATGTTTTGTGTAGGTAACTTTGCAGAACGATAATAGGGGGTTCAAAAATCACGTCGTTTTTTCTTTGTTTTAACTTTATTAGTGATGGGAGGATTTTTAATTATTTGCGCAAGTAACTTTAGAGTACTTAACTACACTCGGGGGTGACACAAAAAGAATTTCCAACCCAATTCCATCCGAATTCAAATTCTTGGTTTTAAACCTATAGTGTTTTATAGGATTTTTTGTTTATTTCATAATCAGAGCAGATTATGAATAAAAATTGGAAAAAATAATTGGTAAGAGACTTAACTCTGTGGCGCCGACGGATTTTTAGGGAGATTTACAAACTAACCGACTACACAGTGTAAGATTTTGCAAATCTTGGGGGGCTTATACTAACTACTAATGTTATATAGGTATCGCCGTTCTAGCTTTTCCTCGCCCAGCCTTCCGCACTGTCTCTAAAAGATCGTTTTACACCCTCGATCAACAATCCATGGTTCATTTTCCAGGTGGATAAATTCCCACTTTTGAAAGAACTGCTTCTTTGATTGCATCAAGTCGTGGTAATAATTTTTAATTTCCATGTTCCTGGTTTTCCTTATAGTGCTTAAATGTAAGTGCTTTTTACCTTTTACCTGCTATGCCTATTATGTATGACTGTGATTTCTCCATGTACTGCTTATAGCTAGTCTGGCATCTTTGAGTTTTGTTGTACATGATTGGTCAATAGCACGCCCACATATCTGTACTCCTTTCGCTATTTACTGCGGCAAACACTCAAATGAAAATTTATTGTTGCTGTTCTTGGTTAAAATATATTTTGTGTATTAGTATTTCATTCCACGCGGCCCTAAGCTGATCTAGAGGTCTCTGTGTAATCTCCGATTTTGACAGTTTCATTGTTATCTGCTTTATTCTGGTAATTTGTCGTGATGAAGCACGAGCTCAAAAATATACTTTTTCGTACTGAGCTGTAAAAAACCCAACCGTTCTCATCTACCCTTTCTCTCGGTAGACTTAACTGCATACATAACAAATTAGTGCTTGTTACTTGATACTCCTGTTACTTGATACTTTGTACGAGCGAATCTTTTGTTCTTTATACTCAGTACTTGACATTCTATATTCGAAACAGTGTTATCACTATTTGATAAGAAGTACTCGATACTCAGTACTCGCTACCCTACTCGGTACCTGCTACTCAGTACTCGATACTCAGTACACGATACTCAGTACTGGCTACTCTGTAGTCGATACTCGGTTCCCGATACTCACTATTCGATACTCAGTACTCATTCACTTTTTGCTATTTAATATTCGATACTCAGTATTAGTCAATACTCAGACTCGATACTCTGAACTCAATACTTAGTACTCAATACATAGACTTGATACACAGTAGTTGATCAGTAACCCATACACACAACCCACCTGCTGCTACAGCAAATGGCAAAAGCGGCTTTCTTTGCAAAGACAAAGGCGTACCCAACAGAATCTGTCGCAAAAAAAAAACATTTTTATAGTTGACAAATAAGTCTGCTAAAAACAGAAAAAAAAGGTTTTAAAGAGTATCATAATCTGCAGTTAAGATGGCTCAGTGTTTTTGTAGACAAAGTCAACAAAATTAAATACACAAGTACACAAGAAGTTACAAATTGTAGTAAATACACTTTTCTGACATTTTCGGTCTATTAATATTTTTCTCATTGTAGAACTTAATCTTAAGATCCAGGCAGCAGCCATCCTAGCAGTGTGGCTTTATTTTTTTTGGCAACACTTCTCGGGTCTTGATTTAATTGAACAAATATCCCCACATTGCTAATCCTTTATCCTTGTTCTCTGCCCCATTCACAGGTGTATACGGCGATGTGCAACGTGTAAAGATTTTGTACAACAAAAAGGACTCGGCCCTCATACAAATGGCAGAACCGCAGCAAGCTTATTTGGGTAAGTCAGTTCAGTTGTTGTCCCCCCAACCCCAAAAAAAAAAGCAAAACAAAACTGCGCCTGGGTGGTTGGTGGCTTGGAGGCGGGAGTGTAATGAAAAAGGGAAACTGCAGCCATTTGCAGCTTGTTTTAAATGAAAATTCCAGAAACATAAAATTCCAAACGGCGCATTCCTTTGGCAACCGTAGCACATCCTGTTGATGATGTTGTTGCTGCGGTTGTTGTTATTGTTGCAGCTGCAAATGCAACAAACAAAATGTATTAATAATAAAAATTGTTAAGGCAAACGAGTCTGGCCGCAAATACCAAAAGGAGCGAGATGGCTGCCCGGCCGTGCGCATAAATGAAATTTTATAAGCTCTTTATTACCGGGCTTCGAACACCTGGTCCTGTTCCTTGCCCAGCGCAGACCCTCCAGCCCCCCCACCCAGAGCAACAAAGGCCGCTCGACGGGAGGTGACATGCCAATCATTTTATTGCATTTATTTGTGTGCACTTTGCCATTGTCAGGCTGGCACTTTCTCGCATTAAGCGAAATGAAAATCGTCGCGCGTTAAGAGCCAGCCAAGCGACGTGCCAAATTCCACTTTATTACAAACACAAAAGCAGGGCGATTGAAAACGGCGATGACAGCGCACTGACAGCGACACCTTTTCCAATTTCGATTTGGTTTTATTCCATTTAACACGGCAAACCAACGCGACGCTCGGCCGCCTGGTCTTCATTTGTTTCATTTATTCATTGGAAAAAAAGCGCGTCAAAGTGCTGCCCGCTGGCCGCTTAATTGAGAGCGACTACAAGAAGCTGTCAACTGCGAGTGGGATTTATTAGCTGCTTATGCTTAATGAAAGCATATGAGAGCCGCATCGGCTGTAAGCAGCTTTGAGGCATTTATGGCATATGACACGCTTGGACATTCATACTAGTCCGGCCCAATCAATTCCGTTCCACATTTGCATTTCCATAACAATTTCACGCGGCGCTCCTCCTGCTGTGCTGGTGTTAATAAAGTTTCAATAAATTTAATCTACGTAATAAATGCAGAAATGTTCGATCGTGGCAGCGGAAATTGCCAGCAAATTGCATGCCAGGCGGGGGCACACACCGTAAGGCTACTGCATTATAAATGCCATTAACTGTTTATTGATTTTTCAATGACAAACAATAAAGGAAAAATGAATTAAGTGTTTAACTGGTCACAGGTTAGGGACTACTCGACTATTGCAACACTCAGCTAATGGTGGAATTGATAGGGTGAAGCCGAGAGGGACAGCGCTCTTTCTGTTTGTGGCGCCAAGCAGAGGCAAAGAAATGTTCTGCCGGCTCTTTCTATCTCACAGGCATACATTAACTAGCCCACTACACAGGCTGAGGGCTTCACCTTGTTAATTCCAGCATGACTCAGCTGACGCTGTTCAGAGCCAAGAGTTCTGGAAGGCAGCCCAGAATTGGGTTTTGAAATTTTTCGTCGAATCGTTGCTTACGGTTTGAATTTCAGTTTCAAATTTTTGATTTTGCGAATGGGTTTTCTGAAATTAACATGATGTTCTAAAATCATTATCATTTGGTCTTTGGTTTTTTCTTATTTTCCGTTTAAAAGTCATAAAATAAAGTGAAATATAAAGCGAAAAAGGGTAATCAAATAGGAAAATATTTTAATAATTTTAATACTTTTAGAGATTTAAACATGCGAAAAAGCAAAGAGAACACACGAAATTTATAAAAAAATATAAAAAAATCCTTCCTGAGCTTTTTGCTTGCTGAGTGCTTAAGTGCTGACTGTTTTTGGCTACATTCTTTATTGTACGTTTATTCGCGTTTCAGTTCAGGTTCAGTCCTTGAGATTCCAAGCCCGATTGTAATAAACTCTGTACCTGCAGTAGGGGCATATCTAGACCAATAGAAAGCGCCACTACTTGATTTTTAGAACTGACCAATATATGGCGCCACTACAGTGACCATGTGGCGGTCCCAGTTCATCTAGCTCCAATCACAGATCCAGTTCATCTAACTAGTTCACACATCACTGACAACTATCGATGAATCTCTTACATTTCTAACTCACACACATATTTATCTCTCCGCCATTGTGTGACACTCATTCTTACCGGCATTCCGCTGTCTACAAAAAAACCGAACTTAAACCTAATCCGTGTTTTAAACCAAATAGTTAACGTGGCTATTTCAAGACTGACAAATAAATGACTTCACTACAGTAAACCATTTTAAAACTGACCTTTGATTGAAACTGACTTTTAATCATATCTTGAGTATCGACAAGAAAATATTCGACAATGATATTTCGATCGACCCATTTTATATTTACCCTTTGCAAGGGTATTACAATCAAATTTCCTTCATACCACACAACAACAACCCATGTCCTGTGCTGATGATGAACCATTAAAAGTATGCTTTGAGCTCTGCTCAATTAATATTTTTATTAATTATTATTAATTTTGAATAATTTTGGCATTCTGTGTGCAGAGCTTAATGAAATTCCAACTTTAAGCTTATAAATGTTTAAATCCAGTCAAAGCTTTCCCCCAGCTGCATTATTTTTGCGTAGTGGCTGATTGCTGATGCTGTTGCTCTGATCTGGTCTGAAGCCAATTTACCACAAGAATGTTCCAGTTGAAAATGCATGAAACCGCAGGGCGTAATGTTGATGGAATTTCCTCAAACATTGACAACCACAGATAGAGAAAGAAATAAAAACTGACCAAACAGTTAAACCAAAGCCCAAACAGCCAAATTATGGTAGGAGCTCCACACACACACACGCACACTGGGCTTGGGAAAATATTAATGGCAGTGCGACAGCATATACCTGTACTCGTACATAGACTACTAATGTGCCGCTAGGGCTGCCAAATGGCAAACACTTCCGCTGCGCTTCGTTACGACCAGCGTCCAGGTGGAGACGGTACGAGTGCGCACTTATGCACTCATAAAATATTAACAAATTCATTCGTTACTTTCGCCCAAAAACTCTCACCAACTCCAAAAACAAAACAAAAACGATTACCAAACACAACAACAACAACAGCAGCAGCATCTGTCCCGGGTCACCCACTCACCCCCCATGCATATGAAAGTGTCTTGGGTCCGTACAAAATACGGCTACAATTGCACACTCAGCATACGAATTACGGCGTAAAGGCGCAAAAAACTTTTTGGTAAAAGGAGAGGTGAGGGCGGAGACCAAACAAACAAACTGCGACAGCAATCAAAAAGCAAAGCCAAACAGAAAAATACACTAAAGCACACAATGAAAAAACAATAAGCAAAAAGGGACAGACTGGACAGTGCACACTGGGCGGAATTTCAAAAATGTTGGACTAAATTCGATACAGTTTATTCTGATCAAAATTTTTCAACTTTGAAATGAACTTTGAAGTTTAACAAACAATTGGGAAAGGGGGCCATTTTTATTGTCACTTTAAAACGATTCATTAAAGCCCTATCCAAAGAAATATGGAGTTTAGTATATTAACGACTTCTATTAATAAATTCATACCAAAATGCTTTAAGTCTAAAAGAACTGATATTCCTTCTTTTGTCAGAGAAACTTGCATTATACATTAAAGGTACATAGAGTATAATAAGTTTGTGCAAAGGTATGTAACAGGGAGAAGGAATAATTTCCGACCATATAAAGTATATATATTCTTGATCAGCATCAACAGCCGAGTCGATATAGCCATGTCCGTCTATCCGTCCGTCCGTCCGTATGAACAAACAGATCTCAGAGATGGTAAGAGATAGAGGTTTGACATGTATGGGAAAAATGCTTCTTATACTTGCAGGCAGATCAAGTTTATTTTCAATTTTTGCCACGCCCCCTCCCGCCCCCGCAATTTAGAAAAAACGGGTTGTCTCCTACAATTTTGAAGATAGACGTTTCGTACCTTTTAGAGATAGTTAGTAATTAGCAAAATGTATCGATTTGCCGAAGAAATGATAAAGATCGGATAAGCGGTTCTCAAGTTATGAGCAAAAAAGTAAATCACCCTCCCCCCACCCCCTCCCACCCTTTTACAACTAACACCGCACAATCTTAGAGAGAGAGAGACAGAAAGAGAGAGAGTGAGAGAGAGAGAGAAAGAAAGAAAGAGAGAGTGAGACTTAGAGATGAGCGCAGCACCAGCATTGCATTCAGCTTCTACTCCAGGTACAGAGTATGTTATAGTCGGGCTTGACCCACTTTCTCACTTGTTTTTTAATATGTCAGTCTTGTTTTATGAAAATTGTTTTGGTTACGTTTCAGGAAAATTCTTTGCTCATATACTAAAATCTAGCATACATTTTTCCATTGTTCATCAAATACATAGTTCTTGTAACGGATTAACAAGCTCGCTTTCTACAAAGTGAGACAGGTACACACGAGTTAAGAATGAGCCAGATTAAATTATTCAATAGACTTTTCTATCGACTGCCATAACTCGAGACTCGGTGAAAAGTCGTTTAAAATTGGGCACCGAATGCATTTGTTGGTTTTCCCAATCATCCTTTATGTCCTTGATGACAACACTTTGGCATTATTCTGCCCAGTGTGCAGCGGCGGAACACTCAGTGTCCACTCGGTGGGCAGTTTGAGGTGTGTGTAAGAGAGATATTATAATGGCACATTTGTGAAAGTGGCGTGGTGGTAGTAAGGGAAATGATGGCCGGGCGGGATTAAGTTTTTGCGCAACTTATTACAAACTATAGACAGAGTAGAGTCTCTGGCACACGCACAGCTGCCGCCTGTCTTCCAATTTCTCCGGCCACCCTGCCTGCCTGTCTGGTGGTGTGTTTTATTCGTTTGGGGAAATGCGTAAATAAATTTTCTGTTTTGCCATACAAATTACTACAAAATATTTTGCATAAGCATACGCATAAAGGCATTTACAATAAAAACAAACACTCACACACACACACACATTCAGCTGGGCACATATTGTCTATATATTAGGACAGATTACGCATACGTCGTGTGGGTATGCAAAGGAGAGTTTAGTCAAAGTTTGTCCATGTTAAGTGACTGTTTGAATGACTTGATGCTCACAATTAATTATGTACAAGAAAGTCTCAGCATAGTCTCAGAGTCTCAGATAATGGTCAAGGAATTGCCTGGACATTAATCGTTTATCCCAACACTCAACCTTCACCTGATAGACCCTCTCTTAGAAGTCTTAAGCCAAGAGGAGAGCTCCTTCGAGCTCAGCTGTTTATTTTGTTGTAAGTTAATAATGATTTGTGGTTGTTGTTGTTGCTGTTGTTGTTGGTCAGCCCTGTAATTAAAACTTTCAGATACTGTTTGAGTTGGGCCTGCCGCCTTCCTCCCTGGCAGCAGCTGCAACACTTTTCGGGTTTTCGGGGTAGGCAAAGTTGGCTAGTAAAGAAGCAGCAGCAGCAAAGTGTGTACATTAATCTTTATTACAAGTGTTTGTCATATAAAAAATGCTCCGGCCCAGCCTTTGTCACTGCTGCTCCTTTTCCTTTTATTTTACAATTTATTATTTGGACTTTTTTTATTTTTTGTAAAATCATTTAATCCATTAGGCAAACAATAAACGGCTGAGTAAGCATATTATTTTACAATGAAACACAAGTCCCTTCCAAGTCATGACATTTGCGCACAATGACAAAAAATGCTCCATACACATTATATTTAGATGTGTATATAATTTATAGCAAGATGGACAGTGTTGGCCCCTGTTTAAGCCCTTGCCATGACTTGGCCAGAAATTAAATAAAAAAGTAATCGAAATTGAAAATGTGTAAAATCGAAATGGAAATTGAAATGGAACTGCAGCCATGGAGAGCCGCAGGTGTTATGACTGTTCCACTAACAGCTCAGACTGTGCCTCTTTACCCCTTTGCAGTTGCTAGCAAATCTAAATCACCAGCCAACCAACTACGGCAGACGACATTGATAAAGTTGCAGTTACATTTTAGTATGTAAATATTTGCCTGCACTTATTGCCGACTGGATTCCAGTCGGAGAAGGGCCAACACAATTTTATGGCTTGTGGCGTCGCATATAAATTGCATTTGCACATCCCACATCCATGGCTAACAAGATCTCACCGAAAAAACTTTGGCACTAACCGTATTTCGTTTTGTTCTTCGCTTTTGCAGCCATGTCTCACCTTGATAAATTACGTTTATGGGGCAAGCCAATACGTGTCATGGCCAGCAAACATCAGGCCGTGCAACTGCCCAAGGAGGGACAACCGGACGCGGGCCTGACACGTGACTACTCGCAGAATCCGTTGCATCGCTTCAAGAAGCCCGGCAGCAAGAACTATCAGAACATCTATCCACCATCGGCGACACTGCATTTAAGTAACATTCCGTAAGTACACTAAAAAAAAAAGAGATACAGCCATAGGTATATGGTGCTTTATAAAAACAAATGTGCTCCGAGGCAAGTAGAATTACCAAGGTATCAATAAAGCGTTGATCTTAAAGATTGTAAGTATGTATCCACCAACTAGCTAAGCATATACCTTAACTCGAAATATTTGAGAGAACGTTCACTGTCAAATCATATAAATCATAGAGCACACGATCTCTCACTTAGCCGAACACTTTATTTCCCTCCAGACGAGTCTTTCTGTCTTGTCGTCAAGTGAGCAGAGCACAACCCCGCAAAAAATACTTGGAAATATTTTGCTCTCGACAAAACGGTCAGTGAAAGACTTGAGCAAAAGAAAATCAAAAATAAAGAAGGTGTGAATGTCGTTAACACTCACAAGGCTTTAATGTGAAACATAATACTAAATTTAACGGCTTCATTTTCACAATGGTTTATAAATCAGCAATGACAATCTTTCAAAATAAGAAAACAGGGAGTAGAAATACCAATTACAAGATTACTGGCTGATTTGTTCTTTCTTCTTTTCTGTAATTCTTTTGGGTCACTTTCAAGTCACTGTTTAATCACTGTTAAGTCACTGTCAAGTCACAGCTTAGACATCGCTTAGTCACTGTTTAGTTACATTTTATTCACTGTCAAGTCACTGTTTAGTAACTCTCAAGTTAATGTCAAGTCACTGATTAGTCACTTTCAAGGCACTGTTTAGTCACTGTCAAGTAACTGTTAAGTCACTGTTAAGTCACTGTCAAATCACAGTCAAGTCACGTCAAGTCAGTGTTTAGTCACTGTTTAGTCACTGTTCAGTCACTGTTCAGTCACTGTTCAGTCACTGTTGAGTCACTGTCCACTTTTCACCATTTTCCGCCCACTTTCCCTCCTGTTTCCGCCTTCTTTCACCCCTCTCCACATGGGACAATCCACTAAAACAGCACAAAATATGTGTATAAAAATATACACTTTTAATGAGCACGGTTGTAAGTTTAAATTTGTACTGCCTCACTCTGGCGAGTGAGTTCTCTTTTATTAAGCTCCATTTACACGACCTGATCGCTCAGATGAGTTTTCGTCAGACGAACACTGTAACTCGATAAATGCCACTCAGATAAGTGCTCAGGTCAAATAGAACCGATTCTTTTTCGTCTGATCGCTCATCTGAGTAATTTCATGTCTACTCAGACGCCTTTTTACACGGTCAGACAGCAAATCAGACGAAAACTCAGATCAGGTCGTGTAAGAATTATTCCTTATTTCTATTTTAATCTTACAATGTGTGAGTAAGACACAAAGATGTGTATGTAAGTTGGCTGCGTTGGTCACAAGAGTGTGGTGCGCATGCGTATGTGATAAGAAAACATATTGTCACACACGACGAATCTTTAGTCAGCTGCCACCGGATGGTGGCAAATACTCGACCCTTGTCAATCCGTAATTAAATCTAATGTTAGAAATGACTTATTTATGACTAAATATGAGATTTAAACTACGTGAGGGCCGAGTGGAACATCATGTTAAAGTTTTAACATTTTCCGGGGGCCTAAAATGCGACAGCCACTCATCCAGTTGGCGGATTACTCTACTGGAAGAACCATAGACTCCAATTAAATATCTAAGTTGGCGCTCCAGTTCCTTGGTCTTGTTCAATGCGAACCCATTTGATGTTGCTCTCAACGCTTTGGCTTCGAGTGCGTCTTTGGTCGTGCGAATAGTTTTCCTTGCCTGAAAAATAGGAAAAAAGTTTCGAAAATAAATGGCTCTAAAAGCCCCAACGGTGTTTGACTGCAATGTAGTCCTGCGGTGTCTGTTTATTTTCGGTACTGTCCCTTTTCTCAGTGAATTGCTCACTGCTCGAGCTCGTAGTTTTGGCGTTCTGTCTTCTACCCTCCTGCATGTTGGTAGCCAGTTCTATTTCGTCATCAGCGTGTTGTCGATATCATCGTGCAATTGGGAGTCCAATTGCGAATCTCCCGCCCTACCACACGACTCCATATGAGCCAGACACTCCAGATTAAATGGACTACGTGCTGTGGTCTCCTGATATTATGTTCTGAAAGTCCCTTCCAGTCTTCTTCTTTATTTATCTTACATATACGGTCCCATGCAGTTGTATAGTAAGAAAGTTCTTGCATCAGTGAGGAAGTAAGTAAAGTTCTTGCTTCCCCTTTTAGACACTGGTTTAAGTAATGCATTTTTATGGCATCCCCGAAGTCTGCTCTCTCGTGGATTGCCTGCTTAAACCAATTATAAAATTTTTCCCAATCTTTGGAGTTTCCACTAAATGTCGGCATTTGTATTTCTGGCGCAGCTGGTAGATGTGGTAAAGCTGTTGAAGTTGAAGCTGCCTTTACATCCTTTGATTTTTGTAGACGCTGATCTCTAAGATCCAACATTTCCATCATAGTCATGGCTTCAATTCTCAGATCTAGAATCTGGTCAAAATGGCTGAGATTATTCATAGCTCTCAGCCTTTTATGCGTTTCTTCCAACGCCGTCAACATAACTTCAATCTTGGATTTGTGCTTAAATATTTCGTCAGTGTACAAATCCATGAAGCATTGACTAGCTAACGAATTTTAGAAAACCCCAATTCAAAAAGATCCGACAAAAAACACCCTATTTGTACAAGAAACTATATTAATTTTTTTCTTGTTTCCTTTACTTTTTTTTCGTTTGAAAAATTCCTCAAATTTTTTTGGGATATGTTTTTACAGCTAAAGCCCCGTACGGAGAACGACAGTAAATTCCTTTCGTCATAGTATTTTATGTAATTAGAAACACTTTGGCTTCGCTTTGATGCTCATGTGCTGTTAGAAAGTCTATATATATGAAATACAGTGACGAAAGGAATTTTCTGTCGTTCTCCGTACGATGCTTAAGAAATTATAATATACGATAATTTAATGACAGATTCCCACAAAACGTAACCAAAAATGATCTGACAAAAAATACGGTTTTCCCCAGTGTCAGTGCGCCTGAACTTTAAATTTAAAAGATCTGACAAAAAACACCTCAATTGTACAGGAAACAATTCTTTAAAGGTGGCGCGTTTTTGATCTATTCCTAAAAATTTCAAAATTAATTACGACTATTTTCCATCGGGCATTATTTCGAACGATCGGACTCATAGCATGGAAAATGTAATGAATTGAATGCGGTTTAGAGTGTTTCATAGTTGAGGCTAGAACGCCTGGAGTCTGTACCTCATCCTTAGTCTCCATTTTTAAGGCAAACTTCAAAATGTTAAGTCAACTTTGGTCACTTGTTTTTCCAAGTGCTACGCAACCCAAGGCTCAGCTGGAGCTGGGTTTTTTTGCCATCAACAAACGAGTAGCAAGGTGTCGCGGCAAAACGCTCTACGCAGGCAGGGCAATTACAATTACCGCTATGAGCAGACACCCTGCCATGCTTTTGTCTGCTGCCAAATATGACAAAGCGCCCCGTTGCCACGCTTTATTGGGTGTGTGTGTGGTGCGTCGCTTCTCATAAATTCAAACAGCATCAGCGGCGCCCCCCTCGGAGCACAGCGGGGCCTCACCTAAATCGATAGCTGTTAATTTTGAATCATTCTTCTCCTTACAGTTCATCCTGCTCTGAGGATGACATCAAAGAAGCCTTCACCTCGAACAACTTCGAAGTCAAAGCATTCAAATTTTTCCCGTAAGTAATTCAGCATAAAACAATTAAAGAAAATTCACTAACCATAAACGCTTTCGCTTACAGCAAGGACCGCAAAATGGCGCTGCTGCAGCTCTCATCGGTGGAGGAGGCCGTCCTGGCCCTTATCAAAATGCACAATCACCAGCTGTCCGAGTCCAACCATTTGCGCGTCAGCTTCTCCAAGTCGAACATCTAGAATCCGGTACGTGGTCAGGTTCACTGAACCTGACTGGGTGCCAACAGCGGCTTTGTCAGCCACCAGCAGCTACAGGTCTATTGGCAGCAACAGATACAATCTATAATTCGTAGTACAAGGCAGCGCTATTGCCACGCACAGGCGCTGGCCCACTTTAATTGAGAGAACCACCAATCAACCGATCAGCAACAATCGATGCAAGAGCTACAGCCGCAGTTACTCCTAAAAACCACACGAACTTCTTTATCAACACGAAAGCAAAAGGAATAAAGTTAAATATATCTAAACTCTAAACGTATAAACGAAAATTGAAGAAAATTGTAATTCAAATAGCATTTCAAACTATGGCGCACGCAGACAACAAACAAACAAACAAACAACCCACTAAACAATCAGTAACATTGTCTAGATCTTAAGCCTAAGCCTAAAACTATAGCTCGTAAGTGAAGACGGACGGACTAGTGCACGGTACTGTGTTTTGGTTTTAAAAAACGACAGCGGAGTCAAGGGACGGAGACCTTATGTTAAATGAAATGAATTAAGCCAACGTTTTATTATGTAATGGATAAATGGAAGCTGTTATTATATTTTAATGAAAAGCAAACTTAACTTTAATTTTTTATGGCCAGCGCGCTTGAATGTAGTTTTAAATGTTTTCCTTCAGTTTGTTAGTGTTGAAAGTTGAGCGAGAGTTGAATTTGAAATCGAGAAGCAAAACAACAAGAGCCACCCTTTTGGATCATGTGAAGAAGATATATCCCCCATAATTTTTAGAAGAGACGTCAGTTGAATCCACACGTACGTACGTAAGGTCCGATGTGTGTATGTAAATGTAAATGTTGTTAAGCTAGCAGAAAATATACACAAAAACCGAGAAATCATATGTAATATTGAACTACCACAAAAAAAACCATGAAACAGGAAATTAAACAAATTTTAAGCTACGAAATGAAAATCTCAAAAAGAAACAAAAAAACTATAAAAAAAAATAATTATATGATTAAGTGTAAGAAAGACATATACGTGTTTTAGCAAGCAAAACAAAAACAACTAAATGATTTTTTGATAATTTTACAAAAAGAACCCCAACACACACACACACACACACAGACAGACACACCCCGACACACACACACACAGACAGACTCACAACAGACACCTAAAAGTTTATATATATTTAGAAAGTGAAATTATTTAAAGAACAAAACAGTTTAAACACAAACAACTAATTGTAACTTAATTGATATGGATTTAGCTCGTAAGCATTACAAGTAGCAGTGATCGTAATTTAAAATTAAAACACAACAACAACCACAAAACAAAATCTACAAAATGGTAAAAATTGCAAGAAACGTGTATCACAAGCAACAGTAAAATAGTAAAATGTAAAATTTAAAATTAAAGCATTATATATTTACAGTTATCGAACAAAACAAAACAAAAACAAAACAAAATAATAAAAAGAAAACAGTATATCAAATATGGTTGAATGTGGCAGCAGCGGAGTGCAGGCAAACACACAGTTTAGGGATTTGCTTGCCGAAAGCTCACCAAATGAAACACTTTAACACTTGCCTACCTAAACTCTACAGACCGACCGACAGACAGCAGACAGATCTAATCGCATATCTCTGTGTGCAGTGGGAAAAAGTTATGGACATTTTTTTTTTTTATTTAGAGAAGCCAACCGAAAACTATATAGAAAAAGATTCCGTTGCAGTTCCGTTGTAGAATTTATTCTGATAAATTTCATCAAATTTTCTTATTGAGTTTCTTATTTAATTAAGCATTTGATTAAAAATTGAGGGGTAAATAAGTATGGATATTTGTTGTGTAGAAATTCAGTTGCAATTCAAAACGGCAACAGGCATTGGAAAGGTCACATGCAGAACTAGCAGGCTGACACCTCTGTCCTCAATCAACGATCATTTTTTCAACTACTTTGTGCATAATTTTCCATGAAACACTTTGCTGGGCAGAATCTACCGAAAGTGCATTTTGCGCATGTATGTGTGTTGCGCATTTACCCAAGTAAACAGCAAGTGTGTATGAATGCTTTTGTCCCTCTTGCTCTTATACGCTTTACCTCAAAGAAATGTTTAAAGCAACAACAAAACCAGCTTCTTATGCTTAGCCGAGCCGAACGAAATGTTTACCAATAAGCTAACATCGTAGGAAAGCTTTGTGAGAACTTTATAACAGAAAAGACGAGAAAAACAAAATCAAGTGCGCTGTTGAGAGAGCGAGTATAAAGCGCGTAAAGCTATATTCACACAAGCAAATAATTTGCCCAAATTTTTGATGGAAAGTTGTCAGAAAAGGCATGATGGCAGATTTTGCAGTACTTGAAACTAAATAGCCGAATGAATATATAATAAATATAGCCGAAAAAGTCACTAAATGTTCATCAAAATTTGTGCAAATTTTTTGCCTAAGAGAAAGGTAACGAGATCCAAGTTGTTTGGTTAGCCTTAAGTGGCACTGAAAACTTCTTTTAAATTCTGGAATCCATTATTGTTCCTTGGAATTTATTATTGACCTTTCCTTAAGCAAACTTCCATACATTGCTACTTGCCAAACACTATAGGTTATGTTTTTCCAAATTCATCCGCAGGAGATACTTGAAGTCCAGTTGTCGCAACAATTTCCATTAAAGGCAAATCTAATGCATTTTTATGTACCGAAGTTTTACTAGAAGAGTGGGAGGGCCTTAAATGTATTAATTAATCAAGAATTGAACTTTTAAAAGTCATTGTGTATAAAAAAATTAAAATTTTAAGCGATCGAAGCAAAGAACTTGCATACGAAGAAGATGTTTAATGCGACGATTTTATTTCTGGAATTTGCGGCTGTCATCATTATGAGTCGGCTCAAGTGCTTAAACACAGTCCCACAGACAGAACCCGCTATACAATATTGTTTGTATGAGCTGTTGCTTCTAGGTATTGATGTTCTTTGCTAACAGTTAGACAGATCAGCAGTTCGGTAAGCGCAATGACATTTAACTGAGATCTGATCTGCTTCATTTCTTTCTGTCTCTGATGTGTGCGGAGCTAAGTGAACTTGCCAAAAGAATAACAAAAGCCTAGTCTTTAGTGGTTCTATGAGGCCAGTTCGAACCCCCAGACCAAACCTTTCTAAAGATTCAAAAATGATCTGTAATTATCTGTATTTTGTTTATAACTTTTTATCCTGCTTACAGAGATATGTGGTTCCAGTGTGTGTACCCTCTACATGCACAAACAAAAGCTTACCAAAAACAAAAAAAACATTAGCGTTTCATATACATATTACCAACTATCTAACTTAACCTTACTTAAAAACCAACTACTTAACATTACTCACACATATTGCTCTATGTCTACAATGTCTACTACTACCACTACTTACTAGAATCATACTACTAATCTATATACACGTTTTGTTAGCGCATCGATACAAGGTAAAGCGAGATATATATGTATATATATGATATCAAGCCCACGACTGCTAGAATTTCAAATGAGAACTCTTGACAAATCAAAATTTCATACAAGTATTTATCGAACTTTAACGCTATGAAACTAAAAACAAAAAAAACAGCAAACAATTATGTGAAATAACAAGTTAAATCGTAACGTAAGCAACTGCACTACTTTCCTTCCCCCCCATAGAACGAGCCAGCAAGGAGTACTTATGCAGAGGCGTTCAAAAAGCGTAATCAAATATTTAGCCCAACGATAAGATAGATTCAATTTTGCGCTACAGCGTGTAAATGATGTTGATAATTGATAACACAAGAGACACCGAGCAAAAGCAGCATGCGAATTAATAGACCTAATACATACATCAAAAGGCGTTAATGTATAAACAAAACAAAACAGTACACTAAAAGTATTACTTTACCAAGTAGAGAACAAACAAAAACGCAACTAATTAATAATTTACAATTTAATTGAAGACATAAATAACCGATATTGCATGGCAAAGGGAACTCTCCAGGTCGTTGCTGACAAATTGCATAAAACTTAATGTGTTAAAACAAAAACAAAAACAAAACCAAAATCCAGTCATAAGTTGTACATTTCGAGCTGCAAAATGAGATTTTACCAAAATGCAAATTGAAGCATAATAAATTCAAGACTAAATATGGATTTACATATACACATATATATATTCATGCGTACATTTAGGGGTGTGAGGCAGAACAACCCCCTCCCCCACACTTGCATAATTACATGTGCTACTTTTACAGTTAGAAGAAGAAACCAACATAAAACAAAACAAAAAAGCAAACCAGATATATATGTATGTGTAGCTAATAAAATATATATATACAAGTATATATATATATATAGATATTGTATTGAAAACCGAAAATTATTAGAGAAATTGCAGCAGCGCAAGCATGAATAGAGAGAGAGAGAGAGAGTATCAACTAAAAGCAGGAACAGTTTATTTGTTTTTTGACTACTCACATACTTAAATACATACAAACATTATGAACAGAAACATATCAGCAAATTATTTGACAATTGAGTAGTTTATGTTTTACGCACACAAAACCGTATTCAATTTTTATCAGTTCTTAACACAATGGAGTCTGACGCCCTGTGGTTCGAGGGAAGCTTAGCACAATTTGATAGTCATAATCAGGCAGCTCAAAAAGTTATAAAACTTGACTGTCGCTGGAAATGAAATTTCGTACTCAGATCAATACTTTATATCAGCGTTTGTCAAGAAGAGCAATTCAAAAAAGTGAGAGTGTGTATTAGTGATCGAAAAAGCGAAGCAAACCAGCTCTGACCTTCCTCATCGACCGTTTGCCAGCGAAAAGCGAAGCCAAAAAGCGACGCAAACCAGCTCTGACCTTCTTCAACCACCGCTTGCCAGCGACTGAAAAGCTGTTTGCTCTCTTGACACAAGCCTCGGTGCATATAATATGAAAATCCGCTTATAACCTTATCCTAAATAAATTCAAAATAATTTACCCAGTTTAAAATGTTTTTAAAAACAAAACCATGTCAACTCAAATCTAGTGTTTGTTGTTCTTAAGGTAAGATCACTGTTTGTGATCAACTTGAGTTCAATTTTCGAGGCTTTTTTCCCTGTGCGGCTGGTAAGTGCATTTTTTTCTGAACCCTTAGATGACAGTTGACACAAGCGTGCATCAATTATCAGTCGATTTACATAATCCTCAATTGAGTTTTCGTCTGATTGCTGTCGACCGTATAAAAAGCGTCTGAGTAGAGAAATGACAGATAGACGAAAAAGAATCGTTCTATTTGACCTGAGCACTTAGCTGAGTGGCATTTATCGGAGGTTCTACGAAACTCACCTGGGATCGGCGTTAATGGAGCTTAACAGTAACTCGCACTAAAACTCAGTTGAGAAATACAGTATGTTTATTATCGGAGCTCGAAAACATTCTTCTGTTTTTATGGGCTGTCAGAAAAAATTCAGTCACCCTCAAACACGATGCAAATAGACGCGCTCTTTGCTTAATCAACAATTATACTTTTTGCCTACTTTGTGCATGCCGAAAGTGTCTTTGGCGCAAGTATGTGTGTTGGTATATCCCTGTCTGCAATGAAATTTTTAACGCAAAAACGGGAACATAGAAACTTCTTGTTGTTACAATAAAAAATACACTTTGCCCTGACACTTGGCTAGCTTTGCAGAGTTGGTATAGCTCAGAGCCAAACGAAATTATTCCCGTCAGACAGATGCCTGTGTTTGTTTCTCTCTTCGACAACTAGAAAACAAAACACACATGAAAAAACAAATCAAGTGTTCTGTTAAGAGACTCTCCCTGTCATTTCGTTGAGCAAACCGCATACAACAAATTGGGAAAGATACATAAATTGGGCTTTCTGCTCTCTTGGCCTCAGCTTCGGCATGCGTTCGGGCTGTGTACGCCCCCTGGGCGGAATCAGAGGCCATCGCTGATCTAAATAGACTGACACTTACTTTTGTGAGACCAACCAACACATTATTGGCAGTAAATAAAATAGAAAAGAACTTTCGAACAAAGCCTACATATTCGACTTTAAGCATTTGAAACAATAAGCCAAAAGCCATGTACCAAATCTGTGTGATCCACTGAACCGAAACAGTGCTTACTTCCGCGTAATAAGCGTCTTTGATATTTAAAGTGTGTGCTGGCAGTCCTAACTAAAGCTTAAGGATCTCTTGACCGCAAATTAGTATTGATTTCAGTTGAAAGCTCTTGTTTCCTCATTGGATTTGATAAAACAGGTGCTGCAGCTGCCCCCTCGAACTTGGGATTTATACTCATACACCCACAGACACACACACACACACACACACCCAGAGGGTTGTTAGAAAGGTTCACAACAATCTTAGGCATAACGGACCGAGACGAAAAGCTTAGAGCATTTATTAAACGTTTTGAATATGTTTTTATATGGGTTTTTATTTTTTTTTTTAGCATAAATTTTTGTGTGTGATTCAAAAAGAGGAATAAAGTTGTTACGTTTGCATTGGGAATTTGGGTTCTATTACTATTAAACAAACATATAAATAGTTAGCGAAATCTGTATGTGTTTTATATACTTATTTGATTCTTTTTCGGGTTGGATTTCTTGCGTTTATGGAAACGGAAAATAATTGAAAACAGGCAGAAGTTCCTACTTTTTAGTAAACAATAATAACAAGTAAAAAACTGCAAAAATACACAACATTTTCCTTTTTTCTATTTTCTTTGCTTGGTCCGTCTACATTGTATATCTTGTCTTGTGAAACGAAATTTAACTAGGGTCCAAGTTTAAATATATAAAAAAAAACCAAACAAAAAACATTAACTTAAAGGAAAACCACACACACACACACACACACACATATTTGGGCTGTCGTCGTCTCTGTTTGATTTAGTGTTGGTGCCCTGGTACTATATAGAGTGTCTCTCATCCATATCCTACCCTACCCTACCATTCAACTGACTTTTAACTGCTTCAAAAACTAACCCAACTTAAAAGTGGAAAGCAAAACACGCGAAACAATCAAACTTTAAACATTTGTTAAATCAAACTTTTTTTAAATATACACCAAGCTAATACTTTTTAACTTTTGTGCTCTCTAATTGTAACACACACACACACAACTAAAGGGTAATAAACACAACCACAAACGAATGAAAATAATCATTTTATGCTCTAAAACGATGAAAAAGTCGTCACCAAATTTTACTACAAAATCTCTTATGTGTATTGTATATAAAAAAAACTCGAATGGAAAATCCCAAAAATGAAAAGAAATATATAAATTTCAATGGCAAAACCCCGAGAGCAGCTATGCAAATCTTTATTAATTTTTAAAAGAAAAAAACTAAAGATACATTTTCTTATTGCAATTAAATCCGAAGGCACAAACACAGTGAAAATGTAAAGACAATTGCAGAATTCAAAAAGCGCAACCGAAAATAATTGCAATGAAATCAGAAAATATTTGTTATGTTACAAGCATTAATTAATTAATTATTATAATATTAATTATTATTGAAAATATTTGAGAAATAAATATGAAATAAAAATGATTCGAATCATTAAAAAAAAAAAATCAATCAATTACATTTATTCAGGAAGAGACCGTGGTTACATATAATTTTTTGTATTGCTAGTTTTATTATTAGTTATGTTACTCAAATTAGAAACAAAAACAGTTTTAAAAATGTTTAATTCGTTTCGCTTGAAACCTTTTACGACTCTCCCATTTATCATTTAATTTTACTATTGTTTAAGATTATGCATTTTTTATTTAGACTTACTATGTAATCTCCCAGTTTTTTTTACCGCAAATTGTACTTTTCCCACTTCAACTTATTTATAATTTCAAGAAGAAAAATAGAAAAAAAAGGATTTCAAAAATAAATTGGATTTTTGTTGATTTATTTTCGGGGAAATAGTGCATGCAGAAGCATCCATAGCAGTGAGCATTTGGAAGTAAGTATAAAAGCTTTTGCAACTTAACGAAAACTGAATGCTGCAAAACGTTCTTGAGCCGAAAGCTTGTAGCGGGATTTGAATTTTGCCCTATGACCTGTCAATGATAATAAAGAAATGGCAAGTGCTAGTTTGCATAAAATAGAACCTCTCCGAACCATTAAAATATCAAAACGAAGATGCTTTTTTGACCAATACTCTGGATTAGGATTGAATAATTTGGGAGCAAATTTAAGCTTATATAGCAGTAGGATGATTTATTTAAAACGAAAATGGAAATTTAAAAGGGGCAAGCTAAACGAATATCTTTTATATTATAGATAATAAAATGTTAGGATACAAGACCTCAAAGTCAGCTCATTTGTCAAAAAAAATTTTACTTGAAAAGGTTTGTTCGGTGGTTTTTTTTATTGTGTTGTGCTTAATGCAGTTGCTAAATATATTAAAGTCCTTATGCCAATAAGAAGAAAAAGACGGCAATACGAGATCTGCTGGGCCAGTTAGCACAGAGTGTCAAGTGAATTCAATAAATAAAGCAGAAGAACAAATGGAAGAAACAGAACGGTAAGTAAATTGCAGCTTCTTTTTGTGTTTAAAACAGGTTTCCGCAAAAAGAGAAGTCAGAAAAGAGATGTGATTAATTTTGGTTAATTTTTATAATGTATACGTTATAGTACAACATCTAAAGCCTTTTCAAATAATGAGGCCTGTTCTCAATTCCACTTCGGTTTTCGTGTAAACGTTTCTACTTTGAACTCTATGTTTATAAGATTGAATGAAACGGCTACTAGATCCGCTTTCAGTAAAAGTGGAATGGCTCGAGCAGTTGAAACCGGCAGCTCATTGCCAAGTGGATTAAATTCGTAAAAAAATGAAGCCCTTCCATTCAAATTTGTAAATGTAAAATGACCAGTTCTAACGTTTATACGTTTATATTTTCAATCATAAGCAGGGAATCAAGCCGAACCGAGTTTCGCTTCCGTCTGATTTGTTTGGATTTTATTTCGATATTCAGTTCCGAACAGGTATCTAATTTTTATTTTGGTAATCGGTACATACCAGTATGGACCGGCAAAATTAACAGAAATTTTTAAACTTAAGTTCAAACAAATTATTAATTTTATTGGCATGTGCTAGCAATTAAAAATTCACAAGCTAGTATTTAAAGGATGATTCAAAAATATTTAATTAGCAATGTCTTCACCAAACTTAACTTTACTCAAACTTGAAAAAAAAAATAAATTTAGTTATAAGGAAGGTAAGTTAATGATTATTTCTTAGAAGCATTATGCTTCTTATCTATGCCTATGCGCTCAATGTATTTCCGTCCATCTGATTTCTTAGTGGAAACTTAAGAAACTTCACGATCTACGCTTACTGGGGTAGCAAAAACAGCAAGAAAACCTTTTGATAGGTTATACAATTCTGGAAACTTTGAGTTCATTTTATTTATTTTGTAAACGTTTTTATTAAAAAATTACTAAATTTAGGCAATAGTTGTTGGCAGTCTAAAGGTCGTGTATATTCTATGTGCTTTGTTTGACATTAAATCTCAGTTTGTTTTTATCTCCAATATATTTCGAGATGCCGACGGCATTCGTCATCAGGGCTGTATAGCAATAACACAAGAAAACTTGATAAAAATCAAATAGTTAACAAAATGTTTACATTCAGAGAGCAACAGCGTCCAATTAGACAGCTGCGTCTATTTTCTAATTAGTAAGGTCAAGTAGGTGTCTGTATATGTGAGCACAATTTTCTGTGTCCGTTTTATAGTTCAGTCCAATGTCAGTAGGCGTGCTTATTATGTACGATATTTCTTAAGTGAACTATTTGTTGTATTGCTGTTCCTGTTACAGTATGCTCACTAGGGTGGACGCCGATAAAAAAGTTAACTGACACCATCTTAAACGATTACTTTTATGGTGTACGGATTAAATTAAAAAATCAAACAATTTTATATCATGTTCTTACCTCTGCGAAAAGCCTTTAAAGTTTCCATAAATATTACGTTTACGACACGTTCACCGAATCAAAATTTTGTCAACGAATTCTCCGCATCATTTTAAAAGTTGTCAAATTTGAATTTAATCGAGCAACAAATAAAAATGCAGCAGGAATCGAAGGTTTTTTCGTTGGTAGACAAGGCCCAAATTTTGACGAAACGAGCCCTTCTTTGAGTGTCATGTGCTGTTAGAAAGTGTTTCTACCTAAGTAAAATACTGTGCCGATTGGATTTTTCTGTTGTTCTGCGTACTAGGCTTAAGTTATTACAAAATTGTTACTTTTATTATTTATTTGACATCGGATGAAAATCATATACATACAAATTTTTCTATAAAAGCTGCATTTTTGCAATTTCATTTAAAAAGAAATCATGCAAGTACCAAAAATGTGCATGAAAATTCTTAATAAATCGCGATCTATCGAATGAAATTTTTAACATGTTTCTGAGAGAAGGTAGGAATAAGTATTCCTTACTTCCTTACTAATTTCTTTTACAAAATTAAGTAAAATTCTAGTTATTTTGTTGTGTTCAACTTCGATTTCGTCTGCTGTATATCAGATTTGTAAATTCAATGGACGAATTGATCATCGACATATGCCAATGTTTGAAATTAAACATTCACATCCCTTGGTATTCCATATCGCCTACTGTTCACAAGGTACTAATACACGGTCGACAATTAATAGAGAATTCCCCGATAATCCTCCAATGATACCTTCTATTCAAATATTATTATCAAAATTTATTACAGACATTTTACACATTGTTACAATTGGGGCGAAAAAAAACTTTGTGCACTTGAAATTATTTGAAAAAGAACTGGGATATCACCATTCCAACTGGCTAGCCCAGCAGATGTGGCACCGCCTTTTGCACATCATCGCAGCGTTCCTTAAGATCATCAATTTCCAGCTCTAAGCAGGCGCCCCACTCAATCAGGGTGATACGATGATCTTTGTTCAAATCACACGACTCCAGGAAGGGGGCAATGCAATGCTCCAGGCTCACCAGTGGGGCACGAATGGGGAAAAGCTCATGCCGGGACACTGAACGATCGGTATCGCCGTCCAAATCACACCATTTCCATACCGCCGCATTGGACCAGCGACGGGAGTTATTGGTCTCCGCCTCCAATTCCATTTGCATGTAATGCTCGGTCAATTCATCCCGCTCGGCCAGATCGCGCATCACATTGAACAGCCAGTCGCGCATGCGTCTTGGGAAGTCCTTCAGATCCTCCCCTTCGCAAACGCGGGGCTCATGGCACGTGCCAAAGTAATCAATATGCATATGGGCGTTGTCGGGATGACGGCAGCCGGGATCCTTGATGTCACACCAGCAGCGCTGCTGGTAGACAGCACAGTCCGAGGGCCAGGTCTCGTTCTTGTTGGTGCACACAAGACGACGCACGTCCAACTCTTCGGGGCAATCGGGTATACAGATGCATTCGGGCTTATTCTCGTTCAGCTGGCATATGCGACCGGCTCCACAGTGCATGGTCTCGCAGGGATCAACCTCGACCACGGGATTGAGCAATTTGTGCTGTACCTCGGCTAATTTGCTGGCCAACTCATTCTCACGCTCCACATCTTGGATCTGCAAGGACACAAAAACCATATAACTTCGATATATTCTGGAATTAGTGACAAAAGCCCACCTTGGCTTTCTGTTCCAGCAAATCCAAGTATTCTTCATCATTTTCATCCAAATCATCGAGAACAGACTCCAAGTCAACCAAATTTTCATCCTGGGCCTGGGCTGAAGACCACGCCAACAGCCCCAAGCAGAGCAGTAGCCAGAGGGAGCGCATGGTACTGCAAAGATTCAACTAAAAATTCAGAGTTTAGTATTTTATGTATAGAGGAGGCAGCGGCGCCTTTACCCAATCAGAGACAATTGAGCACGTCGCAAATAAATTGTGTGTGTTTCACCAAAGTTCAAAAGGTCACCTAAAAACAGATGGAGCCAAAGATCAACAATGCACTCATTGTTCTTCCGGGATTAGCCAAGGGAAATATTGCTACACATTTCAATTTAGATGGGGATAAACCAAGTGATGCGCAAATTAATGATGTATTCATTTCTGAAGAAAGCAAATGCGCTGAGTAAAACGGGAAATAAATACCAGCGCACCGAATGTGGGACACCCTTAACGCTGAACGTCCGCTATGTTATCTATCACAGCCGAGTCGATATAGCCATGACTGTCTGTCTGTCTGTCTGTCCGTATGAACGAAGAGATCTCAGAGATGGCAAGATATTGAGGTTAGACAAGTACGGAAGTTGGTAGTGGCGCCATCTATTGTTCAGCAGGACTAGTACAGTCGGGCTTGACCGAATTTCTTACTTGATTTGTGCTCTTTGGGCTCTGCTCAAGACTTTTGTGTCTCTTAGCCACCTGTCTATTAAATATCTAGATTTTATGACTATGTTTATCTCACGAGTCTGTACAGCCGAGCTTATTTTACTAGAGGAAATTCAGCTTTAAAGGTACTTAACTGGGGTTTTTTTCTAATTGGCCAAGGTTTTTTTTGTAATATACTTGGTATTTTTCAAATTTAGTTGAAGAAATGGTTTTGTTCAATAAACATCCCATTTGGAATTTTACTTTAAGAACTTTGTACCTCTTAACCAGGCCTACAAAACACTTTTTGGATCAGCTAAAAAAGGCTTCTTGCTCAAAATCACGAAAATGTAAAATATATTAACTTTTTCTCCATTGCCTTTTGTTTACGGGTTTTGCTTCAAAAAAGTATTTACCATATACCAAAAATTGTTTCATTATTTTATATTATTTTGACCAAGACGCTCTTAAGTCAAGAACTGTAAGTAATCTAATAGATTTGAACTTTTTTGTTTATCTACAATAAATATGATTTGTTTGGCAGGAAAAAACAAAATAAAAAACTTCTAAAAGACAATCAAATCTTGAGCTAAAAGCCCAAGCAATCAAATTCCATCGAACTTAAAAATTTTTGAAATCTGAGCAACTCTACAAAAATATGCAGTTGCGTCTGCAAACAATCTTTACAGATGGGTGTTTACCTCAGACTGCTGAGGCTATAGCTTAATCCATTACCTTTTAAATTCCAGTCCAAACGGGCACAGGGTTCTTTGAAAAAAATCAAATCCATTTGTCTGCTATCAGAACCCTTCAACATTGCGCTTGTAAAATTTTAGACGACATGACCACGATGGTGAAAAAAGTCCGTTCGTCCGTCGGAGATAAGAGATAGAGGTTTGAAATGTATGGGACAAATGCTTCTTTCTCAGGCAGATCAAGTTTATTTTAAGTTTTTGCCACGCTCCCTCCCGCCCCGCAACTTGCAATAAACGTCATATCTCCCACAGTTTTGTAGATAGTCAGTAATAAGTAAAATATTTATAGGTTTGCCGAAGAAACGATAAAGATCGGGTGAGCAGTTCTTAAGTTATAGCACAGGCACTCTGAGGTAAACTATTTTTATACGAATACAATTTGAATGTGTTAAAATGTGTAGCATACTCTTAGAAGCACTGAAGGTAAATTGTAATATATTAAAAAAATTAGATTTTTAATTAATTCAATTTTTATTTTGTTGTTTTAAGTATTGAATCTAAAAAGGAGGTAAAATAAATGGAAAAATCGGTGAGGGTGGTCAGATTGGCTGAAAATCTTAGACAGGGCAGACAAGGTCAGTAACTGCTTGGGACAATATCTCATAAAACATATATGTAAATCTAAGCAAGAATTGGGTCAAATCCAATTACAAGTTCTTTTTTCTATAATTAAAAAACGAAAAAGTTGAAACATTTTTCGACTTTAATTTGGATTATCAATATCCTATAAAATGTTTTTGTTACTTTTTAAATTATGTGCGTTAAGTTCAATTTTTTAAGATCATTTTAGCTGGTGTAGAAATGCCAGAGTTTTGGACAAAAAATGAGATTTCTGGCCCACAGTGCAGTGTCGAGTATGATTTATTTTCCTTGTGACATACTTTGGCAGGTAGAGAGTCAACGTGTACAATTTCTTGAGAACTATTTGTCCAATTTTGATAATTTTTTTCGGTGAAAGCAAACACCCAAATTCATTATATCCATGCTTAAAATCTATAAAAAATAGTTTTTATTATTTTATATATTTATTATTATGATAGTTTTCTTAATGTTTTATTGAATATAGTTCATTAAAATGCTCAGAAAAGGAAGCATGGCTCGTATAAACTTTCCTGGTACACAAAAGGGTTAGAAAAAAATTAAAAAAAACTTCGATATACATTTTTTCAAGTGCTTTAATAATAACCACGATCCTGCTAATGCGGAGAAATATCATCAGCATAAACGCGAATTCAAGATTTTAAACAATTTTTTTTTCTTGCATGTCTTTCTAATGTCGAAAGTCCATTAAAAACTAATTCAAAATAATTTTGAAATTTTATTAACTCGAAAAGATCAACATCCTCAGTTCCATCTAGTATGATATTTGGTTCACTGTCATCAAGGGGATAGTGAACCTGTTTTCTTCCTTTTTTAGCGCCAATTTTGAGCCAAAGAGTGTTTGGGATGACCAGTTCACTCTTGATTCCATTCCTTCGATTCTTAATGTTGGCATCATTTCCATATCGGAAGATGACATTTTGGAAGCAATTAATGACATTGGCGACTTTTTTTTAGCCAGACAGTGATGGAATTTCTTTGTTCCTACTCACTTTGTGAGCCTCTCACTATGATTTTTTTAAGTCGGTTGCACTTGGGCAATTTATAAGTAAATGGAAGGTAGCTTCAGTTATCCCAATTCAAAAAGTGATGTCACAAACTATAGGCCAATTTCAAAACTTAGCAATATATCTAAGCTCTTCGAACGTATAGGTTCGAAGCACTTAAATTTTTTTATAAATTCATACATTGATCCCAATCAGCATGGTGTTTTTCCAACCGAATTGCGAATCTAACTTTGTTTAGCAATATTTGCATTTCTCCATTTGAAAATCGTTGTCAAGTAGATGTGATTTACACAGATTTCTCTAAAGCATTTGATAAAGTTTGCCATAATGCCCTTTTATCCAAGCTTTCCAAGCTTGGCTTTCATTCTTCCGTCCTCAATTGGATTGAATCTTACCTTGATGGTCGATCGTGTCAAGTGCTCATTAATGGCAAACGTTCTAGCCCTTACGTAGCAACATGTGGACTCCCTTAAGGTAGTGTACTGGGTCCGCTGCTATTTACAATTTTTATTAATGGACTAACATTGGTTACCTACTCAATTCACAATATCTAATGTATGCTGATGACTTGAAAACTTTTAGATCTATAAAAAATCTTAAAGGTTGAAACCCTCCAATATGATCTGAATTCTGTTGCCGATTGGTGCTCGAGGAATTTGCTGCCTCTTAACTTCTCCAAATGCTTCTATGTAACATATAAAAAACGTGAGCTGCCGATTCTTACTTCTTATACCATTGCTCATCACGCTTTACGGCGACAGTATGAAACCTTAGATTTAGATGTTGTGTGTGACCCTAAATTTCAGTTTTCTGTGCATTATCTCCTTTTATGCAATGCTCGGCTTTGTAAAGCGAAATTGTAAGCAGTTCCATGATCCTTACACACGGTTGAGTCTGTACTCCGCCTTAGTGCGTACCAGGGTTAAACATGCTTCGCTTATCTGGAATCCGTCCGCTGCAGTTCATGTCAATAGGCTGGAGCGTCTGCTCCTCAAATTTGCACTAGCTAACTAAAATTTTTCAAAGCCTTTACCACCGTATTTGAGTAGATTTCGCCTAATGCACATTTTCACCCTTGAGAATAGGAGGATAATTGCATCCTTAATTTTTTTAAATGACATTATAGTCGGCAATATTAATTGTCCTAATTTACATTCACAAATTCCCTTCAATGTTCCGCCTAGATCTTTGCGTGCCATGGTTCCATTTACAGTGAGGACTCACAGGGCCAATTATGCCCTTAATGATCCAATATTAAGAGCTCTCCTTATATACAATCGTCTTTCAGTTGGCATGCGGTTCGATTTTAACAGCAACAATGTTATTGTTAAGCAATTTCTTAGGGACATTTTCTTGTAGTTCAGTTATTACTGTTAAATTTAAGTTTTATTGTAGGAGCCAGTTAAGTTTATTCGTTGGCGAAATACACTAAATAAATTCATTTCATCGAAATCAGTTGTCAAAACTTTAAATGCGATTATTTAAGATTTTTTTTTCTAAAATTAAACAGTAACTGTTGATCGGTTTTTTAAATTTTTTGAACCAAGTTATTTTTTATCGGTCGACTCCGCTATTTATTGACCGATCCGTTTGGATCATAATTCACACCAGAATTACATCAGTTCTTAACAAACCCCAGTCTTTAGTTTTAACTGCAGCTAATCCGTTCTCAAAAAAACCTATTCAAATGACGTGCAGTATGAGAACCAAATCTCATTTTTGTTTTGCATAAATAGCAAAATTTACATTTTGTTCCAAATTACTCTGAATCGTCAATCAGAATTTTCTTAGTGATACCAAGGCATGTTGAACACATGGCACATTTCGAATTGGCTGTACAATGTACATTTGTACACAAGTATGTATTTATATGTAGGTGGACAAACTGATTAAAACTGACCTTAATCTTAATGCGGCTGCTGCTTCAATAAAAAAAGAAAAATGTGGTACATTTCATGGGTCACCACTATAATCAGCACGAATGTGAATATATGTCGCCAAAGCCATTCCGTTGCTCAACAACGACAAAATGCGGCTTATCGCAGGCCTGGCCTCTCCACTGCTTATCAGGATCACGGGCTTCCGTTTTGGGTTTAGAAGAGACAAATAATAGATTTGCTTAATCGTCGCCTTTTCTGGAGCATGCCCAGAATGTGTAGAGAAGACGCTAGTACAAACATTGCAACGATTTCCAGGAATATTTATGATAGATGCTGTTGCTGCTGTAGTGCAGGCGTAAATATGTTTGTATGTACAAATGCCTGCCTCTGGAATTCTGTGTGTAGATGCAGTTTAATTATACCGAAAACCGACAAAAGGAATGACGTGATGCCTCAGATGTAATGTTTATGCTCACACACATACTGAACGTTAAGTGTAGAAAATTTTTGCTGATTGTTCTTTCAGGGGCAATTTGCGCAAATTGACGGAAGTGCACTATGGACCAAATGCTGTTCCCTTTGATTGGCCAAGATTTGGCAAAAATTTAGTTCAATTAACTGGCCATCGATTCGTCGTACATTGAACTTGAATACATATTCAAGCTGACTCTGCAGTAAACTAACACTTTTGAAAATTTATACTTACTGTGGGTTTCTATTCCTATTTAGGTTTAATTATGGATGGCAGAAATACAATGTCCACACGCGAAGATAGCTCACGACTGACTGTTTTCCCATGCGAGAGCTTCACAATGATTAAACGGATCGCCTGCCCACACCACAACGCCAACAAGTTTGCTCTCGAACATGTTCGAATCCAAATGGAAACAATTTGGGTTTGGTTTTTTTTTTTAATAAAATTTTATTTTTAATCAAAGAAACGATTAGTTGAAATTAAAAAACTTACCCTTACCCAGAGAAGATGCATACGATTTGGCGTCACCCTTACCAGTTCTCAGGCTCAGGTTTGAATTCGTTTTATTTTAGTTCATTGAAAAGAAAAAGAAATGCTGAATAATTTTTGTTGTGGGCTCTACACATATCTGTCTCTCTATGTACTTAGATCTGAACTGGTAAGCCACATACTTACTTACCTTAAGCTTCAGGGCTTGATTCGCAAGGATTTGGAAGGCTGGTTGTGTACAATGCCGGATGAAAATATTTGTAAGTCTTGAAATATCTTGAAATGATAAACTTAAAAAAAACCTATTTTCTTATCAATTTTGATGCATATTCTTCAGCAAATCCAACTTTTTTTGTAAGCACATAAATTACACTAGTATAAAAACGCTTAAGTGACCGATTTCTACTGAAACTCTTCAGTAATTTCAGTAAATTTTTCACGGCAACGATTTTATACTTTTGTAGATGGTACAACATTAAGTATATATTTTCTTGATAAGCATGACGAGCTGAGTTTAAGTCAAGTCCGTCTGTCCGTCCGTCTGTTTCTATGCTATCTCCTTCGTCAGTTCTTAAAGCTATCGTGATCAACCTTTGCACGAAGACTTTTCAATTCAATTCAATTTTGGATAAGCGCTACAAGAACCAAAGGATTGACTTATATTTAAAGCGCTAGTCACATGTGGATGAAAAATAGTAATTATACCTGGGAGAGGGTATATTAAAATTGTTCAGATGTTTGTAACGCATAGAAGGAAGAATCTCCGACCACATAAAGTAAATTACGATTGAGGGTCAGACCAGAATGCTCACAATTCAGCGTCGATTTCAGTTTAAATCATCAAAATCGGCTCAGTGAAACTAGAGACATCATGACGAAATAAATGCGTTTAAAGCTTGAAGTAATGTTAAAAATTAATTGTATTAGCGAAGAACTTGTTCGACAAAAAAGGCTATATCTTCTAAAGTGTTCCGAATTTAAAAAAAAATTTTTTGGGGGTTTTTTTAAAAAAAAAAAAAAAAACCAAAAATTGTGTAAAAGTATGTAACAGAGATACAGTGAATATCGCTTATATGCAAAAGTTATAATGCAGCAATATTTTTGCATATAAGCGATATTTGCATTTAAGCGGTTATCGGTTATATGCAAATCATTTGCATATAAGCAATCTATCGGTTGTAAGCAAACATTTGCATATAAGCAATTCAGTGAATTATGTTCATTTTATTTTATTGACATATAGTTAATGCATATGTGTAATTTAGCTTTAGATAAGTATAACTTAAATTATATTACGTTTTAAATGACGCAAATTGGTTTTACTACTAAAATTTTGTTTCAGTCTTTTCAATATGAGATTACCTTTCACAAATTGATAAATAAAAATCTGTTATTTTTGTTTGGTAGTTGCTTTCTCTCAGCATTTTCCAAGATCTGATCTTCAATTTCTTTAAAAGCGGTAATATTATTATTATAAAAGAAGAAGAGAATCCAAATTTAGTTAGGCCTCTTTGGTTAAGATTGACCAAAATAATTATCCTCAATTGGATTTTAATTTTCATTCAATACGATTCTAAAATACAATATTCTCGTCTGAAATAATTCAAAATCAGGCAAGATCATTGTCACATTAAACGTATTCGACATCTATTTAAATTGAACCTTGCAACTTTCATGACATTTGATGAGTATTGCTTCTGGGATTTGAATTCTTTTAGACTTTTAGGCTTGTTTCCATTTGGTAGAGCCTTGAACTAAAATCTAATAGCATTAGCATTATATATGCAATCTAGGTGAGGGATTTGAGATGATTTAAGCTAAAGCGCTCATGTACAGTACATTATTTTTACTGGATTCTTTATGAATCTTTGCGAAGTTAAAAGAATTTAGTTTGCACCAACGCTGACGACCGCTGCAATCTGGAGCGTAGTCTTCATTTAGCTTTATAGCGAGCTCCTGTGCCTTAGCGAGGAAGTGACTCCACGACAGCAGTGCTGTATTCAAGTGTACAGGTGTGCTATTTCTATTTCTATTCCTTTTCTTGTGAAGATTGATTGAAACACATTGCTTGCATTGTATTTAATGCACTAGATGTTGCGGAGCCTTGCTTTATCCTTCGCAGCAACCATCTTTTGATAATTATTGGTTTTTAAGTCATTCAAAATCAAACTTTTTCTTAAGCT
The DNA here is from genome assembly GCA_018904275.1 of Lordiphosa clarofinis. Lineage (NCBI taxonomy): Eukaryota > Metazoa > Arthropoda > Insecta > Diptera > Drosophilidae > Lordiphosa > Lordiphosa clarofinis. The sequence goes on from JAEIGQ010000271.1 coordinate 91,406, forward strand.
GTTAGAATATGATGTGAAAATCGTGCCAGTTTTATTAAAAAGTCATCTAATCAGCTATCAGAAACTGTTTTACCAAATTTGCTTACAACCGATTAAAATAGTACGCAGTAATTTTAAATTTGATGTATAATATTTGCATATAAGCGATATTTGCTTATAAGCGATTTGCATGCAAGCAATTAAATTCTTATACCAAAGTAGTGCATAATGCTCTAAAATATTACACTTTTGCTTATAACCGGTTTTTGCATACAGGCGGTTCGTCATATAACCGATATTTACTGTAATTCATTTTCAAGTATATATATTGATGATTAGCCCATTGCACAGGTCATTTTTTGGTCTCTTGGAAATCCCGTAAAATTTTGATTTGTTTTTATACTTTGCACGAAGGTACACAGAGAATATAGTAAGTTAGTGCATTTGGATGCACTGCAAATTGGAAATATTAACACGGTCGTCCTCTCTAGTAAAATCGCACTTAAACGTATTTAAAAACATTAAAACATACTTGACTGGTGGTCAGAATCCCAAAGTTTCCACGTTATATTAGATTTCAAAAGTCGCACTTTTCATTCCACTTCTTCTTCGCAGTCATAAAATTTATAATGAATCTGCTAATAAGTTGCCTGGAATCAACCACATTGAACGCAATTATGATTCTGCGCGCAAATCACAAGAATGCTATAAAGTGGACATATACAATTCGAAGTTGAATTTGAAAACAAATAACACAGTTCGACAAAATCAAACTATTTTTAAAAGCCCGGCATAAGACCTATAAATTGTGATAAAAGACACCTTTGTAAGCATCACCTCATACCCAGTTTTCAAATGAAGCCTCGGAATCCGGAGATATTAAAATTATGATTGTAAAATAAAATGTTTTTATGTACTGGTAGTGTATTGCTGATTTTTTTTTAGCAAAGAAACATAACCTTTGTGTTTAATTTCGACACGGACGTTTTCGAATTCCCTATCACAAGTGCGAAGGCCATTGCCAGTTGTGGCTTTTTTTATCTAACTCTGTCTCACATTGCCGTATGCGTGCTAATGGTGGAATTAATAAGGTGAAGCTAGGCATACATATATTGGCCCTCAGCAGAGGCTGACGATTCGCACATTTAGTTAACCTAAATTGAACATGTTTGATTGTTAGAAAGATTAAACTCACATACTCACTTGCGAGTTAACTCGATTGAATTATCTGGGGAATATTAATAAAATGAATCTGTTCTATTTTAGTCTCATTTTTATACCCTTGCAAAGGGTATTATAATTTTGCCCAGAAGTTTGCAACGCATAGAAATATTCATTTCCGACCCTATAAACTATATATATTCTTGATCAGGGCGACGAGCTGAGTCGATTGAGCTTTGTCCGTCCGTCTGTCTGTCCGTCTGTCTGTCCGTCTGTCTGTCCGTCTGTCTGTTTCTACGCAAACTAGTCTCTCAGTTTTAAAGCTATTGAGCTGAAACTTTGCACAGAGTCTTCTTTTTACTGCACACTGCTAATATGTCGGAACCGACCGGATCGGATGACTATATCTTATAGCTGCCATAGGAACTATCGGTTGAAAAGTGGGTTTTTGTAAGAAAACTTTTTTGTTTTTAATGTAAACGCCATCCGCTTCGCCAATTATTAGTTTTATACGCTTTTACACAGATTTGGAAGTTTTTGTCAAAATCGGATGACTATATCTTATAGCTGCCATAGGAACTATCGGTTGAAAAGTGGGTTTTTGTAAGAAAACTTTTTTGTTTTTAATGTAAACGCCATCCGCTTCGCCAATTATTAGTTTTATACGCTTTTACACAGATTTGGAAGTTTTTGTCAAAATCGGATGACTATATCTTATAGCTGCCATAGAAACTATCAGCCGAAAAGTGGCTTTTATCAGAAAAATGGTTTGTTTTAATGCTGACGTTCGTAAACTCTGTTGTATTAAAACATTTGCAAGGGTATTAAAACTTCGGCAAAGACGAAGTTAGCTTGGCCTTCTCGTTTTATTTAATATGTTTCTAAAACAAAGGAAGGTAGTCATATTGGAATGGTGGGGAAAAAACAACAATATTTCTAGATCTTTTTGAGTTATCAAAAGCTGTGCTAGCAGAACCGCCCACACAAGTAAGTGTTGAGAGTGAAAATTTATATTGACGCCTTGCAAGACTCGCTTGGACAGTCAAACTCTATATGCTAGTATGGGTTTCGGTGTCGATTAAGATGTCATTTCTGAGAAGAACCATTTGTTATATGAAGGTACATAACGACAAATAGTATATACGTAGACCAATGTATATTTATCTAGTATTTTTGTGTGTCGAAAACAATTGAGCCAATTTTGTGTAACAAATTTGAGCTTAGTCCATTTATTGAATAAATGACATTCCAAATGGGGCAGGAATTGTCAAACTAATATTTTATACTAATAACCGTAACCGTAACCAAAACCCGAAACAAATTAAGGCTAAAAACCGTAGTCCTAACCGTAAGCCATATCTCACAACCGTAATATAAACGTAACCGGAAAAAAGCGAACGGCCAAAACAGTAACCGTAACCCAAACCGTTATTCGTTTCGGTTTTAGTCTCTGTTTTAAAGTAATCTATCCCAATTTTAAGGAAATTTCGAAGTCCCAGACGTAAGACCGCCTTATCGGTCTAGACTCTACACCAGTGTCCGGCAAAACACACATGCTTATTTTGCCTTTGCATGTGTGCGTTCAGACACGCGAGAGCGCTCTCAGTTAGCACATGTTTGTTAGTGCAAAAGAGAGCAGTGTACGCTCGTATAGTGTCTGTGTATCGACGCCGCTGCCACAGAGGATGGACGTGGCTACTTCTATACACAGAACATTGAACGGTGCCGGACACTGCTCTAGACCCTTAAAAGCTTCAAAATTTGTACGATTGTCACATTCATAGTAGTAGAATCGCCCGTATAATATTACTAAAGGCCGAGTTTGGGGACACTAAGATTAAAGACAAAAAAGTTTTTCATTCTAAGACTCATTTTCCGACCGGCAGTGTTTCTATGACAGCTATAAGAAATAGTCATCCGATCCCGGTAAGAAGACTCTGTGTGTAAATTTTAGTTCGATAGCTTTAATCCAAGAGGCAGCAGGAAATAAGTACCGATAAGATAAAATGAACCGCAAATTGGGGGTGTTATTTCATTTGAAATATTACCTCGATTTCAAAAATGAAATAACATCTCAATTTTTATAGATATTTTTAAATTTTTAATGAAACGAACTATCTATAATATTACATCGCGCAATTTTTTTGTCGCCTGCCGCTCTAAAATTTAATCAATTTTTAAAATTTAATAATTTATATTTAACAAAGCTAAATGGAGTTAGCTCGACGTCCTGATCAAGAATATATATAGATAGAAATTGTAGTATCCTTTGCAAGGTTGTGTAAGCAAATATATAAGGTGAAAAAGCGATAAAATCGTTATAAAAGCAAAAAATTACAATATGAGAAGTCGTTAAGAGCGTTCAATTCGATATCGGATACATTCAACTCTGTAAAAATTATTGAAGTACCAGATTACGAGCTTAGGTAATAAGAATAGTTGGATTAGCTGTAGAAATTTCTTATAAATATAGCGAAAGTGGAATTGGATATGGCAATTGCCAATATTTTCGTCCGACACTGTATACACATATATGTATGTTTAAATGTATGTATGTATGTATGCATGTATGTATATATGTATGTATGTATGTATAGTAATTGCTTGCACTCGAACCTACAATTGCGTACAAATAACTAAATTTTAATTGAATAATTTAAGAAACTTACATTAACTGACAGACATTCTTAGGCAGCTGAGAATTAAGACATAGTGTTTAGTTTTCACGTTTTATTTATTTAAAATAAATATGAGAAGTTTTCATAGATTTTATAGTATGTAAATGTTAGCTGGTCAAATGTGGGACTTAAGCGATGTTACCTCCAAAAAGCCTTTGGCATGTGCTACAAACTGTTAAGCCGTCTAAGCTAGAGAATGAATTACACATCTAATTAGTTAGTTTAAATATGCTAGTGCTAGACTTAGAGTTCGCGTCATGGAAAGCGAAAAAGAAAAAACATCTGCGAGTAGAAACCGTTCACAAGTGTTTACAGAAGTAGTTTTTAGTGTACAAATTGGTTTAGTTTAGGTTTCTTATAAAATTGACATTTGTTTATCCCTTTTTTTCTCATTTTCATTTTGATATCAACTCGTGCCACGTTCATCAGACCAGGGTCTGGTTTGATGTTGCGTTTTCTTAAATATTTGCTGGACGTTCTTGTGTTCTAAAGCCAAACATTGTTTTCTTTTATTTTTGGTTAATAATAAATACATAGGGCTTAAACGCTAACTAGTCTCTAAACAAGCTCCAGGCTGAAACTGCATTCGTTTGGTGAAATTTTCAAAAACTTTTACATTTTGTATAGATAGATCAAAAGCACGGAGAGAGAGGGAGAGAGCAAAACTCTTAGGTTCTACTTTAATTGTGTACAATATTCGTATTCGCAACGAAATGAACGTTAATTGTGATCTTAAATTAGTCCATCTTCCATATATGTATGCATATATGATAGTTATATAAAATATTTCATATTGCCTTAAGTTCTACATTAAATAATCATAAACTGTATAGCTTAGGTGTAGAGTAAAAACCGTAGTTAGTTGTCCTATGATAGAGAGATGTCCTGTTTTGTTTGTTTTAATTTACGTTAGCTTATTACGAGCCTATTTATCTTGTACCTTGAATGCACACAAAAAGGCATCTAAATTAAAAAGAATTATAAACATTAGTACATACTTTCAAAGGTAGTATTCCACATACACGCAGAGAGGGAGAGGGAGGAGGCAGGGACAGACATATCTAGGCAACAACTGGAAGCATTCAGCACAACATCTGAGCTACTCACCCGCACTAGCGACGATATTTACTATTGGCGCTAGCTCCTGTGGCCACCGAACCATTGGATACATTCACATTTGTTTTGGATACCGGACCCGAGTTTGCAGTGCTGCCATTGGGTGGTGGAGCAGCTGCAGCATTATATGGAGCATAGCCAGGAGCTGGGGGTTGGGGATTGTCTATTGTTAAAGTAATAAATGAAAAATTGATATTGTAGTTAGATCTTTGTAATATAAGTAGAACATTCTACAATGTCAATCAAACAAGAACTGTAAGAGTATACTAGGTGGGGAAAAAGTAACCTCCTTTATTCAATCTAGTTCCCTTTTAAGCCAAAACACCTAATCTAGCGACTTTCCAATTTTTTGATCACGACCGAAAAGTAATTTTCCGAAAGGTCTTCAAAGCGAAAATTGCTCAAAATTAATTTTTTTTTGATAAGCCATCTTCAAAGGTTTGGGAAGAAAAACCTTTCCGAGGAAGCCAAATCGGTCGAATATGGTGAATGGGGAAAAAATTTATCCAATCTAAAAAAAAATGAAAATACGAACTCTTGCTTCTGCTCTTGATACAAACAGAAGCCGCAGGTAAATCAAAAGCAAAAAAACGATTTTTGAGAGAAATAGAAGCATGAGCAGCAGGCGTTGCTTTATGATTTTGATTTTGTTCGTGATTTTGTTGTGGTCAAAATCGAAGCGACTTCTGAAAGCGAACACGTGCGGCCGCTTCAACTTAGGTGATGAAGACGACTGCTGCTGCTGTTCGCTTATGCACGTATTGCACTTTTTTAAACACTGGTCAGAACAAAACTAGGGGCTTATCGCGCTGAAACTTAACATGTCTGCGTAAATATTATATAGTCCATTTCACGCAACATAATTTTTTTTGCGATAGCAGCGGAGTTTACTTTTCAATCCACCTTGTATATGTAGTCCTTCTTATATTCTATATTCTTGATCAGCGTGACGAGCTGAGTCGATTAAGCTTTGTCCGTCCGTCTGTCAGTCTGCCTGTTTCTACGCGAACTAGTCCCTCAGTTTTGAAGCTATCGAGCTGAAATTTTGCACAGAGTCTTCTTTTGTCTGCACGCTCCTAATATGTCGGAACCGACCGTGATCGGCAAAAATGGCTAGACTGTTTACCCTTTACGCTTTATTTTACTTCGACGAAACGAACCGACCGATCCGAAAAACTGCTTGAAACTCAGAACCGGAACCGGAACCGATACTTAATTTTTTTATACGTATCGGTCGAAAAACCGAAAAGAACTTAACGTTTACCGGAATCGGTCTGAGTATTAAATGAGATTTTACAAATTGGTTTTACTCAAAAAACATTTTAACATATAATTGACCGCTCTCCGATTTTTCTTCAGGTTATTGTTTTGCTAATCTTTTTATCTTTATTATTAGTTTCTTGGCTGTTTGAATTTTCGCTTAAATTTCTACTCTAACCTCTACTCTTACTCTCTAGATTATTTCTAAACACGACGGACACGGACACGGAGTCTTATCACTTTATACTTCATATATACTTTTTGGTCGGAATGATTCCTTCCTTTACATACTTTACCTTTATACCCTTTCTCGTACGGGTTAAAATAAAAGTGTCTCTTTGAAAACATGTCCTTTGGTTCGTTTAATGTCTACTCTACAAATACTGTGTAACTGCTTCCTATTGTATATTTTCAGATTTTATCCTTTTTTCATTGCTATTACTCTAACCACTAATTTGTCTAAATGGTTAAGTCGTTTATATTGAATTTCGTATGAAAATGTTTAGTATTTTCAAAGTAACATGATGCTGCGCTGAAAAGTTTAAAAATAAAGATAATGATAAATGGGGGATGGTCTAAGAATCACTACTTTACTTCGTTGAAATAATTTTAAAGCATTTTAAAGTGAAATCATAACTTCGGACACAGACTTGTTGCTTACCTTTATTACTTAGTTTTAAAATTTCTTTAGTTTTACTGGTCCATAAGGTAAGGAAAGGGAGGAAAGAAAAAAAGGGACCCGCCGATGACCCTACACTTCTAGCTTTGCCTTTCTCGAATTGAAATGATATTATATATCAACTGAACGGTATTAATGTGTATCTATATCTATATCATCTATAGGCCAATATATGATCAGGCTCCCTCGGTTCAAAAGATATTTGAATTCAATTTTTAATATAAAAATTGACAAATAATTATTATTTTCAATTTATATTATAAAATTTGACAAAAAAGAGTTATGTTTTAATATTTATAAAAAAAATGGAAATTTAATTAATATTTTTAATCTTTTTTATTTTTAAATTTTAATAATTAAAAATAGTTTTAAAATAAACAATTGAAAATATAAGTTTATCCTGTTTTCGAATTTACCGCAAAAAAATTTTAGACCCATGGGTTTTTGGCGAAATTTTCTTAGAATATTCAGTAGATTTCGTTTTAGCTATTCCGCTTTGTTGACTTTTTTCTGCCTATTCAAATCAAACCTTCCAAAACCATAACCAAGTTTCAGAAAATTAGACCATTTAAATCTTAGGATAAGAAATAACGGCCACTTTTCAGATTTCTTAAGCTTTAGAAAAAAACGATATATACGGGGGTGTCACAGAAATCTCTAGAGATTTTGGCCTTGGTTGGTTTGCAAATCGCTCGAAAAATCCGTCGGTGTTCCATAACTTCAAGAGATTTCATTTTCTTATTTGAAAGTCGAGTTGGAAGGTTTGTGTGGTATTTTTCTCTTTAATCTATAAACAGGGTTGTCATTTCTTGCAAAAAAAATTTTCCTTCTTTAAGTTTTGAGTTAATTTGATGTTTAAATGGATTTTTTTGATTGTGTTACATGTTTTACGATGCATTTTTAAATTACAATTCAAATTTAAGTCATATTCCTCAAAAATAAAATGCAAAATTTAAAAATATTTTTGCGCCAATCATTAAATGTAACTAGGCAACCCTTAGCGCTTGTTGGTACTCAGAGAGAGCCACCATGTGTAGAGAGCGCCCGCTGACGTTGAGAGCGAGTTGATTTGTCACCGTTCGGTTGGTTTTGCGAACAATTATTGAAACACAAATTTTAATATTAAAACAATTGAAATATTTAATTCATTTGATGCAACCTATGTAGAAAAATAACGTTGCTTACATTTCCAATACCAATTTTACATATCAAAATTGTTTTAGTGGTGAATTTCGCCAAATCTCCCAACAAAACGGGAGAGATTTAAAACCAACCAAAAGAGATTCCTGTGAGACCGAGAATTGGTTTTGGGTTGGAATTTGGTTGGAAGAGATTTCTGTGACACCGCTGATAGATGTTTTTTGGACCGATATATACATTATCGATATTCAAAATTTGAAGCTTTGATATTATCGATTTTGATATTTTGAGAAATATCGACAGCCCTAGTTTCAAAAGCAATGAAGCAATTTAATTGTTGCCACTTCATTAGAATAAGTTTACCATGAAGATGTTCGAGAGTTGTTTTCTAATAAAAATAGGCATAACAGGTTTTTCATGAAGTAATAAAACTATGCTAATAAAATGTAAGGTTCGACAATTTTTCTTCTATTTCAAGCAATTCAAATTCCAAAAAATTAATTTCCATCTGAAAGAGTTGCAAATAGACAACTTAGTGACGCGGAAAAAACAGTCAGTCATTAGAAAATTTTTGTATTATGTTATCTAAAATATTTTTGTATTGTTTTACGATCTCTCGAATCTGAACCCGAATCGGACACCCCCTGTGTTTGGAAAATGCTTGAGCTTAGAAAATTATTTCAGTCAGGCTTATAAAAATCGTAGTAGGAGTAAAGAAAGCATCCATATTTAATTTTAATTTGTATGAATTTATGAAACGTTCGTTTCTAAAGCCTAGTACGGAGGGCGTTCGAATTTTCCTTCCAGAAATTTGCCTGATATTCCTTTTTGTGGAATGTAAGAGACAGTGTGACCAGATAACATTAAAAATATACCGAAAACGGAAAATAAATAAATTGGCCAGCTGACAACATGGAGGAAGTTGCAATTGCATTTGCAGTGGCAGCTATTAAAATGATGAATGTAAGCAAGACTTTAGAATTGGAAATGGTCTGCGTCTGCATTTTGAACATCATTCAGGGCGAGAATCGCTTCAACGCAAGATGGCTCAATTCATGGCCTGTGGCACGCTCCGAAACAATATGACAAGTTGCGGAAGCGCCACGCCAGATTCCATCCTGATTGTCTGTTGCAGGAGTATGAGGCATCCACACAAAGTGATTATATGCAATCCTTTTCTCAACTGGACACCAACTGCTTCCCAAGCTATTCTTGTAAATGCCAATTGTCTGACGTCCCCCAAAAATGCATTGTTCTTTACAGCATCAGTTAATGCATTTTTGTAGTCATAACTAAAATTCTGCAGACGATTATGACACAAGGAAAAAATGACTGCACAATATCTCTGAAAAAAATATCAGCTGTTTAGTACAGTCCACACGGTTCGTCGATATGGCAACTCTCAAAATTCCTTGTGTGTATTGCTTGTCTTTCTGCGTACAAAACATCAGAATGAGGCAAGGAAAAGTTCCTTAAGCAATTTTTTTTATATGGAGTTTGACAGCTGAAGAAAAATTCGAACGCCCTCCGTACTAGGCTTAAGCATAGTATTTATTTCTCCCTGCGAGTTGCGTAACTAGTCGAAACTAAGGTTTTGGTTCGAAGCTTGGTTCATGAATTCTGTTATCGTTGAGATATTTTTAGGTAAGGAAGCTTTCAGCTAAGATATTAAAAACGTTTATTAATACCCGAATGGACCTCGTTCATTATAGTAATCATTAAAAATTTCAGTTTAACAGAACCTTTTATCGAAACATAAGTTTCGCTCCGTACCGGAATCGGAAGCGGTATCGATATACGATTCGGTTTGATCCCCTGGTTTATATTGATTCTATTATTCGAACCGAATACCGAAATAGTATTAGAACCAAAACAGAACCTTTTACCGGTATTGATGATTGACTTGGTAATTAGTAGATTCCACCTAGTACCCTTGGCATAAGTGGCTTAAAGTGGTTAGACCAAGTAATTCGTTCAGCTTAAGCTTGAGTGTGCGGATTAACTGGGCAGACTAGGTCTCACTATCGAGCTCATTTCATGCTAAGGCCCTATGCTATAAGCTTTCTTCCTGGGTTGTAGCGAGATTTGCATGGTCCACGTTTTATTAAACACGTACCAATTTAGTGTTACGTCCAGAAGGGAACACATATCGCTTCAGATGCTTCAGGATAAGGAACTTAAGGATGATTTTTCGGCAGGGATATAAACATTTTTATCAGATGTAACCGAAATCAGGCACATTCCCATTAAACCAGGAAGATATCAACCCTTGCAAATCAATTTAAAATTCCTGAAGATTTCATATACTCACGATAGCTGTTGGGTGGGGCTGTCGCATAGGGATTCATGCGATTGACATTCATATTATGCTTGGCTGGACCGCCTCCATAGCTCTGTTGATAGCCGCTGCCAAAGTTTGGTGGTGGCGGCTGCTGCTGCTGTACTTGCTGTGGCGGAGGTGGACCCTGAGGTGGTGGTGCCCCAGGTACTGGTGGTGGTGCATTGGGCGGCATATTCCAATTGACAGGCGCCGCCGGCGGAGGCGGTCCCTGACGATGATGATCCATGGGTGGTAAGCCAGGTGTTGGTGGCTGCATGGGTGGTGGACAGCCCCACTGATTGCCATGCCATTGCGGAGCGCCCGGTGGAGGCGGTGGCGGCGCATTCCAGCCGTTCTGGGCCGGCGGATAGGCATTCCAGGCATTCATTTGTGGATGCGGCGGAGGCTGTTGGTAATACGATTGCATGGCCGGTGGGGGTGGACCCCAATAGTTGTAATTGGGTGGCGGAGCATTCATGGGTGGCGGCGGTTGATGCTGGTAGGGCGGCATGGCTTGCGGGGGAGGCACAGGAGGACGGTAACCGGGGGGAGCAGCCATTTGGCCGTTGTGCGGCGGTGGCGGATGCAGGTGCTGCTGATGGCTGGCTGGTGGCTGCTGCTTGATGCTGCCATTGGCTGGGGCCCCTGGCGGCATTTTGTCTTTCTTTTCCAGATTGTAAATAGACTTCTTAACATCCACCAGAACGTACTTGATGGAATGTTGCTTTTGTACTGCGAAATAAGAGGAATTGACAGCCAAATTTCAAATTGAGACCCACACCGTACTCACGTATGGCCTTGTCCACGGCATCGTAGTCATCGAACTCTATGAAGGCAAAGCCTCGTCGCTTGCCCGTGGTCTTGTCTGTGAGCAGCTTGACGGAAACTACATGACCAAATTGCACAAAATACTCTCTCAGGCACTCCTCATCGTGATTGTCTTTCAGGCCGCCCACAAACAGCTTCTTCACCGATATGTTCGTCTCGCGAGACTCGCGCTCTGGCCGTGGCAAAGCCCGCTTTGCCTCCACAGTCCTAAGGCGATAAAGATAGACGGAAAGAGTAGGTGCCTAAGGGACGCAGTGCCTCAAAAACTCAACTTACTTGCCGTCAATGACATGCGGCCGGTTCTCTTGCGCCTTGTCTACCATGGTGGACTTTGTGTAGGTAATAAAGCCAAAGCCACGCGACCTCTTCGTGCTGGCATCCCGCATCACCACCACGTCCACCACTTTACCCCATTGTCCATAGAACACCTTCAGCCCCTCCTCGGTGGTGTAGGGCGCCAGGCCACCAATGAACAGCTTACGCAAGTGCTCCAGTTCGCAGATGTCCTGCTGTTGTTGCCGCGCATGACGTAGACGAACGAAATTTGTATGTGTCAGAGCGGGGAGTGGGGGAGGGGATGCATTACTGGCTTAATCAATGCAAAGCCTACTTACATCATCTTCGCCATCACGTATCTCGATTACTTCGGCTGCTGGCTCTTCCGTGGAGTCCTCCTCCTTGACTCGCGCTGCGCTGGACATAATTAAAGTGTAGATGGAAAAATCGGGTTGTTGAACACCCTAAATCACCATGTTTTGTTACTAACGCATTAGTGTGACCACTTTGGACTATTTTTAACCAGCACCCGCACCACCCCCGTAATCAATCGGAAATGAGTGTGGTCACACTAGGGCAAGGTAAGCGATAGGTTATTATTGTAAAGTAACGGTTTGACAGCCCTGTTAATTAGAGATGTGCATTATTATTGCGGCTGACAAATGTCGTGACCAACTGTGACTGCCTATGGTGAGCGTCTTAAATCCATATAAAGCATTGGTGCCCAAACACACACTATCAAGTTTTGATATTGTGTGTATAGCAGAGCAGCACGAAGTAACCCTGCAAACATTTTGTCGGGTTTCTTATCTCCCTCGTCAAAATGTGAGTTTGGTGATAGCTTGAGTTCAAAGTCTGCAGATAGTTTGGCGATTTACCAACAAAAAAAACATATACGCATATGTTTGTTTAATTCGGAAAAATAAAACAATTGCGGGAACTAGCAGCAAGCTAGCAGGGCAGCAGCAAGCACAAATTTAAATTTTTTGTGTGAAACTCTTTTTTATCCCTGAGAAGAAACTTTTTCGTAACTCTCAGAGGAAACGCTGGCACATTTCTTCCCGAAGGGAGATGAGAACGCGATAAAAATGCGATATCGCCAGAGTGAAGCGACACCTACTGGAAGAATCGCGTTCCTATCTTCAGCGATAAAAAATGTTTCACTATCACACGGGATAGGGAAAATGAAATGTGTGCACCACTGATATAAAGTATTGAGAGCTACTTATAGGAGGCTTGTGTTTTTTTAGGAACAGCTATTTTTCTCACCTCGATAAAAAGAAGTAAGCTCAGTTATAAACTAGTTTGTATCACTGCTTTTGATGTCCTTTACGAATATCCATTATCAGAGCTGAGAGCAAAAATTCTGTAAAATAACAGAAATCTCTTTATCAAGAAAACACACATATATTTATTGGATTGGACCTCAAATCTGAAAAATTAAAAAGAGGAAGGGTAAGCATTCCCAATGCTTTTTTTGTTGTGGAATTCAATACCATTTTGTACATTTTAATCATTGTCATCATTTGAAATCAGAGATTAAACACGTAACCGAAACAGTAACCCATAATTGCTGAAACACTTTAAAATTTATAACCGAAAAATATTTGTTCTTATATCGCTCACTTACTTCAATACTGGTATAGCTCAAAAAATACGATTTTTGACTTTATAATGCAGAAATATTCGCTGTGTTGTGTACTATTTTGTGTAAAAATTTGAGATGAGAATATGTCTAAATATCATCTTTACGGTTCATTTTTCTTTTATATGAGAGCACTTTTTGCTGGTGGCTATTCTTTTGTTAGCCTTTTTTAATGTTATTTTTACTTCTTTGGAAAGTTTTTTCTCTGTTTTATTGCGCATCATAGCAATATTCTCTTTGGAAATCATAACCGATATTTTTTCAAAGATATTCAAAGTAGCTCACAACCCCCCATATCAAAAATTTTTTTGTTGACGTCCCATAACCAAATGAAATTTATTAAAAAAAAAAACATATTTCTAAAAAGGCTATTGACCAAAGATATTTTCCTCATACTTACTTTTGGCATTACGAAAAAATTTTGGATAATATTCTCAAGTCAAAAATGGAAAAACATTTTAAAAAAATAGAGGCCAGCTAACTTCGGCTCGACCGAAGTTTATATACCCTTGGAGCTTGATATATGGCTGCCAGTTTGTATGGCAGCTATATTATATAGTGGTCCGATTTCGACAAATCTTGTTGAAATTATGTAAAATCATTGAAAACTTATAAATACGAGCGTTGGGAGCGATAGCATTGAAAACAAAAAAGTTTTTCTCACTAAAACTAGTTTTTCAACCGATCGTTCCTATGGCAGCTATATGCTATAGTCATCCGATCCGGCCGGTTCCGACAAATGTGCAGCGTATTTGTACCAAAAAACTTCGTGCAAAGTTTGGTTAAGATAGCTTTTAAACTGACGGAGGAGATAGCATAGAAACAGACGGACAGACGGACGGATAGACCGACATGGCTATATCAACTCAGCTCGTCATGCTGATCAAGAATATATATACTTTATGTGGTCGGAGATGCTTCCTTCTATGCGTTACAAACATCCGGACAATTTTAATATACCCTCTCCAAGGGTATAAAAAAGGTTGTGTGATTTGAAACTGTTTATTCCTGCTAAATGTATCGATGTTATTTCCTGCATGAATCATTTGACCTGATCCAAGAAATACTCGCACAAATGAATTATCTCAAGCATTAAACACAATACACACACAATAGTTGCTGTTGTATTTAGCGCAGGCCAACATCATGTACGAATTATCTCTCATAGTGAAATTTTGACTAAGTCATCAGCAATGCCCTGATCAAGCGTTCTGAAATGTACACTCGGAAGTTTAAAAAAATCACTGATAAGCATTATCTCTTCTATATAACATCCACCATAAGAACACCCCCTCTTCAGTTGAAATTCAAATTTGTTTAAGATGCGCTGCTTGCTGCTGGTTTCGCTGGCTGTTCTGGTAGGTGATCCGTTTACCAACTGTACGAACAATTTCTATTTGAATCGAACATTTGTAGAGCCTGGCCTATTCGCAAAATCCAACTGAAACCATCTCCCAGTTCTTTGAATACGTCGAGACCTATCACAGTTTCCAAGCGGATAATGTACTGGACTCTGCACTGGACTTTGTTCATAAAGTGGTGGAATTTGTACCCGTCGAGGACCGAGGTCAGGGCGAAGTACTCTTAAAGAGTTATCTGGACAGGGGCAGGAGCATACGCCGGAAAGTCGGTTCAGGTCAGGAGAAGTTGGAGTATGTCAACAAATTACAGCTTGTCCTTGATGACCTAAGGCCTCGATTAAATCCCCAAGTAATTGACATGATTGAGTCCGGGTTATTGAAATTGTCTAATGAAATGATCATTGAAGATGCGAAATTCTATAAGAAGTTAGTTCATGGTGCATCTGTACTTAGGGGAGAGCTAAGCAGCGACACGTTAGATAGAGAGCATGAATTATTTAATAAAATTCGTAAATATACGAACACTGCAGATTTGACACAGAGACAGCCATTGTTGAAACAATTATATAGCCTAAGGGACAGATATTAGGGGTTATTAAATACATATAATAACTATTATGCATATATGTATTCATATATATATACCTTAAAGTGACAAAATAAAGAAAATGTAATTAAAAAGTTTAAAATTGAATAACAATGTTTGATAAGGGCGCTAAAAATAAGCAAGGGGCTGACCCTCTGGAATTTCTAAAGCCAAAGAAGATTTAACATAGCAGCACAATTTGCTGCGTCGACAACATTTCACTCAAAATTTCGCTCAATAACTAGTTTATTTTTTTATACCCTTGGAGAGGGTATATTAAAATTGTCCGAATGATTGTAACGCATAGAAGGAAGCATCTTCGACCACATAAAGTAAATATATTCTTGATCAGCTAGGCGAGTTAAGTTGATATAGCCATGTTCGTATACAAATTTACGAAAACACCACAAATGACGCATAGTGCCCTCTATCCAAACTTTTAAGGGCCATTTTCTCAATGTCCGGTTAGTCACACTTACCGGCAGGTTAGCCGAATTTGAGTGTCCCTTGCTGTCTTGGGCAAAGTCCAGCCGGCAACTTTAACCGCATCCTTATGATGGGGTCAAATTTTAACCGGCCGGCAAGTCTCGATAACACTATCGATATTTTCACTCGATAGACAACAGCTGTGTCGATCACTTGTATTGATTAATTTGCTAATTGCCAAACTAAAATGTTTATAAATAAACGAATTTGTTGCATCCACGAAATGAAATTTGAAGGCAGGCAGTTAGACAGGAAGAGACATGCGGCGATCTGTAACAGAAAGTCCAGCAATGGCAAATGTTATAACCGATGCGCCGGAAAATTTGAAATGCCACCAATCGCAAAGCAGGCAAACTCACTACCCGCCGTCTAAGAAATCGAAGGATCAACTAGGCCAATGGTCTTACGAATCGTCTTTTGTGATGATATCACCACAATGGCCAACATGGCGACCTATTCCCAGACGGAGCAACGAGTAAATAAAGCATGAGAGTACAGGGAGGGGGCTAATTATTTATTGCTCTGGATGAAGTCAAATTTTTTCAACGATTCAGGTTGACAAATTCAGCATGTCATATAATTTTATTTGCTAAATAATAACACTGTGCAACAGCCAAAAAAACTACCAAACTACACTATGCGGAATCGATAGTGTACTCTTTTGCTCTATTAACTCGTTGCTCCGTCTAGGATTATGTCGCCATGTTGGCCATTGAGGTGATACCGTTCCTGGTGCTGGCAATGCGTGTGGATAGTATTTTCGTTATGGTATACACATATCTGCAGTTGAATCTCAATCAATATATGCCACATCACAAGGCCGTTGGCCTAGTTGATCCTTCGATTTCGCAGACGGCTGGCAGTGAGATTGACTGCCTTGCGATTGGTTCCATTTAAAATTTTTTGACGCGGCGGTCAAGGCATTTGCCATTGCGGCGGCTGCCATTCTGCTGGACTTTCTTTTCCAGATCGCCGCAGGTCTCTTCCTGTCTCATTGCCTGCCTCCCAATTTCATTTCGTGGATGCAACAAATTCGTTCATTTATAAACATTTGGGTTTGCCAATTACCAAAGTGAATAATTAAAGTGCTTGACACAGCTGTTGTCTATCGAGTGAAAGTATCGATAGTTTTATCGAAAGTTGCCGGCCGGTTAAAATTTGACCCCATCGTGAGGCTGCGGTTAAAGTTGCCGGCTGGTTTTCGCCAAAGACAGCATGAAACACTCAAATTCGGCTAACCTGCCGGTAAGTTTGACTAACCGGACATTGAGAAAATGGGCCTTAGTAAACTATAGTAAAGCTTTAGATTCAGTTGATCATAATTTACTCTTATATAAATTATGCTTAGTTGGTCTCCCACCCAACTTCCTCCGTGTGCGTTTAAGTCTGCTGTATCTGAAATCGTTCACGTTTCCTCTGGAGATGTGCGTCAAAATAGCGACGGATATTTAACGACGATTTGGAACGATGGAATCTGGAACACCACAGCAATTTTTATTTTTAAAATTTCACGTCAATTAAAGACATAATTGAGCAACTGCAAATGCAGAAATGTTAAGAAAGACGTAAACTATTGTTTTTATTGGGCGGGGGGTGGATTAAAGCTTTTTGGGTATTAAAAATCAAGTGTTGAAAAATTGACTTTCCAAATTCACAGCTCGCGTAGGGCAATGCACGATATATCAGCGCATTCGCCATGGTTTTAGCTGTTTTTCAGTGAAAGGCTTATCAAAATCATGTGGAGCGTAGCGCAATTCGCGGTATACCTGTGAATTCGTCATGCTTTTGACAGCATTTTAGTAAAAGCTAGATCAAAATCATGTGGAGCGTTTGGGAGAAAAGTGATATTTTGTAGACACACTAAATTCACCAATTAAAAGCCCGCGCCAGAAATGGAACCAGTGCAGTATCGGAACCAGTTCATATTCCTATCGATATGCGATCATTTGAATTGGGAAAAAATGGTCTTCCTAAATCGTCGCTGGCTAAATAGCGCGATTTTAAGCTCGTGTAGCCTTATAGGCGGTATGCAGGATTAATCTGCAATTAATTCCGCGTCTTTTGCACCCCCACTCATCAAAATCATGTGGAGGGTTTTTGCAAAAAATGCATTTTAGTGTGAGGCCAAATATTTAGCCGCACTGGCAAGGCTGCCGACTACTAGTCGATGGCCACATATGGTTTAGATTACTCAAAAACTATAAGTGGTATTAAGAAGCGGATTTTTTCATTGGATAGGTAATCGGTTAAACTAAATTTAGTAATTTTTGTTGTTGTTGTTGTACCTACGGTTGTTGTTGTATTTTTGTTCAAAGTTAACCAAAAATTTAAAACATAGGCCCATGGTTGCAAAAATTTTTTGAGAACGGTTGATCTGAATTTAAAACTGAAGACAGGGTTTTGTTAAGAATTAATGTAATTCTGGTGTGAACTAGGATATTTTGGATCGGTCAATAAATGACGTAGTTATGGGGTTTCAAAGTCAAAATTTCGAAAATCGACTATTTTTTCCCACTGTATTGGTCCTAGCTCCGTTATTTGTTGACCGATCAAAAATATCCTAGTTCACACCAGAATGGTGGGTATTAGGAGTAATTTAAGGGAAAGAATTTGAAAATCGCTCAACAGGTACTCTTTAAATCTTTGCAACCATTTTGGAAAAAGTGGTTCCGAGATAATCGCATTTAAAGATTCGACATCTGTTTTCGATGAAATAAAAATCGTTTTTAATAAATGTATAAATCGGATTTGGTGCATTTGGGTTTTAACTTTCACCGAAAAAAAAGATTATCAAAATCGGTTAAGCAGTTCTCCAGAAATTTGAGTCAAAGTGCGTCAAGACATGGTAAGAAATAAAATCTCCAAAAATTTCCAAGTAACATTTTTTTTTTCAAAAATTTTTTTTCCATAATATGGAACATTTTATAAATATTTTTAAAGTTTTTGACCAAAATAGGGAAAAAAATACGAATTTCTAAAAACACGAGGATCGATAAAAACAATTTTCATATAAAAGGGTCGGAAAAAATAATTGTTTTTGTTTATATCTTTAAAACTGAGTTTCGGATCAGCTTGAAAGTTTTGCAGGATGTTTATAAGATCCTAATAGAACGTTTAAGCAAATAAAAAAGAAATCCAAAAAAAATTTTTCTGAAGGTATACAGTACCCTTAACAAAAAGTTGATAATAATTGATGAAAATAATCCAATAATTTTTGTGTTTACTGTAGATATGAGAGAGGGAGGTGAGGGAGCGTGTTACTTACTTTTTAGTTAAATTGTTTGTTTTCCAACATTCCAAATTTTTATTTTGGTATCAATTTACTTTTCTTTTTCAATTTTTTTTCTTTGAATTTGTCTGTGAGTTTTGTTTTGTTTAGTTTTTGTTTTTTTTTTTACACCGATCACTTCACTTTTCCACTTATGCTTTCTTGACTTGATTGGGTGTTTTTCGCACTCAATCTATTAAGCTAGTTTTAAAAATATTTATTTCTATGTTTTTTTGAAGATTTTTTCTTTTGCTTAAAAGCCAAGTTTTCACTGTTAAAAATTTTGCACATAAGTGTGCTCGTATACACCCATACACAGATGACCCAAACTTAACGGGATCAGTAAAAGAAGTGACACTGGACCACTCGCTACTAATTTGAATGGGCAGCCTTGCCAGTGCGGCTAAATATTTGGCCTCACACTAAAATGCATTTTTTGCAAAAACCCTCCACATGATTTTGATGAGTGGGGGTGCAAAAGACGCGGAATTAATTGCAGATTAATCCTGCATACCGCCTATAAGGCTACACGAGCTTAAAATCGCGCTATTTAGCCAGCGACGATTTAGGAAGACCATTTTTTCCCAATTCAAATGATCGCATATCGATAGGAATATGAACTGGTTCCGATACTGCACTGGTTCCATTTCTGGCGCGGGCTTTTAATTGGTGAATTTAGTGTGTCTACAAAATATCACTTTTCTCCCAAACGCTCCACATGATTTTGATCTAGCTTTTACTAAAATGCTGTCAAAAGCATGACGAATTCACAGGTATACCGCGAATTGCGCTACGCTCCACATGATTTTGATAAGCCTTTCACTGAAAAACAGCTAAAACCATGGCGAATGCGCTGATATATCGTGAATTGAGCTATTTGCATTTTAGTGGAAAGTCAATTTTTCAACACATGATTTTTAATACCCAAAAAACTTTAATCCACCCGCCGCCCAATTAAAACAATAGTTTACGTCTTTCTTAACATTTCTGCATTTGCAGTTGCTCAATCATGTCTTTATTTGACGTGAAATTTTAAAAATAAAAATTGCTATAGTGTTCCAGATTCCATCGTTCCAAATCGTCGCTAAATATCCGTCGCTATTTTGACGCACATCCTCTGGAGTCCCACAGGGCAGTCACCTCGGCTCATTGTTATTCAACATTTTCATTAACAACATTCCGCAAGTTCTTTCCCATTTAACAGCCCTTATGTACGCTCATGAGTTTTTAATTTTTTCCCTTCGTGGCCTAAACTAGGACACCACCATCCACCTACCTTCCAATGAACAGAGATTACGCCTAATAGACCTCCCATCACTTAAGTCCAGAAGAATCTGCCATGCTGTAGTTTTCATCCAAAAGCTACTGGCCGGTGAAAATGACTCCATTGCTCTCCTAAGCCTTATTAATTTGTCAGTGCCACTTAGTGCAACTGTATACCCATCTGCATACCGCCCCTTCTAACGAACTATGCTCATCGAGCTGCCTGTGCCTTGTTTACAATGAGTACTACACTAAAAAAAAAGTTGTCATCAAAATGACACAAGTTAGACATCAATTTGAAACTGTTGAGTATCGAATTCTCTCTAATACTCCAAGTATCAAATTGATATCTTCGAAAGTATTAACATGATAGTTCGAGGATTTTAAATTAATACTAACGTGTATCAGGTAGACACTTTTTTGTATTACTTTGTTAGTATCAATTTGACACTAGGTCTTATTGATTTGACACTTCAATTTTAATCTTTTAGTATCATTTTGAAACTAGCTTTTATCAATTTAATAATATTTCTTATCAAGTTTGTATTATACTTTCAGTTCTTTACAAACTGCCATTAAAATTAATAAAAAACATTTTGAAAACATTATCTTTTTTTTAAATTTTATTCATTATTTTAAAAATCACTGTACTGATGTGCCATTTGCTGGATCCCATACACGTAGCGCGTTACTCCTTCAAAAACGCGAAAAACGCCTCTACAGCAGCTGTCTTCGTTTGATACCTCTCGCGTTGTGCGCTAACACGCAAAGCGCTGAAACAAGCACCGCAGCATTGTGTCTCGTTATGTGTCCCGTCTGAATAGTTACATTTGTTATTACATATGTTGGCAAAAAAGAACCAAATCAACATTAATACTAAGCTGCTTAAACTTTCCTTGTAAGTGATCTCCATTTGAAATCCATTTATATATGTTCATCACGTCGTCTTCCATAGCGTTTACTTTTAAAGCCTAATCATACTGAGAACATCTGGAATCCAACATCCTGAGTCAAAAATATTTACCAAGGCGAAATTTGCCATATTTGTCCTCATTGATTTCAAATCCATCTAAATGTTAAAGCAAGCTATGATTTTTTAATCTCTTAGTAACAAGTTGTTCCAAAAGAAAATCCTCCTCCTCCTCTGTTAAATGCATGCTTTAATTTGTTAAAATTAGGGCGCAATAAATAAAACATTAATCCGCCGAGTGCAGAGGTGCTGCCAACTTATTATTAGTGCCTTCCCAGCCCTCCCGGTGTGACCGCAGCGCCTCCAACTCAAGAATCTGCCAGAGGAACAAGGGTAAAAATCACTTGCAGGAATACCACTATTAATATTTAATCACAGTGTGAAACGATAGTTTTTCAGTCGCTGTGACTGAGTCACAGTTGCGAAATTTCTGCTCATCTCTAGTCTGAAGCAGCTGATTTGTGTTTATATAAACATTCATGTATAGTAAACAAAAGTTAAAGTATAGTTGTGACATGCCAATTAAAATTGTTTAATAGTCCAAAAGGTAATAAACAATCCAAAGTTCTTATTTTTCTTCTTGGTTTTCAATAATCTTCGGTTATATTTAATAAATAATTTTGCTTAGAAAAAGTTCTTAGGTACAAATTATATTTACTTATGATGATTTAAATGATTAATTTAAAGCTCTAATTATAAATTATTTGTTGCATAATTGCTAGCACGAATTAATTAGCTGGGACGGCGCATTGCTGTTGCTGCTGGCGGCATTGTTGCCGGCGGCGCTGTTGCTGCTGCTGAAGGGCACTCGGCGATGTTGTTGTTGTTGTTGTTGTAGTTGGTCATCAATGTCAATGTAATTACCATTTAAATGTCGGTTAATATTTACGAGACTCTGCGTGCTCGGCTTGGGCACTGCCGGTGGATAGTAGCCCATGCCCACTGGAACTCCTCCAGGTGGCAGCGTGCCGCTGCTGCTGCTACTGCTGGCTGCCGCCGCGTAACTCGTTTGACCCATTATAGAGCTCATAAAACCATTGGCCACGACAAAGTTCCTGAAAAATTGATTACATCAAAATATGAGCAAGTTTCGATGGGAACCCGACTGTGTTTAGGGGTGGTGAGACTGTCTAATTGGGTTTGTGTGCGCGTAAATGTCGTAAAATTAATTTCGTGTTAATTTTATGTGTGTGTACATCAATTACAATAGTGACATTTCTTAGAAACTGGAGGGGATGTCAGTCGGTGCAGATAATATACGCATTTGTCTTATGCATTTAAGGTCCCAATAAATAATTAATGAATTACATGACTTTGAAATTTTTGTTTTACTTTTTCGAGAGGAAAGCTCATATAAATATCATATTAAAAACGAGAAAGGCAAAGCTAACTGCGTCTGTGCCGAAGTTTTGATACACTTGAAAACGCTTTTCTCAACGGTAAGCGACTTCGACCAAACTTCGCAGATCAGCTTAAAAATATTTAATATTACCCATGACCGTGATTGAGAGCGGTAATATTGAGGTAAAACCAGTTTTTCTCATTAAAATCCATTTTTCGACCGATCATTTGTATGGCAGCTACAAGAAGTAGCCATCCGATCCGGTCGGTTCCGACATATTAGCAGCGTGCAGACAAAAGAAGACTCTGTGCAAAATTTCAGCTCGATAGCTTCAAAACTGAGGGACTAGTTCGCGTAGAAACAGACAGACGGACAGACGGACGGACAAAGCTTAATCGACTCAGCTCGTCACGCTGATCAAGAATATATATACTTTATGTGGTCGGAGATGATTCCTTCTATGCGTTGCTAACTTCTGGGCAAAATTATAATACACTTTTGAAGTGTATAAATATAGATACGCCTGTTCCACAGAGAAAAGAATCTGTGACTTAAATCAGTCCTAAACTATGTCAAAAGTTGGTCAATCCCAGATTTTTACAAGCCAAGCATGTAAGGATTGATGATCCCGATCCGGGAGAGCTTAAATTAAGTTTGAAATAGTTTTATTTTAACAACGCATGGGATTGATTTTATCTTGTTTCTGAAGCTCGATTTGATCCCTCAGTTTTGATCACCCAATCAAGATGGCCCGAAATTGACTGAAACTCGATTGTCGTACTTGTTTTGATCTCGAAATAGGATTTTTGAAAGAATACCACATATTAATTTGACCTCGATATTCTACTACATATATCACAGTGGAACAAAATTCAACTTTTTTTTTTGCCTGGGACTGGGACTAATAAAATGTGAAACGAGAGGCATCAGATAGCAACACCTCATACCCAGCTTTTCTGGAGCACGTCAAGTTCGCGTTTAATGGGCACTTTTATACTAGCAACACAAAAGCTTCAACCTCTGTTGCTGGTTAAAAGAAGATGAAAGCTAAAATTTTGAAAAATTCACCAAAGATGAAAGGAATCACCAGTATTCTAATATAAAATTCCCGCTTTCAACGGATAAACGGTTAGTACCATGCCCATAGAGGTCTAACTTAGAATATGGAATTAATGGAAAACCACTCGATAGAACTGTGCAAGATTTTAACTATATTGAGATACGGACTAATAAAATGTGTACTTAAGAGATGGTAATATGCATCGAAAACCGCGATGGTGGGTACCACATTTGACAGCACCCATCATCGAGGCTATATAGGCCATAAACTAGAGATCAAAATTCTTTCCCTTAAATTGCTCCTAATACCCACCATTCTGGTGTGAACTAGGATATTTTTGATCGGTTATCAAATAACGGAGCTAGGACCAATACAGTGGGAAAAAATAGTCGATTTTCGAAATTTTGACTTTGAAACCCCATAACTACGTCATTTATTGACCGATCCAAAATATCCTAGTTCACACCAGAATTACATTATTTCTTAACAAAACCCTGTCTTCAGTTTTAAATTCAGATCATCCGTTCTCAAAAAATTTTTGTAACCATGGGCCTATGTTTTAAATTTTTGGTTAACTTTGAACAGAAATACAACAACAACCGGAGGTACAACAACAACAACAAAAATTACTAAATTTAGTTTAACCGATTACATATCAAATGAAAAAAACCGCTTCTTAATACCACTTATAGTTTTTGAGTAATCTAATTTTTGGTAAACCTTTAACAAATGACACCTGAAGGTATACAGTACCCTTAATTCCACTTTCTAAGTTAGACCTCTATGGGCGGGGTACTAACCTCTTGTCCATTGGCGGCGGGAGTTTGGTATAACAATTGTGGTGACTCCCTCTAACTTTGGTGAATTTTCCAAAATTTTAGCTCTCATATTTTTTTAACCAGCAATAGAGGTTGTAACTTTGTGTTGCTAGTATAAATGTGCCCATTAAACGCGAACTTGACGTGCTCCAGAAAAACTGGGTATGAGGTGTTGCTACCTAATGCCTCTACTTTCACAATTTATTGGTCCCAGTACCAGGCAATTTTGAGTGTTCCACAGTGTATTCAATGGGAATATTGATATACCTGAGTTTGACTTAGGTTCGATGTTTCAAGTCATTTTGCCTCAAAAAAGCTTCGCTACTTTTTTTAAGACCGTTGTGATTTTCAAACTAGCAAGTTCTAGCCGGCTCGAGGTCATTCTTGGTTTCAATACAACTGTAAATCAGAACCCAAACAACACCACAAGGAGGCTGGTCGCTGTCTTGGTCCATCGACTGCAATTCAACAGTTACCTCACGTCGAAAAGAACTTACGACTATTTATTAAGGAATTTTTTTTTGGTACTTGGGGATATCAGTTGTGTCCAGGGCTCAATACCGGAACCGTTAACCGAAATAAACCGTTTCAAATCGCGTACCGGAACCGATATAAATTTTGAGAACCGTTTACCGTTATTATTGAAACCGGTAGTACCGAAACGAAACCAAATCTTTGGTACCGGTACAGTTTCGGTTTTTAGTTCGGTTTCAGTTTAAAAAATAGAGGGAAGCTAACTTCGGCTCGACCGAAGTTTATATACCCTTGGAGCTTGATATATGCCTGACAGTTTGTATGACAGCTATACTATATAGTGGTCCGATTTCGACAAAGCTTATCGAAATTATGTGAAATCATTGAAAACTTATAAATACGAGCGTTGGGAGCGATAGCATTGAAAACAAAAAAGTTTTTCTTACTAAGACTTTTTTTCAGACCTAACTTTTGTATGGCAGCTATACTATATAGTTGTCCGATTTTGACAAGGCTTAGTGAAATTATGTGAAATCATTAAAAACTTATAAATACGAGCGTTGGGAGCGATAGCATTGAAAACAAAAAAGTTTTTCTCACAAAAACTAGTTTTTCAACCGATCGTTCCTATGGCAGCTATATGCTATAGTCATCCGATCCGGCCGGTTCCGACAAATGTGCAGCGTATTTGTACCAAAAGACTTCGTGCAAAGTTTGGTTAAGATAGCTTTAAAACTGACGGAGGAGATAGCATAGAAACAGACGGACAGACGGACAGACGGACGGACGGACAGACGGACGGACGGACAGACGGACATGGCTTAATCAACTCAGCTCCTCATGCTGATCAAGAATATATATACTTTATGTGGTCGGAGATGCTTCCTTCTGTGCGTTACAAACATCCGGACAATTTTAATATACCCTCTCCAAGGGTATAAAAACAATAGTATACATAATAATAATATATATAATTATATATAGTATATATAATAATTATTATTGAGGGTCAGACCAGAATGGTGGCAATTCTTTCTCGTTAAATCATCAAATATCATATCATATCATATCAGTTCAAAAAAAGGCCTGTTCCGGTTTTCACTTTCGACAAAATTTGGCGAATTTGAATTGGTTAAATAAAATAATAATAATATTCTTAGGTATTTCGAATTTAAAAAAATTCTTTTGGGGCGATATTCTCACATATCTAAAAATGTAAAATTGGCTATACGGCTCCTCCAACGGGGCCAAGCCAAGCTTCTCTCAATCTCTTGGCGTGTGTGCTTTAAATTTTTCGCACAAGAGAAAGGTACCTACAGTTTAACGCCGAATCCGAACGGCAAAGTTTGAGAATTTGCTTTTTCATGGCTAGATACTTGTATGTGTAAAAGCTATTTCTCTAAAGAAAGAAAAAAAACTTTTTTATTAGATGTTCAGAGGCGGGATCGGACCCACGATCTCCCGCCCAGCAGTCCAGCAGACTAACCACTCAAAGTTTTGAGCGGTTCAAAAGAAACCGAATTTTTTCCCAAGGTAAATCAACTTTGGAGCGTCGTTATCAATATGCCGCTGCCCTTGCCCGGTTGCCCCCAACAAATTTGTGAGCACAGATATGTACTAGTCGGACTTGCGTTTTAAATTAATTAATGATTAAATATTTAGTTCATCTTCAGCGGTTGAATCGAGTCAGCAAAAATAAAAAATGTGTTCTAAAAGTAGCATTGTGTAAGCAAAGTCTAAAATAAATAGAATACTTTAAGTTTACACACAACAAGTTGTTTCCTCCAGATTTTTTTTGGCCTTCCTTGTGTGTCTGATGTGTAATGGACACACTGAAAGGAACTTTAATGATCCCTGCGAAGTAATTGTCGATGGAATGTGCCGTCAAGGAGCAGTGTGGGGAAACCCGCAAGAGAATCCAGCAATTGCAACATCAACACCTCACCCTCCATTAACAACCACGGAATGGTCAGAACCGGTCTGGAACCCGTAATAATTTTAAATACTTGTACTTCATGTGGTAGTCGCCACGTGTGCATTCATTGAAATTTGTTTATACAATTTTAATATGGTATCGATGTCTATGATAAAAATTTTACGATGTGTATTAAATCAATTCTACGTTGATCCCCGTAAGGAGAAAGACAGAAAATTCATTTTCTCACAATATTTTAAGAAGAAAATTTTTTTGTGTGTGGGGGGGGGGGGGGGGAGGGGGTAGATTTCAAAGGCGTAAACAAAGGATCTACTTTCACATATTTTTGGTTTGCGTAGTACTACAATTTTGGAGTTACCTCTAGAATTCAACTGCACTTCATTTCCTCCATATTTTTCAAACAATTTTTTGTTCAACATGAATTGAAAAATATATACATTAACTGCGTCTTCATTTTTATCATCAAGCTAAACGAAATTCTGAAATTTTACGTTGAGCACAAATGCATTTTGCAGTCTAAAAAATTTTCAGAACGCTGAGAAGTACATAAAATTTTTCAACAAAATTTATCAACGAAACGGTTGCGGTGTCTAACTCGTCCGATTTCGATTAGGGATATATTTCATAGAAATCGGGAATGGGATGCTTGTCCGATTGCTGTACAAGTAAAAAAAGCATTAGGCCAATGTAAATGCCTTGACTCAAACTGAAAGTAATTTCAAGTTTAGTTCCAGGTTTGGAGGTAATATGGGGAAAAAGAAAGAGCGCCGCAGGGAAATTTTTTTTATAACGGGCGTGGTAAGAAGTTTGTAAGTTTATGAACAAACCGCTCAGTTAAGGCAGCAGGAAATAAGTCCGGAATATATGAAATGAAAGAAGGCCCCAAATTTGGGGTGTTATTTCATTATAAAACAATAACCCAATTTGAAGTATGAAAATAAGGCCCCACTGCGATAAAATAAAGCAAAAAAAAAAAAAAATTAAAGAAGGCCCAAAGTTTCGGAATTTCAAAAATTTTAAATAAAAATATAGAGGCAAGCTAACTTCGGCTCGACCGAAGTTTATATACCCTTGGAGCTTGATATGTGCCTGACAGTTTGTATGGCAGCTATACTATATAGTGGTCCGATTTCGTCAAATCTGGTTGAAATTATGTAAAATCATGGAAAACTCATAAATACGAGCTTTGGGAGCGATAACATTTTAAACAAAAAAGTTTTTCTCACTAAGACTTTTTTTCAGACCTAACTTTTGTATGGCAGCTATAGTATATAGTTGTCCGATTTCGACAAGGCTTATTGAAATTATGTGAAATCATTAAAAACATATAAATACGAGCGTTGTGAGCGATAGCATTGAAAACAAAAAAGTTTTTCTCACTAAAACTAGTTTTTCAACCGATCGTTCCTATGGCAGCTATATGCTATAGTCATCCGATCCGGCCGGTTCCGACAAATGTGCAGCGTATTTGTACCAAAAGACTTCGTGCAAAGTTTGGTTAAGATAGCTTTAAAATTGACGGAGGAGATAGCATAGAAACAGACGGACAGACGGACGGACGGACGGACGGACAGACGGACATGGCTATATCAACTCAGCTCGTCATGCTGATCAAGAATATATATACTTTATGTGGTCGGAGATGCTTCCTTCTGTGCGTTACAAACATCCGGACAATTTCAATATACCCTCTCCAAGGGTATAAAAACCGCGCGATTTTTTTTTCATATTTTCGCCTGCGCCGCTAAAATTGAATTAATTTTTTGAATTAAATAATAAAAATTTGATACAAAAAATCTTGCGATTTCTGTATTTAGCAAAAACAATATAATTAAATAAGAACAAAAAAATTTATATTAAAAATTGGCGTCTTATTTCCTTATAAAAACTAAACAGGGCCCTAAAAATTAGTTTTGCCGTCTTATTATACCCTTGCATATATAAATATAATTTTGGCCAGAAGCTTGCAACGCATATTCATTTCCGACCCTATAAACTATATATATTGTTGATCAGGGCGACGAGCTGAGTCGATTGAGCTTTGTCCGTCCGTCTGTCTGTCCGTCTGCCCTTTGCAAGGGTATAAAAATGAGGTTTTTGTTTTCTATATAAATTGTTGGGGCCCTATTTCATATTATTTTTGGGGCCTTATTTCGTAGGTTTAACCCCCAAACCCCCCCCCTGCGTACGCCACTGATTTCATATAATTATAAGCACCTTGGCTTTGCTTTGATGCTCATGTGTTGTTAGAAAGGGTTTCTTAAGGCTGAATTTTTAAAAGCTAAAGGAAAGTTTAAAAAAAAAACACACATAAAATTCAGAAAAATTCATGAAATCTTTATTTTAATCGATAGTACGGTCCATATAATTTAATGTTTGAAGATTATTTCATGCAAATGTTGACCGTGACTGCACCTCAAATGGTCCTTCCGCTTAGTCCAATTTTGGCATACTCTTTCCAACATTTCGGCTGGTATCTTACGCTTAAATGTTGTCTTCCAATGCGTCAATTGAAGCGTTAAATCCCACGATCTAGGCGGCCAATTGACCGGTCCCGAACGAATAATAAAATGTTCACCGAACTCGCCTCTCAACAAGTCCAATTGCTGCGAACGGCGACGAATCGATATTTGATGGTCATCATTAACACTGGCCGATACAGCTGCAATATTTTCTTCAGTTTAATGTCCAACAATGTAAATTTGGTGCGGAATTTAGTCACAATAATCCGAATAGCCGCTTCAGTGGGTCGATTAAACTGACCATAAAATGGAAGAAGCGCGCGATGAACTTTCTTAACAGAGCACGCATTTTGATAATAAAATTCAATAATTTGCAAGCGTTGTTCGTTTGTAAGACGATTCATGGTTTAATTATATACCAAACTGAAGATGTTTGACAGTGAAACGAAACACGAAACGTGCGTGAAATCTGATGTATTAAAAAATTTGCAAGGGTGTAAAAAGTTCGGCAAAGATGAAGTTAGTTTGGACTTCTCGTTTTTCATACGCTCTATCAATTTTATTAAGCTTGTACAAAAGTACGTAACAGAGAGGAATCATTTCCGACCTTATAAGGGATATATATTCTGTAAGTCTGTCTGTCTGTCCGTATGAACAAACACATCTCAAAGATGATATGAGATACGAATTTGACATATGTAGAACATATACTTCTGATACTTGCTAGCAGATCAAGTTTATTTTGAATTGTCATATCTCCTATAATTTTGTAGATAGATAGTTTGTACCTTCTAGACATACACTTACTTATTTGCCAAACGAATGAAAAAGATTGGATCACCGATACTCAAGCATGAGAAAAATAAAATCCAATGTAGCAAGTGCCGTATTAGCTTACACCCCCGAACCAGGCATCCTTTTTATCAAAGACAATCTCAGAGAGAGAGAGAATCTTGGAGAAGAGCTTATAATAGAAATATTGTTCGTGTATCTGATGGCCACAAAAGGCGGCCCTCCGAAAATACAAAATATTTTAAATGTGAAACCATTCATTTTGTGTTGAATTTTTATTCGTTTTATTAAACGATATAAAGTGATTCAGGTTTATCTCAGAGTTTGATTTTTCAGTATTAAAAATAAGAAGTGCTTTTACCGGTACGTACCGGTATCGAAACCGAAAACCGAAATAGAACCTTTAACTGAAACATTCATTTCGGGACGTACGAAATTCGTTTCGGGATTATGCCCTGGTTGTGTCTCCCTAATTTTCTGTTAAGTAAAATCGTGCTCTGTTAATAAGTACTGAATAATTGATTCTTAAAACACTAAGCGCCAATTTCTTATCTTCTAAATATCTGATATGGAAAATCTAAGATTATCTGACACATAACTGTTATCTAGAAGATGAAAAATCGGACCTAAAACTAATACAGCACTTGTTGAGCCGAAATGTCCTTTAACTACAGAAATCACCAGTAGATGTAGAGAGAAAGTAAAGAGATATTAATTCCTATACAAAGTTGACACCCACATACTATGAGCCAGTTATTTCATGTATCTCCCGGCTCAATCATCAGCTGTGTTCTGCGCGTTGGCAGAGACCATCTCATGCCAGCAATGTTAATTCCAAGAGCAGGTTTACAGCAAAACCCTACGGCAACAGTCAAGTGACAGAAGCTTTGTGTGTGGCTCACACATATCGGCCCTTCTTGTTTTAAAAAGTTATGAACAATCCAAAGCCTGCTTAAAATTCTATGACTAAATCAGGATCTTTTTAAGCATGTTCTAGATTTAATTTAGCTCGATACGTAATATCGATTTGATCCTATAAAGATCTTTTCCTTCCCGTTATTCCTCCATATTCCACAGGAAATCCTCATACTCTTTACGACTCGCACCAGTTTTGGCATATTCAAAACTTCAGAACAAAAGTCGAAAACAAGGGCTCTACTTTCATATATTTTTCTTTTTTGGGTAGTACTACAATTTTGGAGTTACCTCTAGAATTCAACTCCATATATTTCAAACTTTTTTTGTTTAACATGAATTCAAAAATATAAAAAGCAAATTCTAAACTTTGCCGTTCGGATTCGGCGTTGAACTGTAGGTCCCTTTCTCTTGTGCGAAAAATTTAAAGCACACAAAGAGCGACCAATACCAAGTAAAGTGGTTCCTATGGCTTTGATTTCCTAAGTTGATATTGATATATATACTTCTCATAATTTTGAATATAAAATTTATTTGAATGTTGTATATCTTCGGTGTTATTGCTCGGATCTTAATGTGCTTTTTATATTAGATAAATTTTGAGCTTAATATAATATATTGAGTCACAAGATTTTAACTTTAAACACTCTGACAGTTTCTCGCTGTCAGAAAGGAGAGGAAGAATAATTTTTTAAGTCTGAAACAAATTTGATTTGCCTACGGTATACACCTATATATATGCAAAAA
The DNA here is from genome assembly GCA_018904275.1 of Lordiphosa clarofinis. Classification (NCBI taxonomy): domain Eukaryota; kingdom Metazoa; phylum Arthropoda; class Insecta; order Diptera; family Drosophilidae; genus Lordiphosa; species Lordiphosa clarofinis. The sequence goes on from JAEIGQ010000271.1 coordinate 122,968, forward strand.
TTGGTAGTTCTATCTCTGTCTCTGATATCGACACGTTCATACAGAAAGATAAACGGACAGACGGTCATGGTTAAATCAACTCTGCTGTTGATGCTGATCAAAAATATATCAACATTTTAAGAGGGATTCAAACCGGAACCTTATACCGAAAAGCTCCGATTAAAAGTCTATGCCAGTATGCGATAAACCATATTCTTGGAAAAGAAAAGACCGTAAAGAACCAAAACCTTGTACGGGTACAGTTTCGGTTCTGAGCAACAAGTAGAATGCAAAACTGGCCCTCAGTTTATCAATACCCGAATGGACCTCATTCATTATACATAGTAATTATTCATTAGTTCTCTACTAGAAACGATAGAAACGGCCTCTACCGAATCCAGTTGATGTGCGCATACTCCGAAGTACAGTCGCGGCGGAAGAAAATCAGTCCTATTTATAACTGTATGCAAAACAGTCCAGTCCTATGCAGTGTAGGTAACGGGTATATCCCTCGTTTGATGTGGTATAATAAAAAACAAAACCCTAAGAATACCCCCCGAAAGCTTCTAGAGACTGTCTAGATGCGCACTGCACCATCTGAGATCCTTAACTTGGATACGCAGGTAAAACGTTTTTAAAATATAATTTTTCAAATCGGTTAGGCATGTCGCAAATTAAGGTTAAATTCCTACCCAAGGGATCACAAGTGAATATTGACTGTTGCCTAATGTTACCTGTAGTGCTGATCTATTTGAGCCTTCTCAATGCGCTTGTCCTTGGCACGACGATTCTGGAACCAGATTTTGATTTGTGTCTCGGTTAGACCCAAAGTCTCGGCCAGCTCGAAGCGGCGACTTCTCGAGATGTATTCATTACGATGGAATTCCAGCTCCAGGCGAAGGGTCTGCTCGTTGCTGAACGTAGTTCGCTGTCGTCGCTGTCGCCCCTCCTTGCGACGGCGCCGAGCCACTGGAATAGACAAGACAAATCATTTATAATCCTTCACAATAGAGATGTTAGAGTGAAATTAATCTCACGTTAGGCTCAACCCCTAAACGTGGACAAATGTCCTTGCGTGTTGGCAAGTTAAACAAATAATTAACCACACAATTCTCTCACAATTCGTTCGCGTTGTTAGTGCACATTAAAAATGCATTTAACACGTGGTTTTTTATGAGTTCGCTACCCCCGCACAAGAATCAGTCCTGATCCGGGAAACTTTTAACAATGCCAACAGCTGGCTCAACTCCTCCCCCTCAGTTGGCATTGTTTGTTTGCATTCTCCAGCCCAACCAACCGCACATTATGGCCACGCCCGTTCTACTCGATTGTCTGGGTCTAATTGATGTAACAAGGCGAAGCTGACAAGTTGGGAAAATAATCTCTAGTTTTTGCCTGATTACCCTTTTGCTTGAGCAACACTCAAAACTGGCTTTTTTCGAAATCACGTGAGAAATTCGATATGCAAGTGTCCTTTGACGTTTAAGCGAATGTTGCGGGTGATTTTGAAAGTAACTTTTTTTTGGTTTCCTGTTAAGCTCAATTACAATGTTAATTTCCATACTCTCTACGAAAAGAACCAAGAGTATATTGAATGTGTGCAAATAAATGTAAGTAATAGGTAAACAAAATATATGAAAACGAGAGCGCAAGTTTAACCGATTTTGATATACCCGTTACTCATGAAAAAAACTTGTTTAACAATGTTCCTGCATTCCTTAGGGTGAACATCTGAAAAGTATGCAACACTTTTTTAACTCGGCTATTTTTCACATTTTTGCTCATAACGTGAGAACCGCTTATCCGATCCTTATCATTTCTTTGGCAAATTTATTCGTTTTGCTAAATACTAACTATCTCTAGAGGGTACGAATCGTCTATCTTTCAGACTGTAGGAGATATAACTTTTTTTCTGAATTGCGGGGGCGGGAGGGGGCGTGGCAAAAATTTGAAAGAAACTTGATCTGCCTGCAAGTATAAGAAGCATTTGTCTCATACATGTCAAACCTCTATCTCTTACCATCTCTGAGATCTAGGTGTTTATTCAGATGGACGGTCAGACGGACAGACGGGCATGTCTATATCGACTCGACTGTTGATGCTGATCAAGAATATATATACTTTATATGGTCGGAAATGATTCCTTCTGCCTGTTACATACATTTGCACGACTTTAGTATACCCTTTTTACTCTACGAGTAACGGGTATAAAAATTAAACGAACTTTCAATTCTACTTTTACTTTTATACGCAAAATTGTACAACAAGTGGAATTTGACTTTGAAATTCCCTTGGACAGGGTATATTAAAATTGTCCGGATGTTTGTAACGCACAGAAGGAAGCATCTCTAACCACGTAAAGTACATATATTCCTGATCAGCATGACGAGCTGAGTCGATTAAGCTTTGTCCGTCCGTCCGTCCGTCTGTCTGTTTCAACGCGAACTAGTCCCCCAATTTTGAAGCTATCGATCTGAAACTTTGCACAGATTTTTATACCCGTTACTCGTAGAGTAAAAAGGGTATACTAAAGTCGTGCAAATGTATGTAACAGGCAGAAGGATACATTTCCGACCATATAAAAATTATATATTCTTGATCAACATCAACAGCCGAATCGATATAGACATGTCCGTCTGTCCGTCCGTCCGTCTGTCCGTCCGAACACCTAGATCTCCGAGATGGTAAGAGATAGAGGTTTGACATGTATGGGACAAATGCTTCTTTTATCTGCACGCAGATCAAGTTTATTTCATATTTTGGCCACGCCCCCGCAATTCAAAGAGCACGTTATATCTCCTACAGTTTTAAAGATAAAAGAAAAAAGAAATGATAGGGATCGGATGAGCGGTTCTCAAGTTATGAGCAAAAATGTGAAAAATAGCCGAGTTAAAAAAGTGTTGCATACTTTTCGGATGTTCACCCTAAGGAACGCAGGAACGCTGTTAAACATATTTTTCATGAGTAACGGGTATATCGAAGTCGGTTAGAGCCGACTTTAACTTGCGATCTCGTTTTTTTTTGTCTGCACTCTGCTAATATGTCGGAACCGCCCGGATCGGATGACTACTCTGCGAAGTTTGGTCGATGTCGCTAACCGTTGAGACAAGCGTTTTCAAGTGTATCAAAACTTCGGCACAAACGAAGTTAGCCCTGCCTTTCTCGTTATATTAAAAATTGAAAAATAATTTTTTTTTTATTTTTATCGTGAAAATTGAAAAGAAGGGTTATATTATAATTATAATAAAAATTTAAATATATGGGTTTTAGCGACCTGTTTTTTGTCAAAGTTTTTGCATTTTGGCTGGCTTGAGGTCGGTGAAGAGTTACAATTCAATGTAATCAACACAAATCAACAGAGATTAATTACAACAATTTGGAATAGCAATTGGTATGTCTGTACAACGATCGCTGTTTCAAAGATAACCACATCTTATCATCAGCAGACTTTTGTATTGCAAATTCACATTCAAACGACCACACAGACTCCCTTATAAATCTTCATATCGCCGAATAACGAGTTGGGGACTCCAATAGCAGAGTCACGGCGTTTTTTGTAAATACACAGGGTATTTGTTTTTGTTTGTTTTTCAATAGGTATGTGTATTTACAAAAAACGCCGTGACTCTGCTATGGAGGATCATTGGACAGATTGTTCAACCACCTTGCGGAGCTCAAAGGCAAAAGAAATTAATTACAACAATTGGAAAAGCAAAAGCAACACGTTCAAATAAACATAGCAGAATTCTAGGCTGAATCGTGGTCTCGTCCCATAGCAAATTGGAGTCCCCAACTCGTTATTCGGCGATATGAAGATTTATAAGGGAGTCTGTGTGGTCGTTTGAATGTGAATATGCAATACAAAAGTCTGCTGATGATAAGATGTGGTTATCTTTGAAACAGCGATCGTTGTACAGACATACCAATTGCTATTCCAAATTGTTGTAATTAATCTCTGTTGATTTGTGTTGATTACATTGAATTGTAACTCTTCACCGACCTCAAGCCAGCCAAAATGCAAAAACTTTTATAAAAATTTAAATATAATTTTTATATCATAATTAATCAAGATCAAGAGTTCAAATTAATTTTAAAAATAAAAATTAAAATTAAAAATGTATCTTGTTAACAGGATACTGCATCCTGAATTAGTATATCTAAGATTTTCCCATTAATGTAGATAATTTTTTTCAGGTTCGATTTTTCAAACTCAGAAATCTTATTTACGATCCCTGGTTTTTATACACTTGAAAAGTGTATTATAATTTTGCCCAGAAGTTTGCAACGCATAGAAGGAATCACCTCCGACCACATAAAGTATATATATTCTTGATCAGCGTAACGAGCTGAGTCGATTAAGCTTTGTCCGTCCGTCTGTCTGTTTCTACGCGAACTAGTCCCTCAGTTTTGAAGCTAGTGAGCTGAAATTTTGCACAGAGTCTTCTTTTGTCTGCACGCTGCTAATATGTCGGAACCGACCGGATCGGATGGCTACTTCTTGTAGCTGCCATACAAATGATCGGTCGAAAAATGGATTTTTATGAGAAAAACTGTTTTTTTCATAATATTACCGCTCTCATGGGTAATATTACCGGTCATGGGTAATATTAAATGTTTTTAAGCTGATCTGCGAAGTTTGGTCGAAGTCGCTAACCGTTGAGACAAGCGATTTCAAGTGTATAAAAACTTCGGCACGGACGAAGTTAGCCTTGCCTTTCTCGTTTTTCATGAAATTAAAACTGTATGAAAATCGTGTTAAACCTTTATTTATTATTTAATTTAAATTATACAAGTTGCATCCTCTACTTTTATCATACAAATTTCTATACAATGGGATATTGGCCACTCCGCACATATTATTCCGGTTGCGTGCCAAACGCATATAACCCTCCTCGCCCCATCCTAATCCATAGGAGTTTTTGAGCAGCCAATAATCGACACCTCTCTCATCGGTGCCAAAGCCCGCGACTAGCATGGAATGAGTTAAGCGGTTCCTTGCAGTGGGACAATCTACTTCTGAGAAAACGCCGCTCTTGTAATTTTTAAAGGAGTTCGTCGCATGGGTAAATCCACGAACCGTGTCATGGTGCCTCCATCCTTTAGCGAGTGATGTTGACATCTATCAGTTGTGGGTCTATAGGGTGCATACGAATTCTTAAGGGCTACGCCCCCCGTTTTTATAATATGATTAAAGGCAACGCTTACAAATTCCCATTACAGCCAGCATTTGGGTAGGGCGAGCAATCCATTATATTCTTTGTCGATAACGTCACAGGGGTTCTATGCTTTAATGCCAAATGCGCCTCCAAGGCACTAGTAGCTGAGAAGGCCCAGCAGCTGTTGCAGGAGGGGCCCTGATTTTCCACGGGGGAGATCACATGCCACTCACGCCAATCTATGCCCTTAAATTCGTTATACGATTTAAAAATTGGTCGATGCGGTACGGATTGGATAGCAGGCTTATATACTGGTTGTTGCGGTGCGGACGGGTAATGAGGAAAATAAGCTGGTTGTTGCGGTACGGGAGAGTAATGATTTATAACAAATTGTTGCTGCGGTGCGGACGGGTAAGTCACAGTTGGTTTTTCCGGTACTAGCACAAACTGGTAAGGTGTAAAAATTAGATTTTGCGGTACGGTCTCGTAAAATTGTAAGGTATTACAATTAGGATTATAGACAGCATACACATCTCTTCTCACCCTTAAAGTTTGAGGGGGACTGTAATATTTATTATAAATATTGTATATCTCTTTCGGAACTTCATTTATTAGTATGACATCCGAATATTCATTGAGAGCCAGATAATATTCAACCCGTCCCAGGCTATGTAGTTCATTATTATGCGCGATCAGCTCTATACTGTGCTGGAAACTGTGAAAGTGCGAACTTTCCGAGTCACTATTCACGTATTCCTTTCCGTAAAGTTTTTTAAAATCAGTCCAACTCTGTGTTGATACGATAACAGATGTCTGACAGATTGATAACAGACAGCATGAGACCCCCGTAAGAAATATCAGACTCGAGAACATTTTCAGATGTTGACTTGCTCAAGATTTATACGAAACTGACATCCTGCTAAACTTACGCTGTAGTTATAGGGCCCTAAGCTTGTGTACGACATGTTTATCGAAAGCCTTGCGGTTAAGTTTCTATGAAATCAAAATAAATGGTGCACTGAATGGATTCTGAGAAGTATTGATATCAAAGTTTTCGGATATTTTTCAAATGTTTATTTGAAATAGTCATCCAATCCGGTAGGATCCGACATATTAGATTACTAGAAATAAAAGTTAGCAAGTCATTGAAATATGTAATGGTAATTGAGCAAGAATAAGCAAAGAAGAAACAAGCTTGCCGCAGTGTGTGGGTTAGGCTATGGCTTTCACGCCGGCGAAAGCGAAGGTTGCTGCGTAAAGCTCTTAAATGAGTTGCGATTGGAGCCTCCAGATCTTTACAAAAATTTGTTGCGAATGAAAGCAGCAGACTTTAAGCAGATGGTAATATATAACTATGATTATATTATAAAAAATATAACTTTAGTATTTTTTAGTTGTGCCTTGTTGGTTCAATGATTCAGCGTAACATTTGTCGCTTAATGGTCACACTGCGCTTTTTAGCAACTGGTGATAGCTATCGGTCATTGCAGTATGTTTTTCGAATTCCACATAATACCATTAGCAAGATTGTGCCTGAGACTTGTGCTGCAATTTTAAAGGTTACCAAAACTGACTATCTAAAGGTACGTATTTTTGTAGACTATAGCCCCTTGTTATTAAGAATTTTGTTTAGTTTCCGTCATATCAAAGAGAATCGGATAAAATTGTAGAAGACTTTTATATATTATGGAACTTCCCGAACTGTGTGGGCGCACTTGAATAAAAACATATTCAAAATATTTTCTATAATTACAAAGGTATAACTGATATATCTTCTCATGAAATATTAATTAGTAGTAACTTCTTTATTGTTAAGGTACACACAGTAGTGGCGGATCCAAAGTACTAAATCTTGTATTTTGAGGAGTTTTCGTAAAACTTCTTTATATGAGGCCCTGGTCTCTAACAGGCTCAACATTCCCGACGACGCACCCTTGCCACAGCGTGAGGTTTATGTTCCATACGTAATGGTGGCCGATGATGCTTTTGCCCAACGAAATTTATCGTTAATCGAAAGGGTATTTAATTACCGACTTTCAAGAGCTTGACGTGTTATAGAAATCACTTTTGGCATTCTTTCAGCACGATTTTTACCACAAGGCCCGGGGGTATTGTGGAAGTGACCTTCTGTAGGATCATTTTTGGCCTATTCGTCCTGGTATGTAGTGGAACTCGACTGTAGCTTGCTTTGTGTTGTTGTTTGTCCTTTCAATAATGGTTTGAGCTGTGTAGTTGTATTGCTGCATCTTGCCAAGCAATTGCACACTGTTTCGTCTATCAGTATGATGGGAAGTTGTAACCGAAAGTACAGACGATGTAAGCTGCAATTTATATATTTTTATACCCGTTACTCGTAGAGTAAAAAGGGTATACTTAAGTCGTGCAAATGTATGTAACAGGCAGAAGGAATCATTTCCGACCATATAAAGAATATATATACTTGATCAGCATCAACAGCCGAGTCGATATAGACATGTCCGTCTGTTCGTCCGTCCGTCTGTCTGTATGAACACCTAGATCTCAGTGATGGTAACAGATAGAGGTTTGACATGTATGGGACAAATGCTTCTTTTATCGGCAGGCAGATCAAGTTTGTTTGAAATTTTGGCCACGCTCCCTCCCGCCCCCGCAATTTGGAAAAAACGTTATATCTCCTACAGTTTTAAAGATAGACGACTCTTACCTTTAAGAGATAGTTAGTATGATAAAGATCGGATGAACAGTTCTCAAGTAATGAGCAAAAAAGTGTACCAAGCTCCCCCGCTACCCCCCCTCCCACCATAAACAAAATATCGCTTGTTTAATGGAATAAATATATAAATTTATCTGACTCTTTGTGTCTCTTTGGTACATGATTGTATATATAGGGCGTCACGTAAATCTCTGCCAACCAAATTCCAACCCAAAATCCTTCCGCAAAATTTTACACGTAGTGGAGTAAAAAAAGGCTCAATTGCTGCAAACGGCGCCGAATATCGATTCACGGTCATTAACAACACTCGCGGATACAGCTGCGATATTTCTCTCTGGTGGTTAAATGTCCAATAATGTAAATTTGGAGCGAAATTTAGTCACATAATTCTAAATAGCAGCCTCAGAAGGTTGCCCAACTGACGGAAGAAGTGCACTGTGCGCTTTCTTAACCTAGTAAGAATTTCGATGATAAAATTCTATAATCTGCAAGCATTGTTTGTTTGTAACTCGGTTCATGGTTAAAAATAAATTTCTATTGTCTTTCATCACTGCCATCCACTCCATACTCTATATCATTTGTAAATTAACCTTCCACTGACCATAAGAACCACCTTAAGCGTAAACACCGCAAGAAAACGTAAACGAGAATTTTTACAGCTGAATGCATTTTAATTTTTTTTCTTTTTCTTTAAACACCCCTTTCCTCTTTACCTTCTTATTGTTTCCTCGGTTTCGGGTTGTTGATTTTTTCTTCACTGATTTTACATAATCCTGACGAGTGCAATGATATTCAATAGCTTGCCAGGGGTTTTGTTTTTCTACACTTAATCACCTTTTTTTTAGTTCCTGCGGAACTAATTTTTTCTGTTGCTAGATTTTAGCACCTGTTCTGCGCAGGCGTGTGAACTTTGACTTATTTCCTTTAAAATGCTTGAAATTTTCGTTTAGTTTTGGCAGCTATGCTGGCTCCCCAGTGCTTCAGCTGCCCGAGATGCATGCTGCTACGACGTGGAGGCGCTCGTCCGGTCTTTGCTGCGCTGGCCAGGCATTTGGCCAAAAACAGTGACACGGATATTGTGGTAAGCTTTTGCTGTTAAAGTGGCTTACCCATATTTGTATATGAACGATTCCTGTTATTTCAGATACCACCCGAACCCACAACATGCTGTATGTCCGGTTGCGCTAATTGTGTTTGGCTGGACTATGCCCAAACTCTGTCCAAGATATTAAACGACAATGATGAGCGTGCTCGTGAGATTGTAATTAACAAAATTGGCGATCCAAATTTGAAATCGTTTTTGAGTCTTGAACTACGTAATCTTAAAATGATGCGCGAATCCCAAGCAGATGAGACAAAAGAAGAGCCGAAATCAACGCCGAAATAGTACAAAAAGATAGTCGTTAGTTAGAAACGTTGGCACAACTCTATGTAATATATTTGTAGCGATAAGTCAAGACCATTAAACCTCAAATACTGAATTCAAAATATAAGCAATGTAATGATTATTGGATTTAATGCCCGCTGGAACCGAACTAAACACTTAAGGTATGTATGTAACAAATGTTTTTTTCTGGCTACTTTATTTTTTAGTGCATATTTCTGTAGTTTCGTAGGGTCTAAGTTCCAAATGTTTCTCAATTCTATTCAGCCTAATCCTCCGAGATATTTGGGAAAATAATCAATCTAAAATTTAGCTTAAGCTTTTCATTTCAATTAAAAATAATCATAACTTTAATAACGGAAAGAACTCGCAAAGCTCTTCAGTTACCTAGTTTTAGTACCTCTAGTAGTCCCGGCGCTCATTACTAAGCCCCCGATGGCATTTCAAAACTAAAACGATGACGTTAAACTTACATTACAGTTGACATATATAAAGTCTTCATGGTAATCTAAACTGAATTTAAAATTTAGCCAATTTTGCCATTTAGTGGACATTTCGATCTTTATCATCCAAAATGTAGTAATTTTCATCATATTTAAGAACTTTTGATTAGGGTTGTCGAAAACATTATCGATAAATCGAAATATCGATAATTTTGCCCAAAATGACGAGTATCATTATCGCGTGTTTTTCAGAGGCGATATATCGGATATCGAATATATTTTGGTGATATCTTTCAATGATATTTTTGTTATAGCGATCGGTCGCACTGTTGTGAATAACTGTTTCTTGTGCTCTGGACATTTAAGGCAAAATGTTTAAAAGTTATCTAATTAAAGTTGATGCACAAAAATCGCAGTGCAAACTGTGCAATAAAGTTTTTGGGACCAGTGGAAACTCAAACAAATATAAAAGCGCACTTAAAAGCAAAACCTGGAGATGCTTGGCTGAAATGGAGTTCATCAACGGTAAGTCCAAGTATAAATTATTTTGAATTCTGGGAATTTGGGTCCTTTGTGTGTCAAATTGGCTGCTTTTTATGCATTTTAACATATTGTACATAGTTATATCGTGATGCACATTATACATATGTTTGTAATTAAAATTTAATGTAAATCAATTATAATTATGTTTATGATCTTCGAATGTTTTTACACGAAAATTCTACCGACGCAGACATTAGTTGTGAATGCGAAAAGGAATTTGGGAGCCTTTTAATGTAAATATGGAAACTAAGTAATATTTTTTAGGAGCAGTCAAATTATAGTTCAAATGACGCCTCAATTACCTGAAAAGACCTCTTCCTAGTTAAGATCGGGGTTTTTATTGAAAAATATCGAAAATATCGATAATATCGATGTTTTTGACACCAAAATATTTATATCGAAATGATATTGATAATGATATTGAAAAAGATATCGCCAAAAATATCGATATAGATATTTTTGAAATTTTCGACAACCGTACTTTTGATCTTTTTTTTATGGCAATTTACTAGTCTTTTTATACTCTGTACCGAAGGTACATAGAGTATATTAAGTTTGTGCAAAAGTATGTAACAGAGAGAAGGAATCATTTCCGACCCTATAAAGTATATATATTCTTGATCAGCATCAACAGCCGAGTCGATATAGACTTGTCCGTCTGTCCGTCCGTCTGTACGAACACCTAGATCTCAGAGATGGTAAGAGATAGAGGTTTGACATGTATGGGAAAAATGCTTCTTATACTTGCAGGCAGATCAAGTTTATTTTTAATTTTTGCCACGCCCCCTTTCGCCGCCGGAATTTTGAAAAAACGTCATATCTTCCGCAGTTTTGTAGATAGATGATTCGTTTTTTCTAGAGATAGTCATTCAGAATATGTATCGATTTGCCGAAAAAATGATAAAGATAAATTTGAAATTTCCATATTGTTCTGAAGGAAATACTGTGATTGAAATGAACGTTGGGAATAAATATTCTTTTTGAGGGGTAAAAAATGGAATCATATTTCATGAGTTTCGGAAACTTCAGGAAGTTTGTAGCAGGGATCGCAAATAAGAGTTATGGAAGAGAAAAAATTAAAGCTAAAAAAGCGTCCAACTTCATACAGAAGCTAACCCCCTACTTATTTTTAAAAAAGGAGTCCAAAATCAGCAGAATTTTTTTCGCAATTTTTATCAAAAAGTTAAATTTTAACCATTATTTTGTGATTTAAAAATAAAAATTGTAAAATAACGATTAATTTTTAATTTTTATTTTTTAATAACTCTTAATTTCGATTTTTATAATAAAAATTACATTTAAAAATTATTTTCTGATTTTTATTATAAAAATCAAAAATAAGGATTATTTTGTAATTTTTATTTTAAAAATCAAAAATAAAGATTAAATTCAAATATCTTTTGAACCAAGCGGTGTAGGACTAAAACGTAAACACATATATGATCTATGGCTCAATACCTTTCATTTGGTACATCACATGTCCTTAAAGGATCTAAAAGTCAACATTTTTCGTAACATTTTGGATTTGCTCTGCCTTGTTCAACGTCTCATAGAGAAACATATTTTTTCAAGTGCTACGCTTAAATATCGAGTTTGACAAGCTGCCCTATGGAGCAGAGGTGATAGAGTCAACGCTTGGTGAATAAGTGAAAAAGGTTCGAGTCCCACTGGGAGAAGGTTATACTACATTTTTTTTTTTTAGATAAATTTTTGATAATGAATTTTAATGTTAAACAATTATAATAGGCGTAGGACTTTACTTCCTAACATTTACAAATTAGTTTCACTGGGAATATAATTGTTTACTCCAAATTCAAAAGAAACTACTGACGCGTCCATTATACATATTATTGGAGTGATAAGTGCAATTGGCCGGAAACGTGATAATATTGTGCGCAATTTTTTTTACCTTCCAATCGGACGTTAAAGAGTCCAGGTGCGAATTGTGCCAAAAATCCTTTGTGGGAAGCTATTTCACAAATTTAAGAAGACACCTACGCGAATACCATGAGACTGCGTACAAAAGTGAAGTGGAAGAAACAGAGCTGATTGAGCCAGTGGAGAAGAAGCGTACATTTATGGTTTCGTTAACAGGAAAAGAAGTCAAAGAAGCTTGTGTGCAATTAGTTACATCGGAGAAAATGCCCTTTACCGTTCTTGATTCGCCTGGCTTCAAAAAATTGACTGAACAAATTTTTGATGGGGTAAATTTGAGTCCTATTACTTCAAGAAATGTCATGCATTATGTGACAGAAAGCTATGACTTGGTGAAAGAAAGCCTGATCAAGTCATTAAAGAATAAGGTCATTTGTTTAAAAGTTGACATTGCCTCAAGGCACAACAGAGGCGTACTGGGAGTAAATGCTCAATATTATAGTGAAAATTGTATTACGGTCAAGACATTGGGAATAATTGAGTTGCATAAAAGACATACCGGTCTAAATTTGAGTAAAGAGATTGAAGCCATTTTAGAAGAGTTTAAAATTTCAAAGCAACAAATATACTCAATAACATCCGACAACGGAAAAAATATTATTAAGGCGGTTGAATTTTTAAATGACGATCCCGATTCTAGAATGGACGAAGGTGAAGATACTGACAATCTTTTAAACGGAATATGCGTTCATTCGATTGCATCTATCAAATGTGCAGCTCACTCTCTTCAGCTTGCAGTAAAAGAATTTTTAAAGGATGACAGGCGAGAAATTATAGTTGAAAAAGCTCGCAAAATTGTTAAGACCTTGCGAACTCCCAGCTACAGGTAATTATATTTCAAATTAATGTAGAATTTATTTAACTTTTATTCGCATTTCAAAATGTTTCAGACTATCAATTTCTCGTCAAGGCCTTTCTCAGCCTTTGCTCGATGTCCCTACGAGATGGAATTCAACCTATTTAATGTTAAAAAACGTGTGTGCATTTAAGGAATTTTCCGAAGAGCACGTAGATTTTTCTCTACGTTTATCACATTTGCAGTGGGAGGAGGTGCTGCTAATCGTCAAAGTTCTGGAACCAATTTTTGTTGCAACCCAAAAGTTACAAAGGGAACAACTGTATTTCGGAGATTTTTACAAGCTTTGGCTAGAGACAAAGCTGATTGTTCAATCGATGGAAAATTCGTGCAGTGAGGTACTCGCCAAATGTCTTGAAAAAAGAGAAGATTGCCTGACATCGAATGAAACTGTAATCTCAACAATTTATCTGGATCCAAGAATGCGAAGGGTTTTACTTCAAAACCCTTCACAGGTCATTATTGCAAGAGACCATTTGACCAAACTAATGCGTCAGATATGTGCAATAAACAAAAAGGTAAATTATTAAAATATTTATTAAACTCTCTCATATATTTAATTATTTTTCTAGGACTATCCAACATCAATAGAGCATGCGTCTCAGCCAGAGAATATATCGAGCTCTGAACAATCAACGAGTCAGGCTAATAATTTATCGCGGAGCTCAGGCTCCCTTTTGGATAAATTTCTTGATTCTATTGCTGCGGTCTCTGACAATAACGAATCAACTGCCAATGTCGACCCGGAACTGCAACTGGCTATAGCCGAAATAAATGGATATTCTCCACAGCCCATTAACACAAATGATGACATAATGAAATACTGGGAGGAAAAGAAATACATGTACCCTCGGCTTTTTCAATTGGCAAAAGTTTTGCAATGTGTCCCAGCTACACAAGTTAGTGTTGAAAGAGCATTTTCTGCTCTTAAGCTGGTTCTGTCAGATTTACGGTGCAATCTATCACCAGAATCAATTAAAAAACTATTATTTCTAAAACTTAATAATTAAATAAAATTATTACTGTCTTGTTTAAAGATATAATAAGACTTTTTTGTGACTTTGGGGTATCCTGGCCTTGCTGATACAACCTTTATGTACTTTTGCTTGCTGGGGCAGCGAAGTACAACCTAATTTATTTATTTATTACCTTCAACTTGTAGAATATAACTGTTCCTTCCTTGTCTGAAATCGATAAGTTTACTGTCCCTATCTCCTTCCATTTCACTCCATCTCGTTCTCCACCATTGTTCAGCTGCTTCGACTATTTTAAAATTCATTATCAAAAATTTATCTAAAAAAAAAAAAAAAAAATGTGGTTTAACCTTCCCCCAGTGGGACTCGAACCTAGTACTTATTCACCAAGCGTTGACTCTATCACCTCTGCTCTATAGGGCATCTTGTCAAACTCGATATTTAAGCGTAGCACTTGAAAAAATATGTTTCTCTATGAGACGTTGAACAAGGCAGAGCAAATCCAAAATGTTACGAAAAATGTTGACTTTTTAGATCCTTTAAGGACATGTGATGTACCAAATGAAAGGTATTGAGCCATAGATCATATATGTGTTTACGTTTTAGTCCTACACCGCTTGGTTCAAAAGATATTTGAATTTAATCTTTATTTTTGATTTTTAAAATAAAAATTACAAAATAATCCTTATTTTTGATTTTTATAATAAAAATCAGAAAATAATTTTTAAATGTAATTTTTATTATAAAAATTGAAATTAAGAGTTATTAAAAAATAAAAATTAAAAATTAATCGTTATTTCACAATTTTTATTTTTAAATCAAAAAATAAGAGTTATTTCTGAGTTAAATGAAAAAAATTAATAAATAATCCTTAAATCGTAATTTTTATTTTTAAAATTATAATCGTTACGATCCCTGGTTTGTAGACCCTTGGGAAAAGTTTACAATAAATTTTGGAATGGCGGTTAAATATTGTGAATAATGTGGATTGCTCAGATGACTTAATGTTCTGACCCACATTTTGTTCTGCTAGTTCCGTATAGAACTGACTACTGATTTGATTACCAACGAAGAAGGATTCGTTAGTGCCGAAAAACAGCTTGTTACCGATCTGTCCAACGGGCATGTACACTTAATTCATACTCACAGAAGGCTGAAAATCCGGCGCTAAAATGTGGATCACTTGGAAAGCCAGGAAACGATACACTCGCTGCTCCCGTCGATATAGGTCTGGGAGGGCTGGCATAACTGTGCTTCATATAATCCACTTTGGGGGGATACAAGTCGTAGGCTGGAAACCCAACCAGCGATACACGTTCGTCACTTATCGAGATGTCCGGCGAGGAGACACTACCGCCATCACTGTGATACGGCGTCTCACAACTAGGCGACTTGTGGGTGCCCACATCGATGTCACCATTATCACTGTTGCGCGTCTCGAGATGCCCGTAAAGACGCTCAAAGAACTGACGCGGCGACGACGGACGTTGCGGTGCGTTAAGTGTGACGCTTGTCGGAGTCGCAGACTTGATAGCACCACCACCCACTTGATCCGGGCACTGGGCTTGTGAGGGCAGCATTTGGCAACTGGACTAATCACTTGTATAATCGGCGAGCGACTGAATTGGGCTTTACTTCCGATGAGACTGACAAGCCTCCGGCATGGCCACTGGCTTCCGTGTTGGTCAACCTACGACAACGACGACGCTTATCCTGCGCCGCCGCTTCCGAACAAACGAACGGGAAAAAAACTTAACGCATCGCAAATTATGCGCCACATTAAAATTAAAAAACAAGGCGCCTTAAATTGTGGTTCATAAAAAATGACATCCGCCACACCTGCAGCTGAGACTGACAAGCGCTGATTGGTCGATGTACGCAATTCAACCCCCAACTTCACTTCCGCTCCACAAGGGTTGAAGGCAAGCAGGATAATCAAACTAAGCGCCGCCCATTTAACAGCAAAGGAAGCAGTTCTCAAAGTAAGCAGTGTACTAGTCTAAATCCTAATGAACTGCTTGCAATGGCGGGCTGTAAGCAGTGGAGGGCTGTAAGCAGTGGCGGGCAAAGCACACAAACAGTTCCAAGTTAAAATACTATGAACCGATCCGGTATTTGCTTAACAATTTTTGGCTGAAGTTGATAAACTTTATGATTTTTTTAGAAAAAGAAAGCTTGATTTTCCTACAAACGAAAGCTTTATGAAAAACAAGGAAAACTCCAAAAGCAGTCCACTTGGTTCTGACTGGTTTTATCGATAGGATCGTGTCCATTTGCTTACCTTTGAAGGGTTTTCCGGGTGGTTCAGCCAAAGCCTATGGGTTCATTTTGGATGCAGGCAAGATTATTGGATGATAAACAAGATTATTTATACGAAGAAATGATAAAGATCGGATGACCGAAACTCAAGTTACAACCAAAAGCATGTTCGATGCCGCAGCGCAGCAGCAGCGCTGCTTTCAGTTGGAACTAGTGTATTACAATCGGGCTTGACCAACTTTCTTACTTGTTATTAGATGGAGCTTCTATTTAAGTTATTTTTTGTAACCTTTTTGAGGCTCCTTGACCTAATAAATTCCGAATCCCGAAGTTGTAAGATGGTTTTAAAAGGGCCTAGCTGTTGGGCCATCGAACGGGTCTCAGGTTGCAAATAGCGAACGGCCTTTCTATGGAGGTGGGAATAAGTGGGTTTACTCCACAAGGACAGCCAGCGGACGTCACGCTGCAGTGCACCGACTAGGGGCTTGTGTTGCCGCCTGCGTTAAGTAGCCTCACATACACCTAATTCCTACACAATATCTTTGTATCTAAAGTGTTATTCGGACTGTGCCTAGCTGGAGTCCCGAATAACAAATAGTCTACCTCAAACGGTAGGCTCAGACAAGTGGCGACCGCCTGTTTGCCACAGTCTTTGGAGAGACAGATGAACTGGAGACGTCTAGGCCTCGTTAAAGATGCGAAACGCTCAGCAGTGCGCAAAACCCCACCACAGAGTCTCGGCAACGACTTCTGCGGTAAGGAAGAATTTGGGAATGAAGAGGGACCATCCCCTCCCCCAACGGAGCACGGCCCACCTCTTCTGAAGGACTCCATGGCTCAAAGAGGACAAACAATATCAGTAACGTAGAACCAACGAAAATCCTGACCTTTGTTCAGCAGAATGGGCTGCTATTAAAGTTCTAAGCTCTGTAAGGGGGCACAATAGACCAAGATTGGACGCGGTTCGCTATTTATACATTTTTTTTAAACATTTTCAAAATATTAAATTCATGGGATGGATGATTTTGATTTCAATACTTAAATTTAACCTAAAGCTTATTTGATGTGATGAAAGGTAGTAGCGACAATATGCAGTTAAAAAAACAAGTGAGAAAGTCGGTCAAGCCCGACTATAACATACTCTGTACCTGAAGTAGGAGCTGAATGCAATGCTGGTGCTACGCTCATCTCAAAGACTCTCCCTCTTTCTCACTCTCTCTCTCTCTCTTTCTCACTCTCTCTCTCTCTTTCTCTCTCTCTCTCTCTCTCTCTCTCTCTAGGATTGTGTGGTGTTAGTTGTGGGAGGAGGTGGGGCGAGGGCGATGTACTTTTTTGCTCATAACTTGAGAACCGCTGATCCGATCTTTACAATTTCGATACATTAATCGATACATTTTGTTGGCAGAAGAAAAGAAAAGTAAGAAATAAAAATATACAAAAACTAGAAAATTAATTTTTTCCGCGGCCAAGCTGATTCTGGCTAACTCTTCTCTAACATTTCTATTGTTCGTATCAAATGAAGCCTTTCTATCTATGTACAATGTACATTGTACATGTTTTCCAAAAACTGTCAGTGGTTGGTGCAACCTTTTGAATATAATGATATTTTCCCACAAATCGCGTTTGACCCAAAAACAACTCATGATGCAATAAGTATAAGGTGATCTCGATCTAGAAACAAAAACAACAACGCTAAGAGACAAAAACGAGCTAACGTCAGCTGCCGACCTTATACTTATTTCATCATGAAATAACCCAAGTCCCTTGCGATCTTAGTCGTTTGTGAACTTAAAGCAGCGATGGTCTTCCCCCGAGGGCGAATACAATTCGCTATATATTAGTATACACTGAGAGAAAAATCAAGAATTTTTGTACTTAATTCAAGAACTTTCAGATTCAAAAATTCAATAAACCAGAAATATCTTGATTAGAGTATGGAATTTTTTGATTCAAGAGCTTTTCTAAAAATCTCTAAATTCTTGATTTCAAGAATGTTTCGACGATTCGGAATTTTTATAAGAACTTTTAAAGCTCAAAAGAAGCATGATCTATTTGTACTTACTTTACATCAAGAACGAAACGATCTTAAATTAAAATTTTTTTTGAATCAACAATTTTATTAATATTTTTGAATTTTCCATTTCAAATTTAAGAACGATTCGTACACAAAGTAAGAACTTTCAAGAGCGAGTCGTTCTTACCAAATTCTAGACCAAAACCGGATGCTTTTTTTTTTGAGTGTAGGAACCGAACGCATGCCGAAGCTGAGGAGAAGAGAGAGTTGGCTGCACTGAGAAAAATGAGGATAGTTTTTAATGATCCTTAGGATATTTCGGTATCCATTTGGACTGGATAGTTAACTATCCTTCTTTGGAATCCATCGGATATTTTCGAAGCCGGTTTATTTTCGCATAAAAAGAAAATTATACATCAATTTCATTGATCTTTATTCTTCATCCAAAGGAGCTGAAAAATGTGAAAAGGATATTAGAAAAAATGGATCTTAAAGTGGATATTTTAATATCCATTCTGCGGGGATATTTTTTTTATACCCGCTACTCGTAGAGTAAAAAGGGTATACTAAAGTCGTGCAAATGTATGTAACAGGCAGAAGGAATCTTTCCGACCTATATATTCTTGATCAGCATCAACAGCCGAGTCGATATAGCCATGTCCGTCTGTCCGTCCGTCCGTCTGTCTGTATGAACACCTGGATCTCAGAGATGGTAAGAGATAGAGGTTTGACATGTATGGGACAAATGCTTCTTTTATCTGCACGCAGATCAGTTAATTTCAAATTTTGGCCCCGCCCCCCCCCCCCCCCTCCCCCCCAATTTGGAAAAAACGTTATATCTCCTACAGTTTTGAAAAAAGACGTACCTTCGTATCTTCTAGAGATAGTTAGTAGTTAGTTAGATAGTTAGCAAAATGAATCGATTTGCCGAAGAAATGATTAAGATAGGATGAACGGTTCTCAAGTTATGAGCAAAATAAAAAAAATGTTGCATACTTTTCGGATGGTTACACTAAGACACGCAGGAACACTGTTAAACATGTTTTTTCATGAGTAACGGGTATATCGAAGTCGGTTAGAGTCGACTTTAACTTACGCTCTCGTTCTCCTTGTAGCCTTTGATGTGATCAGTTCGAAGCAAATTCACGGAGCTTTATTTTCGCACACCAATGCTCTCTCTTCACTTTTTGGCCTCGCTCACCTTGACAGTCGCTGGAATTATGGAATTATTTATGGAATGGAATTAATATTTTGTGATTTTGTAATTTTACTATTTGTTATTATCGATTTTGATTTTAGGGAAAATATCACACAAAAATGTTTCGTTATTCCGAACAATGAACTGATTCACTGAACAGAGTTCATGGGACTGGCCATCCCTGGATTTGCCTGCAACGCAATCGCGAGCAACGCCAACACCCTAACGCGTTTCAGTCTCTTTTGCCCAGGTGCGACGTATTGTCACCAGATTTAGTCCGGGCCGCCATGAAGAAGTAAAAACGTCAACGATTTCAAAATTCCGTTCGCTGTTTTCGTTATGAACGCCAACCGAATTTTATTTGCCAAATTTGTGTGTGTGTCTTTTGTATCGTGAAAGTGAAAATTGAAACAAAATTTGATTAGCAGCAGCAAAATAACCAGAATAGCGACCGCAGCGACAGCAACAGTCGCGTGTGCTAATATAGTGTGTGTGTGTGTGTGTTGGTGAGGAATTCCAAGAACAACAACCACAGCAGCAGCAGTAAAAATGTCAAACAATCGCCGGAGAGTGCGTACTATTGATTATCAAACAAGAAGTGTTACGGCAGCAGCAGCAGCAGCGACAACAACAACAGCAACTGTTGTCTGCTAGTATGCGTGAGAGAGGGAGAGCGCGGCTTACTCTTTTGCATTTCACCAGTTTTTATTGTCAAAACGTAAACAACGTGTTTTTTCAAGCCACATTTTGGCCTGGGCAAATCAACGAACTCGAATTTGAAATTGTTTTTATTTTTGCTGAAACCGAATACTTGCTTTTGCGCTTTTCTTAAATTATTATGCATAAAATAATACTGGGTTGATTTATCATAGTCACTTTCGGGTCTTCCAAGATATTTACTGATAGCGCTGGCTTTTGCCTGATAAGACAACGCATACATGTGCAATTCTCAGACATTTGTTGTTTGCCAAAACGCTTATTCATACGTTTTATTGTGATTTTGATTTGATTTTCCTGCCCAGTTCGTGGCATGTCTTGAGAGTATTTGGCACGAAATTTACGTCATTTATTGATGATTTGCCAGCCAGGCACCTGATTTTTTTTATGGAAATTAAGTGAAATTAATTTGTGTCTTCGCCTCTCGTCTCCAAGTCGTCGTCTGGCATACCAGTTTGATGCCAGGTTAGGAGTGGGGAGGGATGGAAGATAAAACGCGTTTAAGACATTCTGCTTTGTAACCTCTTTCGTTAGACGCGCTTTGATTCTGTTTTGAAATCCAATTCGCTTTCTTCTCACATTTCCAAGTCGCATTGTTGTCTGCTGGTTGAATGGAATTCCAAAAGCAAAAGCGAAGGTCTCTCCCAACTGTAGTTTGACACTGTCAATGGAGTGGGAACACCGCGTGGTCACTCACGTATAAAAAGTAATTGCATGCTTTTTCTCTCAAATCGCTCATGCTTTTGGCTCTCACAAACACACACACACACACATGTACGTTGCTTTAGTTTTGATAAGCATAATTATGGCATTTAACACACACACAGGCGTCGATCATAAACCGAAAATGTGGAATTTCGAACCAAATAATTCTATTGTATACAATCACTCAGCACATGTTATACACTTTTTTTTTAAAAAGATAATTGCAAGAGGCAAAAAGAAATGGGTATACTGCTGCCTGTTTTCCCAAACAGTTCATTTGCATTTGAAAAATGCTTTTCCCAGGGGCAGACAAACGACTCATACGCAATGTTATCTCACACATATTGTAAACGTTTTAATATTTATTTAATCTGCGCAGTAAATCAACCCGAATTGTACTTTAGTTCCGGTTTTGGTATGTAACGCAAAATGTTTTTTTTTAGGTTCAAGTTTTTTTTCGCTATTCAGTTCCGAATATTTACCTTGTTATACTCTGTACCAACGGTACATAGAGTATATTAAGTTTGTGCAAAAGTATGTAACAAGGAGAAGAAATCATTTCCGACCATATAAAGTATATATATTCTTGATCAGCATCAACAGCCGAGTCGATATAGCCATGTCCGTCTGTCCGTCCGTCCGTATGAACAAACAGATCTCAGAGATGGTAAGAGATAGAGGTTTGACATGTATGGGACAAATGCTTCTTATACTTGCAGGCAGATCAAGTTTATATTTATTTAATGGCACGCCCCTCCCGCCCCCCAATTTGGAAAAAACGTTATATCTCGACGTTAAAGTTAAATTAGATAGTTAGTAAATAGCAAAATGAATCGATTTGCCGAAAAAATGATAAAGATCGGATGAACGGTTCTCAAGTTATGAGCAAAAAAGTGAACCAAGCCCCCCTTATCGGATGCTAACCCTAAGGAACGCAGGAACACTGTTAAACATGTTTTTTCATAAGTAACGGGTATATCGAAGTCGGTTAGAACCGACTTTAACTTACGCTCTCGTTATCTCTACCTTATGGACTATATGATGGGTGCAGTCAAATGTGGTACCCACTATCGCAGTATTTCGATGCGTGTTTCCATCTCTTGTGTATACATTTTATTAGTCAGTATTTTAATATAGTTAAAATTCTCCGTAGAATTGCAATGCTTAAGTAAAAAACATAAAAACAATTTATTTCGATTTTTTCATATATTTCCTAACGTTTGAAAATGAGATTTTCTTGAAAAATTTTTGGATATTCAAACTATTAAACCGATTTTCTAAGCGATTATTGGCATCTCAATTACCTTAGGATTCATATCTTGCTTGAATCTTTCTGAAAAAGTGAAGTAAGATATATCGTAAAATGTAAGTTCATATGCCGAAAAATAAAAAATCATATTTTTAAAAACGGAGTAGAAATTGGTATTTTTCGCTGTAATCAATAACACAGTGCAACAGCCAAAAACTACCAAACTACACTATGCGGAATTGATAGTGCTACCCGAAAAACCCTATCACGTTTGGCATGATTGGTCACATTTGTCTTTTTTTGGAACTTCAGAGTTTATGAAATTGGGTGTGAATGAATGAGCTGTTTGCCCAAAAATAATGACACCTTTTTATACTCTGTACCGAAGGTACATAGAGTATATTAAGTTTGTGCAAAAGGAATCATTTCCGACCCTATAAAGTATATATATTCTTGGTCAGCATCAACAGCCGAGTCGATATAGACATGTCCGTCTGTCCGTCTGTCCGTCCGTCTGTCCGTCCGTCCGTCCGTCCGTATGAACAAACAGATCTCAGAGATGGTAAGAGATAGAGGTTTGACATGTATGGGACAAATGCTTCTTATACTTGCAGGTAGATCAAGTTTATTTTCAATTTTTGCCTCGCCCCCCGAAATTTGGAAAAAACGTTATATCTCCTACAGTTTTGAAGATAGACGATTCTAAAGATAGTTAGTAATTAGCAAAATGAAACGATTTGCCAGAAGAAATGATCAAGATCGGATGAACGGTTCTCAAGCTATGAGCAAAAAAGTATATCACCCTCCCCCCCCCCTCCCACCCTATTACAACTAACACCGCACAATCTTAAAGAGAGAGAGAGAGAAAGAGAGCGGGAGTGAGAGTGAGAGGAGAGAAAGAGAGAGAGACTTAGACAGAGTATGTTATAGTCGGGCTTGACCGACTTTCTCACTTGTTTTTGTTGTCACACCCAATTTCAAAAACTTTGAGGGTCCAAAAAAAGAAAAGTGCTACCAATCTAGCCAAACGTTGATTGTGTTTAACTCAGTTCGGGTAGCACTATTGATTCCGCATAGTGCAGTTTGGTAGTTTTAGAAAAAAGTTGGAATTTGTCGCACTGTGTAACCAACCAAAGCAGGTACGCAAACCAACCCAAACGAATACACAAACCAACCAAACCAAATACCCAAACTAACCAAAGCGAATACACAACCCGCCTTAGTAATGCCTTGCCGATATTGGCGGCCAATATTGTTCCTGATGGGAATAAAATTGGACACTAGAAATGCCATATTCTGTGCAAACTACCAACACTAAATTATCTTTTTGACTCGTTTTCGCAAGCCTTTTCTCGTTCTTTGGGATCAATATCGACAAGTGTCATAAACGCATAAGCATGGAAAAAATATTTGTTCTTGGGATTGCTTAGTATTAGACCATTGTTGTTTTGAGAAACTCAGGCATGTTTTCAATACCACTTCCAAAATGCTTAGTAGTCGGTGGAATGAAAAGTAATGACCAAATCACGCACTCTATTAGTTGCTAGATGTACATTAAGTGAATTTTTCTTTATTCTGTGATCAACTAAGAAATTGTTAGTGAAATTCGATTTGCATTCTAGTATTTGATTGATTTATACAGAATTTTTTTTAAATGTGTCCAGATATTGGCTGTGCAAACAAAAACGAAGAGTGTAACTCTAAAAGTCAGCCTCTCTAATTAACGACTGTTTCAATTTTAACCGTTTTATTTAGTGCCGCTTGGTTTAGTGGTTTGCAAAAAGTAAACAGAGAGCAATTCCATTACGCTTCATCCAAAGCGGAATTAAGAACATGCCTGAATTTTATTCCGGCATTCTTTCCATTTTATTCAATAAATCAATTAAAGTCTAGAATGCAAATTAAATTTCACTAACAATTTCTAAATTAATCTCATAATTAAGGAAAATTAATTTTATGTACATCTAGCAACTACAGGAGTGCGTGAATTGGTCATTACTTTCATTCCATCGACTAATAAGCATTTCTATTCTCTGTGTACTTACTTTAAATAGGATTAATGCGTTTTCAGCCGTTATACTTCATTAATTTTATACAAAAATCACTGTATTATTTTCAAATTTTAAAAAATCTTCTGAAAAGTGACAACAGAGCTGATTAAATTTTTGTGAGTCGCATCCCTAAGTAAGCGAAAAAATTAGACAACTGTCTTTTGGACTGTTAAAAATCCTACCCAAGGTCAGAAAGTGACAGTAAAATTATTCAATTCAATGTCGCATGTCATTAGGTGTCCAGGAAAACTTCCACAACTCTAGACTTAACTAATTAAAAAAAAAATTAAAATTTGTTTATGATAACTTTGGATTAATCTATCAATCGCTTTTTAAAACCATAACCATAAGCATTTTGGAATCATCCCATTTCTTGTACACGATTTCTTAAAGTAAACACGGCTAATCACCTATTGGGCCCGTACAAAGTAAAACCCATTAAAATTTATAATAAACAAACAGAGACAAATTAAAAACTGCAATTGCTTGCTAGATCGACCGTTCGTTCGATATGCCTCCGATTTGTCGCGCACTCGCGTTCCACAAGCATTCTACAACGCTGCTGCTCTTCCGCTCTCACTCACTCTCTGTGGCCACCCACTTGCTACAGTCGGACGCTCTCAAACAGTTGAACCCAGGGAAGAGGCCTCTTAGCGTGTGCCGCGGTTCAGCGCTTTAGTTTGTTGCGTTGAGCTGGGAGCTGCAGTCGTTCCGCGCGTTGTTTTTTCCGCTTTCCCCCCACACACACGCTCATGTACACATATGTACATATAGATTCGAATACTATAGAACACTTGCGACTACATGGGGTACATTTTTGTTAAAGTGCTAATAAATTGACGGGCAGCCCCGGCCGCATATCAATTCGCACAATGAACGCTCCTCGTGGGCAACCACTTGCCCAAATTTCAAGCGGCTTATGAGTTTGGAAAGAGGCGTGTGAACTTTGCGTCTGCTTGCATATTGAGGAAGAGATTGTAACTGGAAAATCAACACCCACCGGCGGTGGCGCACAGTCATCACTTCAGTCGCTTCGTTCGCTTGGCCGCGTCTAAAGTTCTCCGGCAATGGCGAGTACCGACTCGTCTATATGTATGGTTATAGTGTTGTCGCAGTCCCCGGTGTACAATTAGATGTACATAAATTTCGAAAGAAACAATTCAAACTACTACGAGGCTTTATCAGAAATATAAAAGTTTCTTCTCGCTGCTTGTGACGCAGTTTGAGAAACACGGTGCCTCCGAAACTGTAAGCTCAGCTGCTGGTACAAAATGCGGCGAAAAAAGTAAGTAACATTTGCAGGACAAATGATGAAATCGGCTGATGAAAAAAGTGGCGCGATTTATTACTCTTCGATCAACACGCATTATGTGTGTCGTTAGTGCTGAAATTAAAGCATAATTATAGGCGTGACAAGCGTCTGTCTGCTGCACAACGATAAGATAACGTAAACCAACTAGGGCCATCCACCTGACAGGCATCTCCCCACAATAACTGCATATTTACCTGGCTTATCGGCGATTAGTCGGCACTTCCCGGTGCTTGCTGCTGTGCCAATTAGCAAAACAATTAGGCCAAGCCCTCGCAATTCACAATTCTGTTAATAAGAAACGATGCTTGGCGACCTGGACAAATAGTCAATGACAGGCGTTTTTGGAAATAATTTCTTCCCAATTTTGTTCAAAACCAATTCTAAAAGGAAATCCTAGCTTAGGTAGAATGAGCTTAATGGCTTGTAACTTTTCATTTTGTAATGAAAGCATCTCACGAGTTGTCAAGTTCAAGTGAAGAGAAATACAATTGATTTGAATTGAAAATTAGTAAGTTAGGGCAAGCCCTTTCGCACAAAAATTCTATCTTTACCACGATGCCAGACTTTCGTCTTCCACAAACATTTTGTTATTTTAAGCCGCTTTTGGTACTATAGTTGGACTCTAAATCGCAAGGAAGAAGTGGAATTGAGAACATGCCTGAATATTTGGTTTTAACAGCCCTAAAGATGGAATCTCCAAGGGAGAGATTAACGAAAATACGAACGACAGGATTTGACAAGCTTTGCTCAGATAACTTCAACAGCTGGTAAAGATCATCACTTGTAATATGTCCGACCTATCCCAAATTCACAGGCATGTTCTCAATTCCACTTCCACGCCAACCTTTCGAAAGTGGAATTGATTCATGTTCTCGCAACACCAAAACAAAAAACTTTTTCGTTTGGAAAAGTAATGCTTGTTGGTTGGTGGAATGAACAGTAATTGCCAAATTACGCCCTCTTAGAGTTGCTAGATGTACATATAGTAAATTTTCTTCAATTCTGTGATCAATTTAAAAACTATTAGTGAAATTTAATTGGCATTCTAGTCTTTAATTGATTTATAAAGACTTTTTTAATGTGTCCAGAAATTAGCATTGCCCAGCCTAACCGAAAAGTGAAACCTTAAAGTCAGCCTCTCTCATTAACGACTGTTCCATTTTGGATTGTTCCGCTTGGAACTCTGGTTTCTCTCTGGTTTATCTAGTGCCAGTCTCGTTTGGCCCAGCGGATTGCGAAAAGTAAAAAGGAGAGCAATTTAATTTGAAACTGAGAACACAAATACAAAACCGAAGCAGAATTGCGTTCGATTTACTTTTCAAAGAGAAGTGGAATTGAGAACATGCCTGTAAGTTTTTTGATTTCCATCTAGTCGTTTTCGTCCAACTTGCTATAATGTTTAACGATTTCAAAAGCGATTGCTGAATACCAAGTCGATTCAATTCTTATCTTACTTTTACGCTGCTTAAAAGTCTGCAATCTTTATTTTAATTAATAACTAGGAAAATCCCGTCGCGCTCCAACATTATAGAACCATAACATACCCTCTTTCTTGTGGGAGGGATGTGAATGGGATGTAAGTGGGATGTTGGTGGCATGTAGGTGGAAACTGGGTGGAAAGTTGGTAGGAATTTCCACCCACTTCAAAAACCACTTAACCCCCGCCTACATCCCATCCACTTCCCAACCACTTTCCAGTGGGCAACCCGGCGGTATTTCCAACATCGGAAAATGAAAAAACAAATGAATTCTCATTTTGACCATACAAACCGAGTTTCATTACAATCAAATGAAAAATAGTTTTTTGCATGCAGAATTTTCCTGCCACTTTTCCTCGTGGGCGGATAAAAAATCACCCATCAAACTATTTTTTATTCTGTCCTTACAAACCGAATTTCAAGCCAATCGGATAAAAAATAGTTCTGTCATGCTGAATTTTCCGACCGTCAGGTCAAATTTTCCAACTTCGGAATATCACATTTCGAACTTATTCATATTCTATCCTTTCAAACCGAGTTTAAAGCCAATCGGATGAAAAATTGTTTTTTCATGCAGAAATTCCCAGCCGTTTTCCTTGTGGGCGGATTTTCCGAAATCGGGAAAACACGTGTCGAATTATTTTGCGTACTGTGCTTACAAACCAAGTTTCAAGTGAATCGGATAAAAAATAAAATTTTTCCCATACAAACTTTTCCGCCGCTTTTCCGACTTTTCCAAAACCCCGTCTTAGTACGCACGTTCACCACTAACAAAAACTCCTGTCCAAATTACAGCCTTCTATCTCTTACCGTTTAGGCTGTGCGATGATTGCCAATCAGTCAGTCAGTGAATCAGTCAATCAGTCAGGACACTCTCTTTTATAGATATAGAGATTATCCGTTTGATCGTGCAAATCACTGATCAGCTATGGTACCGTCTTACATAATCCAGCTTCGACATTTAGTCAGATTGTCTAAGCAATTGAACGTGCTCAAAATAAACTACGGTTTATGGAAATAAAATACGAATAAAATGCGGATTATTGTTTTTTTTATAATTGAAGCATACTTTGAAGGGCAATTATCATGATATTTTTTGTTGTGCATAAATAGGGTATTTGTCTTTGCCGAAGTTTTTTTAACCTTGTTCTCGTGTTCAACTATATTTTTAAAAATAGTTGTATCCCCTCACATGCATTGGTGAGTTGTAACGCTAACACTCTAACCCTAAAATCATAAAGTTTTTTTTTTTTTGTTCCTTTTTTGCTCACAACTTGAGAACCGTTCATCCGATCCTTATCATTTCTTCGGCAAATCGATTCATTTTGCTAATTACTAACTAACAGACCGATATTTGAAAGTTTTATGTATACCGGTAACCACTGATATTCTTGGAACCGAAAAGACCGACAAGAACCTAAACGTTGTACAGGTACAGTTTCGGTTCTCAGCAACAACTTGACTGTAAAGGTGGCACTTAATTTTGGGGGACTTTTTACGTAATTTGGATAAATCGTATGCTTTTAAGAAAAGAGTCTGGATTAGCAAATCTTTTGTATTCACTTACACAAAAATTTTGTGATTTAAAACCGGTTTTAGTACTAGATTTGGACTCTAAATCACAAAACTTTTGTAAAAGTGGAATTGAGAACATGGCTCATTGTGATATAGAAAAATGCGAAACCAGTCTCTTTGAAAATGTTGAATCCTATATTCTTAGATTCTCATAATAATGTCATAATAACCTTTGAACAAAAAAGTACTTGTGTTATCCATTTCTCTTCAAGTGAAACTTAATGTGTAAAACAGCTCTGACCAAGCAGGTTCGGTTCGGTCCGCGGGTTTAAACCCCTTTGGAAAGGGTTAGGTTAGCTTTTTCGAACCTAAGGTGTTGGTTCGAATCTTGTTTCATGAGTAGGTGATTTTCGTTGGACTTGTTAAATATAAACATAGTTTATAAGCAAGCTTTCAGCTAACGAAGCTATTAAAAACGTTTATCGATACCCGAGTATTCATTATAGCATAGCATCTTCTATGTAAATCAATGATTGGACAACTTGACTTTAATTTCTTCTCGAAGTCGTAATATGCATTTTGAATATAATTTTAAAATGATATTGCTCAGATTCAGCACTGACTAAAGAGCAGAAGACGTCCAGTTCGGATCCAGGTTCTGAAGGTTACAAATTTAAGAGGTTTGGTTGTGAGTCCGTTTCGATTGAGCCCAAAACCCGAAAGGAAACCAAGGAGCCAAAACCAGGTTGGAACTGGAGACAAAGTGGATTTATACATGTAATTGTATTAAAAATTAACAGGACTATTCAATTAGATCCCCAAACATCAGAATTTTTCCTGACAATCGTTTCTAACACCAGAAATTTAAAGTCTTGTCTGAATTGTTAACTGAAGTGATTGAAGGACTTCCTTTCTTTGGGACAAGTGGCAGCTACAACTTGGCCGTGGACCTCCACCGCGGCCCTATCACCTAACTAAAACTAGTTTCGCTCGGTTAACCATCAAGGTGTTGTCAACCCAAGTTGACCATAATTCGCTACAATATTGTCATCCTTTTCGGGCGGTTTAGGCAAAATTATAAATCGATGGCTTCAAAACTGAGAGACAAATTTGCTTAGTTTGCAATCAACTCAGTTTGTCGCCCTGATCGAAAGTTTATATAGGTTTTGGGGTCGGAAATTAATGTTGCTATAACTATTTTTCTTCGTCAAGATCAATTGTTTTTTAAAGAAAGTTATGTCAAATTTTTAAAAGGATTTTTTTACCGGGAAAAATGGTTCGAATAATTTACGATTCAAAGAGTTTTTAAAGACTTCGAAACAAATGCTAGTTCCAAATTTATCTCATTCGGTTAGATCATGACAGCACACATCCGAATTGAGGGTTTCAATCCGTTATAGTTCCACCAAACCATCACACGTTTATAAATAAGACAGCAGATATTGATTTATTTTCGGATCAGTTTAGTAGTCGGAATTGAGTAATTTCAGAAATACAAGATTCAAGTACGAAAAACATAACTGTTTATTAATTATTTCTGTGTACAAAAATTGAGATTAATTTATTTTGTCTTTACTTTCGCATCTCTCATCAGAGTGGAATTCCGGGTAAAACAATCGCCCTCGCGACCAATGCAAATGGCCAATGCCCGAATCGGCCCATTGGATGAAGACTTGCATCCGGATGATGAGCTGGCAGCCCACTATGAAGAGTTTGGCACAACACCGCCGCGCACACGTCTTAAGATCAAGAATCGTGATTGGGAGCGCAAGCAGAAGGTTGCCAATATTGTTGCGTAAGTTGAAAATGTACAAATATAGGGACTATTTGAAAAAACAACTAAACATCTAAATGGTTCCCTTTTAATATATTGGGAGGTTTGCAAAATGTTCAAGAAATCCGTCAGTGTCACAGAGCTTCAAGAGATTTCATTTTCTTATTGGAAAATCTAGTTAAAAGGTTTGTGTTCCAGTTAATGTTCCACTGAATAGGTTTAAGTTCGGTTTTTTGGAGACGGCGTGTTGCCGGTAAGAATGAGTGTCACAGAAAAGCGGAGAGCTAAGTGTGTGTGTGAGTTAGAGATGATAAGATATAAAAAGCGCAAGCATCGACCATCGACAGTGGTTAGTGATGTGTGAACTAGTTAGAGGATCTAGATCTGTGATTGGAGCTGTATGAGTTTCCTTCAAACGGAGCGTAGAGTCGACTGGGTTATCAGGGAAGTTGACGCTGTTGTGTGGGTTTCCACGTGTGCTCAAGCGGTTTGGATCCATATGTTGTTGAAAAGTTTAAGCGACTTTTTTTTCTAGGCTAGAACATCCAATGAACGAGTTGACTTGAAGACAGTAGCTGGATGTTGTCGAGTTGCTTAACTGCATGTTTGCCAGGTTGTTTCGCAGGAACTTGGAATCCATATGTTATTTGCTATTTATTAAACATCTTCCTAATGCTAAAGTAAAAATTATTACTTAAAACACGAGCATAAGTCACAAAAACACAAAAATTTTTACACAGATGTTGTTGAAATATTTCAGCGACTTTTTTTTGTAAGCTCGAACATTTTGTTGTTGTTTAGCCGTGAAATTTTAGCTAAATGTCGCCGAGTTGGTTGGACATGTGTTGCGTATATGCCAATAGCTGATGTCCATGTTGTGGATCCGACATGTGTGACAGTAGCTATGTAGTCGAGTTGACTGGACATGTGTGCGAGTGTAGATCCGCCAACCATCGGTCTCTTTTTAACAAGGTGGATTAAACTGGATCAAGGGTTCTTGAGTGGCTATTTAAGCCAGACTGAAATTCTGATATGACTTCTTCATGAATGAATCAGTGGCGTAGATAGGGGGGTGATTAACATGATCAATCCCCCCCATTGAGTTCATAAAACTTGGTGAAATTATGTGAAGGCATAGAAAACTTATAAATACGAGGTTTGGGGACGATTGCGTTAAAGACAAAAAAGGTTTTCTCACTAGAACTACTTCTTCGACCGATCGTTTCTATGGCAGCTATACGATATAGTCATCCGATCCGGCCGATTCCGACAAATGTACGCATTTGTACCAAAAGACTTCGAGCAAAGTTTGGTTAAGATAGCTTTTAAACTGACGGAGGAGATAGCATAGAAAGA
The DNA here is from genome assembly GCA_018904275.1 of Lordiphosa clarofinis. NCBI lineage: Eukaryota > Metazoa > Arthropoda > Insecta > Diptera > Drosophilidae > Lordiphosa > Lordiphosa clarofinis. The sequence continues at coordinate 154,558 of JAEIGQ010000271.1, forward strand.
GACGGACAGACGGACATGGCTAAATCAACTCAGCTCGACATGCTGATCAAGAGTATATATAACTTATGTGGTCGGAGATGCTTCCTTCTATGCGTTACAAACATCTGAACAATTTTAATATACCCTCTCCAAGGGTATAAAGATAAGGTTATTGTAAATCATACTAGTTCCTACCTTTTCTCAAAAACTTGTTAAAAATTTAATTCGATAGGTCGCGACTTATAAAGAATTTTCATGCATAAAGATTGCAGGGTAGATGTTTGGTACATATGTATATGGTTTCTTTTTAAATAACATTAAAAAAATTAAGGTTTTATAGAGAAAATTTGTTTACGCTATTCATTCGATGTCAAATAAATAATAAAAGTACTAGTACTCAGAACGACAGGAAAATCCTTTCGTCACAGTGCTTTATATAGATAGAAACCATTTCTAACAGCACATGAGCATCAATGCAAATCGAAGGTGTTTCCAATTATTTGAAATACTGGACCAAGTATCAGTTGATAAAATATGGCCAAAAATTTTCCTAATCTTTCCTATTTAAGCCAATCTTTTATTAAAATTTGGGGAAATCATTTGCCTGTTGGAACTTAACACGAGTTCAATGTTCATTGTTTGAGCGGACTGTGTATGAATGCTTTTAAAATCTGTCGATTTGAAAAAACAAACACACAAACATGACTGCGTCTCATTTTTTCCCATACTTTACCTCAAAACTGTTTACCTCATTGACAACATTCGTTGAAAAATTTTTGGAAAAATTTGTGGAAACGGAAATTGCTAATTTTTTTAAATATTGCTCTTCTTTTGCGGTCAAACGAGGCAGTTCGCTCTTTACATCACGCGAGATCCTTTTTATGTTTTGTGTGGGTGTGAGTTTTTAAAACGCTCTTCGTCACCAAAGAACTCAGTCTGCGTCACACTTCAAACATTTTTTGGACTGTAAAAAGCATATGACCGAATGACCGAATATGTTATACGATTTTTAAGTTCAAAGTCCCAATTATCTATATTCAATCCCCTTCGATCTTTAATAGTTTCTTAGAAATCACAACTTCTACCGACTCCGATTAATCGGATTCGGATATGGGAACAGGCCTGAAAGATTTAAAAAGAAACCATGGCTGACCGCCGAGACTTTATTGCATGTTAGTTCTTGATAGTTCGCGGTTCAGCAAAGGAATTTTTTGAGCTAAGGGGGACCTATACTGGGCAGTTACCCTTTATTCTTGAAGTAAGTCGTTTAAATATTTATTTTCCGTTATTTATTTGACATTTGGCAATTTTATAAATTCTTTTAAAAAGAAACCATAGATGAAACCCGAAATTTTTTGAATGAAAATTCTTAATAATCCGCGGTCTATCGAAAGGCTCTTTTTTTAATTTTTCTGATAGTAGGCCGAAGTACTAAACTATTTCCGATAACAATAATTAAACCTGAAACGAAACAAAAAAATGTCTGTATTTCATCACCCCCCATTGCAAATAGCTATCTACGCCGCTGGTATGAATGATCGTTTTGTTGTTTCTTATGCGTGCTCATATGCGTGTATGACTGTATATGTCTGTAGTACATGTGCGTACGTACATCTGTGTTGGCGTTTTTGTTGTGTTGTTGATGTTGCTATGCGTTTGTATGTTTGTTTCTGGGCTTTTGTATGATGTTTTGTGCACATTTCACTTTTGTTGTGATGTTGCTGTTGCAATGCATTTGTACTAGGGTTGTCGAATATTTCAAAAATATCTATATCGATATTTTGGCGATATCGAAAGAGTATTATTTCGATATAAATAATTTGGTGTCAAAAACATCGATATTATCGATATTTATACCCTTGCAAAGGGTATTATAATTTTGCCCAGAAGTTTGCAACGCATAGAAATATTCATTTCCGACCCCATAAACTATATATGTTCGACGAGCTGAGTCGATTGAGCTTTGTCCGTCCGTCTGTCTGTCTGTTTCTACGCAAACTAGTCTCTCAGTTTTAAAGCTATCGAGGTAAAACTTTGCACAGAGCCTTCTTTTTACTGCACACTGCTAATATATCGGAACCGACCGGATCGGATGACTATATCTTATAGTTGCCATAGGAACTATCGGTCGAAAAGTGGGTTTTTGTGAGAAATCTTTTTTGTTTTTAATGTAAACGCCTTCCGCTTCGAGAATTATTAGTTTTAGACGCTTTTACATAGATTTGGAAGTTTTGGTCAAAATCGGATGACTATATCTTATAGCTGCCATAGGAACTATCGGTCGAAAAGTGGGTTTTATTTAGAAAAATTGTTTTTTTTTAATGCTAACGTTCGTAAATTATGATGTATTAAAACATTTGCAAGGGTATAAAAACTTCGGCAAAGACGAAGTTAGCTTGGCCTTCTCGTTTTCAATGAAAATCCGGTTCTTAACTATGAACAGGTCTTTTGATGTAATTGAGGCGTCATTGATAATAAGAACTATAATCTATCTGCGATTAAAAAATATGGATTTATTAAATATTTATTAAATTAACAAAAGTTACTAAGTTTTTATTTAATTTTTAACTCTCACAAATTGAACTTGGTAATGGTAAAGGCGTCGCAGGTGAATGCAAAACTACAGATTTGATGAAAGTCCTGTTTCACTTTATCCTTACATATATTTCTTTAACTTTTTTGCTTTTCTTCAATCAATTCTAACAAAGACGCGATTATAAATTTTAATATTTTTACATTTCCAAATAAATAACCACTTGTCGTTGGCAGTAGTAATAGGAATGGATTGAGTGTACTGTTTAAAAATACACACAAAAAAATTTAATTACTTAGTTTCCATATTTACTTTAAAAGGCCCCCAAATTCTTTCTCTTACTAATGTCTCTTTCTCTTACTAATGTCTGCTTTGGTTGATTTTTCGTCTAAACAAATTTGAAGATTTTAAACATAGTTATAATTGATTTATATTAAAGATTCCGATGCATAAATAGCAGCACACAAAGGACCCAAATTCCCAGAATTCAAAATCATTTATAGTTAAATTTACCGTTGATGAGCTGCATTTCAGCCAAGCATTTCCATGCTTTGCTTTTAAGTTCCCTTTTATATTGGTTGAGTTTCCACTGGTTCCTAAAACTTTGTTGCACAGTTTGCACTGTGATTTCTGTGCATCAAATTTAATTAAATAACTTTTAAAAATGTTGTTTTAAATGTCCAGAGCACATGAAACAGTCATTCGCAACAGTGCGACCGAGCGCTAAAACGAAAATATCGCCAAAAATATCACCAAAAAATATTCGTTATCCGATATATCGCCTCCGAAAAAACGATACGATATAAATATTCTTCATTTTGGGCAAAAATATTGATATGTCGATATATCGATAATATTTTCGACAACCCTAATTTGTACTTCTAAGGCCGTACGCCATTTTGGTCACGCCCGTTTGTACACGTTATGGAAGTCGGGGTCACCATACGCCACATTAACTATTTAGTTTAAAACACAGATCGGTTTATTGGAGACGGCCCGACCGGTAAGAATGAGATTAACAGAATGTCGGAGATAATGGGATGGAGTGAGTTAGAGATAAGTAAGCCCTGTCGTATCTAGCTAGACGATCTGATATGTTAAACTGTTGAACGACTAGCACCACAGTCGAGTGCTTAGTGTTTTCAAGACACCAGTTTAAATTTTTTGCATCTTCGTAGACTACATAGAAAATACTACAACTCTCCAGTCACTAGCATCAAATAAAACGAGACATACATACAACTAAACTCGAGAGAATTGCGACCTGCCTTATTCCCTTTTATGTCGTTTGACTGATCTCAGCCGTCCACTTCAGTTTATTACAACATGCCAGATACATCTTTAACATAAAACGACGGATCGAACACATATCCCACTATTCGTAAATTGTTTGCCACACTCTGTTTTTACACGCTTGAAACCTTCGCCTTCGACCCGCCCTTCTTATTTAGCTCTGCTCTGAAACCTTTTTCAATACAGTCACGTAAAAATCTATTAGAAACGCCCGTTTTTCTTTGTTTTTTTTATTAAAAAAAAAAAAAAAATATGGTATTCGGTAATAACGGTAGAAACCTGGGATTGAAAATAGTTTGACTTGGCCCTTTGGGCAATACAGCAAAATATAAAATAATCAACCAGGAAGGGATTCATCATTATAAAATGGAATTCAACTTTCGCAGTTGATGATGAATTAAACAGTTCCAATTTCACGGAATACAATTGCCTTATATGCCTTTGTGGACTGTATATTTTATAATGAAATCCGAGGAGCGCTGTCCTGCTTTATTTGCATTTTGGATTGAGAGAGTTGTACACTCTCCAAATCTCAACACCAATGTACTTTAGTTCCTGAGATGACACTGACTGCATTTAATTTATCAACAGCAGGAGAATTTGGCAAAACTTCCAACTTGATGTGTCAGAAAGGATAGCTCAAAAGTATTTGGCTCTACCAATTTCATTTGCCCAACTGTTGTCGAAATGTTTTATCGTAAATGAAAACGTTCTCTGACAATATGGCAAAGCGAGCGATAAGGGTTTGTGTCTAGGCTATTTTTAGTGGTGTCACACCATTCACTCTAGTGACGAAAGTAGTTATCTCCATTAAATTACAAATTGCCATATGCTGCCATATGCTTCCTTCATTCATTTCATATTCCTGCAGTTCCACAGATTCACCAGCCAGCCTTGGTGGCACACCAAAGAAGGGCATGTCGCGCATGGCCCGTTCACGTGTCCTGCGTCGCAACACCATGGACTGTGCCCTGCTCAACGAGATGTTTGTCAACGAGGAAAACAAGAGGACCGACAAGCGATTGCAGTCGCTGCTGCGCGACTCTGAGCGTGAAATGAAGAACTCCTTGTCCGGTGCGGCGGTGGCACCGCCACGGGGCAACAGCTTTCATGAGGGCGCCCATCCGCTTGAGTCTTTGGACAAGATTATGCCACTGAGCTCGGATGTGGTGGCACCGCTTCGCATTGCCTCAAAAGTGGTGGAGAGCTGCAACCGGTATCGCTGTGTGTCCTCGCGACCCATTGGTTGTCGCTCATCGGCGCCGCCGCTGGCTTTTGCCCCGCAGCTGACGGCGAGCATGCTGAAGGGGGATGGCAAGCAGACGCCAGGATTGGGCAAGCGCAAGGACTTTCACGAGACTTTTGCCAACCTAATAAAGCTGGGCAGCGTGGACAGGCAGGACGCCAAGCTGTCACAGGAGGAGCACACTTGGCAGACCGAGCTTAAGGATCTCATCTGGCTGGAGTTGCAGGCCTGGCAGGCCGATCGAACGGTGGAGCAGCAGGACAAGTATCTGTTCGAGGCGCGCCAGGGTGTGTCTGATCTGCTTACCAAGATTATTAGCTACAAGTTCCAGCCCCGTTATCGACGCGAGCCGAGCCTCATTAGCCTGGACAGCGGCATTAACTCCGATGGCAACTCCAATGCCAGTTGTAGGTAGCACCAACTTGACCATAAATGGACTCAAACTAATCTCATTAACTTCCATTCTCCGCAGCTCCCTTGCCCAGCAAATTGTGCCAGGGCTGCATGTCGCTCTACTGCAAGGATTGCATGGATCATCAGGAGTTGGCTTTAAGGGAGGTGGAGGACTTGCTAAAGCGTCTGGAGGCCGCCGAAGCTTTGTATCCCTCTTCGCAGGCCATGGGTGCTTTGCATCCCATTTACAAGTCGCAGAGCTTTGTAGGACGCATCAAGTCCATGTGCCTGTGGTACAACATAACGCAGCAGAACAAGCTGAAGCTGAGCATTCTGGGCAAGATTTTGGCCAGGTAAGTAGGTTAGAGTTTAATGGTGGCCATACTTAGTCTCTGTTTACTAGGCTGCAAGACGAAAAGTTCTCCTGGCCTGTGCAAACCTCCTACATAGCCTCGGACAGCGGCAACTCCTCGGCATCGGGCGTGGAATACGATGACTCTGCGGTCAATTCGTTGGACTCAACCAAGCCGCCCAGTATGACGGGGCGGCGGGTAGGCTGCGTCAACAACACATCCACATCCTGTCCCAAGGTACAGTTCATGCTCAACGACGCCAGCCATGTACCCGGCGAGACGTCCAGCAGTAACGAGTAAGTGCAGCAATTTGTTTAAGCCAGCCATGGCTAAGCATTTGACTTGCAGGTCCACCTCCACGGAGATTAGCCAGCTGTCCAATGAATTTCCGCAGCTGCGCAAAAACTCCATGCATGACATCAACATCTTTAGCGTGGAACCGCTGGGCAACTGCAGCAATGATGGTGAACAATCCTCGGCCCTGTATCGGAAGTTCATCGAGAATGTGCTCAAGAGTCGAGGCCTGGCCAAGTCGTTGGCCTTTCTGCACAAGTTGCACAACGTGGCTCTCTACAAGGCCCACATTGCCCTGGAGAAGCCCGGCACGGAGGACTTTGACGTGGAGCTAGACGCCGAGGCGATTGATGAAGATGTGCCGCGGCTGGATCCGCAGATCAGTCGCGAGCAGATCATCGAGCTGCGCACCTATGGCTACTGGAGCGAGGAGGCGCAGTCGATCAATCTGCCCTCATACATTCCCACCTTTGTATTCCTCAGCGGAATACCGCTGCAGTTCATGCACGAGTTTCTGCGCATGCGCCTGGAGACTCGTCCCATGCGACCCAATCCCCTGAGCCTGGGACAGTTGATGAAGGAGCTGCGCGAGGGCCTCACCCTGGCCCTGACGCATCGAGAGCGCTACCAGCGACACATAACCACAGCGCTGGTGGAGAACGAGACGGAGCTGAGCAACTACATCAGCATCCTGAATCACTACGATGCCACGGTGCGGAAGACTTTCGAGCTGTACCTGGACTATATTGACCAACTGGTACTGGTGGCCGTGCCGGAAACGAACCAGAAGTCCGTGTTGGAGAAGGAGTGGATGTTCACCAAGCTGATCAGCCCCATGATCAAGGGCATGCACACTCTGGCCTCGCAGAAGTTCTGCGGCATCATTAGCAAGCTCTTGCGCAATATCTCGTCCCGACTGGTCAAGCGATCCGTCGAGCTGGACCAGCAGATAGCCGGCACGGCGGCCAACGATGACAACGAGGAGCTCAAGTGGCAGCTACTGACCATTTGCCGCGAGACTCAGGCCCTGCTCACGGTGGAGCGGGAGCGATCCATTAAAGTGCTGTTCTTTGCCAAGACCTTCTGCCGCGACGTCGAGACCACCGACTTCCACAGGGAGCATTATGAGCACGATGTGGCCAACCATCAGCACGACTTCATCTGCTCGGATGTAAAGGCTGCCTTCAAGCTGTTGCAGCAGGATGTACTCGAGGTGCGCAACAAGCTGACCGAAATAATCGAGGGTGTCCAGGAGCGCTGCTGTATGAGCAATATGCGCGACCTGGACGAACAGGATCGTCAGGCAGTGCTTTCGCGCACTCGTGAGATCCTTCACCAGGGCTACAAGTTCGGTTTCGAGTACCACAAAGATGTGATCCGACTTTTCGAGCAGCGCATCATGGACCAGAAGGACAGTGGCACTCACACCATCGACCTTGCGCTGGGCATCATTGCGTATGCCAAGATGTGGATGCATTTTGTGATGGAGCGCTGCGAGCGCGGACGTGGTATGCGGCCACGTTGGGCCTCCCAGGGCCTGGAGTTCCTTATTTTGGCCTGTGATCCGCAGATCACCCAGCACCTCGACGACCGCCAGTTTGAGGAGCTCAAGCAGCAAATGGACCGCTGCATCTCGCATGTCATTGGCATTACCTCAGAGCCGGAGAAGGTGGCGCGCAAGAAGGCCTCGCCGCGCACGCGTAAGACTTCCTCGCCGGCCGCCTCTCGCTCACGGACACCCACACGCACCCCCATGTCGGCGGGTATCGTGCTGAATCCCAATACGCCGCCGTTGCAGTCGCCGCCCTACAACAAACTGTTGCATCCGCAGTTTAGCCTCAAGGAGGAGATCCTACAGCAGTCCTCGAACACCTACAGTTCGGTGGATAGCACCGACTATGCGGAGACGCCATGCCGCAATAGTCCCAATGGCGAGCTGCGTCTGCTGGTGCCACAGACGCCACCCACTCCGGCCTCCTCGGGCAAGGAAAGCCTCGAGAGCACTCCTCTAGCTCTGCGCCAGGAGCGGGTGCGTGATGCGGTCAATCGCCTAGACCTGGATCTGGAGGAACGTTTGCGTGAACGCCGACTCATTGGCCAGGTTAAGGCTCTTAACTCCTGTGACAAGGTTCACATTCGGTCACGCAGCGTGCATTTCCGCTGGCATCGTGGTATTAAGATTGGTCAAGGCCGCTTTGGCAAGGTGTACACCGCAGTCAACAACAACTCGGGCGAACTGATGGCCATGAAGGAGATTGCCATACAGCCCGGTGAGACTCGCGCCCTCAAGAACGTCGCCGAGGAGCTGAAAATCCTGGAAGGTATCAAGCACAAAAATCTGGTGCGCTACTACGGCATCGAGGTGCATCGCGAGGAGTTGCTGATTTTCATGGAGCTTTGCTCTGAGGGAACCCTTGAGTCCCTGGTAGAGCTAACCAGCGGTCTACCGGAAGCTTTGGCCCGTCGCTTTACCTCCCAGCTGCTGTCAGGCGTGGGCGAGCTTCACAAACATGGTATTGTGCATCGCGACATCAAGACTGCAAATATATTTCTGGTGGACGGCAGCAACAGCCTGAAATTGGGAGACTTTGGGTCAGCGGTTAAAATACAGGCCCATACCACAGTCCCCGGTGAGCTGCAGGGCTATGTGGGCACTCAGGCGTATATGGCACCCGAGGTGTTTACCAAAACCAACAGCGATGGCCATGGACGAGCTGCCGATATCTGGTCAGTGGGCTGTGTTGTTGTCGAGATGGCGTCGGGCAAGGTGAGCAATAACTGATAAACCTTAAATTGATTAGGCAGAGTGAGCTGGTTGAGTTCCCTTGAAGAGGGAGTGGCGTAGACGTCATGGTATGTTTATCCATTTGGTATCTGAGGCAAACAAAAGAAGAAGAAAGAAATGAAATGAAATAGTTGCCCTAGATTGGTTCTTAATGGTCAGGTCAAACGACCTGCACTACTTTACCATTAATAAATTATGTCGATTTTTCATACAAGTCCAGGTCCTCGAACCTTCTCTTCATCCACTCCCTTATCGTTTTTATTGAGCGACATATTGTGCTGCCTTTCAGAGGTCCCTTAGTGCGATTTTACTAAACCTCTAACGTAGGACTTATGCTGGAGCGCACCAATCCAGGCAAGAACACCAATTGAGCTTTCTTTTGGGCCACCCAAGTTTGCCATCATGCAGGACAATGCTACAATTGTCGTGGCAGCCTTTTGATTCGATCTATTGATCATTATGTCCACATATTTTGGCTACTGATGTTACTGTGAGGCCTCCAATAGTGCAGCACGTCTTTTCCTCAATATTCCTGAATGATATTAAACCGGCTTCTTGTAGACAGTTTTGCTAGATCTGATAAGACTTGCTGGTCTGTCAAGCCGTCAACTACTTCATACCTACCATAACGCTTCACCATCTTTATGATCATCCGAATTCATTATGTTCTATACTCATACGAAAATGTAATATTTTTTGCGCCATTTTTAACAAGTTTCAATCAGAGACCTGCAACGAGCACTTAATTTTCTATCAAACTCGCTCATTTACTCATCCCGTCAGTGCTCGTCGCCTTGCTTCGACACAATTAAAATGATCGAAACGAAAATTCACCAAGCTCACTCAGCTAGTTGACGACAAGCCTGAAGCGAGCTCTCACAAACACATGCGGTCAAATTTAAAATGCAAACGATATCGTTGCTCTCTCATGTGGTTGTTCTTACTTGCTTGGGTTACTCGTGCACAAGCTATAAATCGTTACAGTCCGTAAGGGTTTTTGATTTCGCCAAAAAGAGCTAGTATTGACTTGTGTCCGCAGCGATACACTAGTTAGAACCAAAGATTTATACATATTTTCGATGACGCATGTGAAACTAAAAACGATTCTGCCCAATTTTTGATTCGCGCTGCTTTTACCAAGATATATACAGGGTTGGTAATAGAACTGATTTTCTTCCGACGCGACTGTACTTCGGAGCGTGCGCGCAACGACTGGATACGTTAGAGGCCGTTCCTAGCGTACAAACGAGCAGCTGGTCAGTTGTCTCCGAGCACCTGGAGAGTCAGGACAGGGCTTTTCGCGCGACGTGTTTCGGTGAGGGGCGCGATTAAATTCTGTGTGAAACTCGTTAAATCTGCTACAGAAACGACTAATACTTTCCGGACAATCTCTGTATGTCTCAACTTCTTCTGCGCCTTTAGACAAACTAATAACAAAACTGAGTGATACAAGAATTTTATTTTCGTGCAAGTGTCATTTTTCAGAGCGTTCTTAAATTTATTGCATTCTAAGAAAAGTTGCAAGAAAATCTGGTATGGTATAAAGGACGACTTTTGAATCATAAGTTATGATTGCTTCTTTGCAAAATAAAAATTTTACGAAAATTACAACACGATTTGCAACAACATGATGCTAAATGGTATATTAATCAGCAATGACAATCTTTCAAAATAAGAAAAAAGGGAGTAGAAACATCAATAACAAGGTCACTGACTAATGTGTTTTTCCTTATGCTGTTAAGTCGCTGTTTAGTCACTGTTTAGACACTGTCAAGTCACTGTTTCATCACTGTCAAGTCACTGTCAAGTCACGTCAAGACAATGTCAAGTCACTGTTAAGTCACTGTCAAGTCACGTCAAGTCAGTGTTTAGTAACTGTCAAATCACTGTTAAGTCATGTTAAGTCACTGTTTTGTCACTGTCAAGTCACTGTTTCGTCACCGTCAAGACACTGTTTAGTCTTATTCAAGTCACTGTTTAGTCAGTGCTTAATCACTTTCAAATCACTGTTTTAGTCACTCTCAAATCACTAATAAGTCACTGTCAAGTGACTGTTGAGTTACACCCACTTTCCCCCCTTTCCGACCACTTATCATCACTTTCCCCCACTTACTCCTCTTTCCACCCTCTTTCTCTCTGCTTTTGCTATTTGTAGGCCAATATTGATAAGAGATATTGTTGGGACAGATTTAGATTTCTTAACACGCCATATGTTCTTCCTACAGCTTTTACTATATGCGTTTTCCAGTTGAGACTTCTATGGAAATGAAAACCCAAATTTCTTGCTTCTTCCACATATTCTAATGGCGAATTCTCCATTAAAAGGGGTCGTAAGTTGCATGTGTTAAGGAGCTTTTTGTTTGTAACCAAACATTTGGATTTGGATTTGGACGGGTTCAGACTGAGACCATTTTTTTTTTTGCCCAGCCTGAGATCTTCATTAACTCACTATTATATACATTCATCTAAGTTATCTAGTGGACGGCTAACATATAAGTGGACGTCTGCGTACATATGACAATTATTATTATACAAAATATTTGGCAGATCATTAACATATATGGTAAACTGTAAAGGGCCTAGGACAGAGCCTTGAGGTACACCACGTTTAACATGTAATGACGAGGACTTTAAAGACGGTATAACAACTGCTTGACACCTATTAGACAGATACGATTTCAAAAGATTTAATGCTGTGTTCGAAAAGTAATACAATTGGTCAAGTTTTGTGCAAAGTATATCGTGATTTTCGGCATCAAAAGCCTTGCTGTAGTCCAGCAGGGCGAGTAAAGTTACTTTACCATCATCCAACTTATTTCGAATATCTTCGACCACATTTAGGATAGCTGATGCGCAACTTGTTGTTGTCAGACATATGGATTCGAATTGGATCTACCATAAGATGTTCCAGAGCTTTTGATAGGTATGGCTATCGGTCTATAGTTATTGTCTGGCTTTAGAATAGAAACTATTTTGGCAGATTTCCATATTGCTGGGAAGACAGAAGTTGTATGTGATGTAGCAGATTAGTTAAATGGGGCAAGATTTTAGGGAGAAGAATTTTTATAAATTTTGGGTTTATTCCGTCAAGTCCAACTAAATTTGTTTCAATTCTAAGAATACATTCAAGAACATCACATTGACCTACACATCTAAAGTTAAAAGTATTATCACAGTCGTTGTATGGTGCGCTAACCAAGTACATATTATAGAAAACTTCGGAGATTTCTGATAGATTAACAAACTATCTATTCTTGTTTCTGTTTTCAAATACCTAGTTTTTAAATTTCAGTCCATTTCAGTTTGCTAGATATTGCGCTTTGAAATTTATTAGTGTAATAAGTCCTTTTGGAAGAATTGATCACACTGACTACTGTTCTTCTCAAAGTTCTAAATTTATTGTTGTGAAACTCAGTTTTAAACCTTTTCCATTTACTTATTGCTATCTTAATGTGACGGTTGAACCATGGCTTTTGAGTAGATTTAATAGTAATTCTCCGTACTGGAAGAAATTTATCAAATAATTGACTGATACCATCTTGCAGAATACAGATTTGATTTGCTTCTCCAGATGACCCCAAACGTAAAAGTTCAATCGCTACCTGGAACACAAGTCTATTTGGGGTCAAAATACAGTGGACAAAAATCATGGGTACAACAATCGGCATGTCACTGCAGTTGGATTCTTCATAAGCTTATGCTATGAGTGTTGGACTATAGATTTCATTTGGAAAACCTTGGTCTTAGCATTGGCACCGTCGGGCTTTTTGCATGCTGAGAGCTTCTTCAGAAAGAAGAATAATTTTTTTATCCAACAACCAATCAACAAAATAACTAATTCAATCTCTTTTAGCACTTAATATACAAATTAAATTGAGAATCCTTTCATGCATTGAGTTATTCTTGACTCTGTTTCTCCGTTTCATCCCGGTTTCGAGACTATAATCTCGGTTTAAGATTCTCAGTGTAGAGCGAAATCGTACATGTTGAAGGGAAAGACTGTAATTTCGATCAATTCCCCTGTTCATATGGCGCTATATTCAATAGCGATCTGTTATCTATAAATCTGTTGTTTTAATTATTGTCTTTTCAATGCTAAAAATACACTTTTTATCTTACAGCGTCCCTGGGCTCAGTTTGATTCCAATTTTCAAATCATGTTCAAGGTGGGCATGGGCGAGAAGCCACAAGCACCGGAAAGGTCTCTCGCAGGAGGGTCACGATTTCGTGGATCACTGTTTGCAACATGATCCAAAACAACGTTTGACGGCCATTGAGCTGCTGGAACACAACTTTTGCAAGGTGGGTATTAAAAACGAACCAATGTTCAGTGAATTTAACATCTCTCTACCTTCCAGTATGGTCGTGACGACACCGAGCAGCTGCAAATGGAGGTGCGCGGCTTTTTTCGACGAAATGTGACCTCCAGCTAATCGGGCGGTGTTCCATACTGGTTTTCTTTTACATACCTCTACATATGATGTGGTACTTTATGTATTTCAGTGTGCTTGTTTATTGTTTAATTTATATAAATGACGACGTCCAGTTTGTTGGACAATAAAAATATCCTCAATTAGAAAAACCGATTTTTTAAATGCAATCAAATTCTTGAATTGATTTTATTTGGATGCGTTTACGATCCGTAAATTGGATATTGGGTGGAAGTATGAGGCGTAGGAGCTGTGGGACTAGCTTCTGGTGGTCCGGAAACAGTGCTAGGTCCATTGGGGTCCTGTGAGTTGGCGGTGGGGGGAGTTGGATCCGCACCTGGTACAGTTGGCGCCTGTGCCAGAGCCATGGGGGCTCCCAGCAGGAATGCCAGGCAGAGGCTGAGCAGCAGATAGAAGACTGCAACGGTGCATGTAATGAGCAACTATTATTGATTCAATTATGCCGACTTCCACTTACACTTCATTTTCCTTTGGTGGCGATGCGAGGACTGTTGACTTTGTGTCGCCGACGGCTGACTTTTATATGGGCCAGGCCACGAGGTTTTTTATTTAATTAAATTTAAATATTAATCAATGGGCCCTTGTTTATCACTTGCGGGCTTATCGTAGTCCAAAACTTTGGATATGGATAATGCGCAATGTCACAGTTAATTTCCAGCTTTCGTTAAAGTTTTCAGGTAAGCGGAATTATCAATTCTTAGAAATAGTACACAGTCATTGCGTGTGCTTTGTGCGTACACTGCTCGCCGAATGAATAGGGATGGGGGAGCCTTAAACTGCCTGAAATCACAATTCCTTAAGGAACAGCTATTTTGGAGAAAAACATATGTATTACGATTATCAAATGCTTGTAGGTATATCTGGGAAAGTTTTGTTAAATGGGTTCTATAATGTAAACCTCCTAACAATCGGAACATTTTAAATAAGATGCCAAAAAAAAGTGGCAAAATGCCATAAAGTGTGTAAGCTGCTTACCATCTCTAAGATCCCTTAGTTCAAACGGACAGACAGACATGGAATTCGGAACTCGGTCCTATTTCCTTTATCCGAAAATCTGGCCTTTTTAACGTAAATTGTTAGAGTGCAAAAATGTATGTTATATAATTTCGCATTGATTTTTTACAAACTATTTATGTGGCATCTCTTTTATGCTAACTTTTATTAATATCGTGTGTTATCGTAGCAATCGAAGCGTATGAAAGAAAAATTCCGATACGCTCAGCAGATTTTAAAACTGAATGTGTCGCGTGGTCATATCAACCGCCCACACCCCCCCAGTCCCCCCCCTCTCTCCCCTTTAGTGAGGGGGAGGACCCACTGGAACCGCCCCGTCATCTCCCACGACTATTTTACTTTTCTAATACGATCGTTTATCTTAAAAACTTGAAAACTTTCCGATTGCGGGGGCGGGAGGGCTGCAGAACCCAACTCCCCAACCCCCACCACCGCTTCACACGACGCACGACGCGACAGACACCAACGACCTGAGCGACGAAACAGAACCCCCTACAACGAAAAAAAACCCGGATAAAAACCCCAGCCGACATTGAAGTTGATATTCTTGAAGATGATTTTACGCAACAAGTTAAACGGGGATTTGGCTTTGGGATGCGAATTCAAATCTAACGTGACAATGTTAAAAGGGAAAATCGATGATTCTGCAGACAAACCCGTTAGACATTTTTTTACGGACTTTGTGAATGAGTTAATCAATCAGCTGAAGCAGAGGTAAGCTAATTAATATTATCAGCCATGCTCCCATTTTCGCTTTCGCAAAAATTTTACGATTTGGTCGCTAAATCGCAAAAGTAGGTGCTCCGAAATTCGTAAATCAGAAAATTTCGCCGATTCAAAACCTGCGACGTATGAGTATGTGAAATGAAAAGTAAATGAATAAATTTCATTAGAGAGAAGAACTGCGTTCCTTTAATATTCTGTGACTATTTGAAATTGTTTTCGTGGACTCTACAATTATACAATTTGGATTCAACGGGATCAGGGCAAGGATGATCCACCCAGCTGACCTGGCAAGTCGTAGGATTTAGCTCAACTACACACAACAAGCCATCACACAACCAGATCATAACTAATAACAACTTACCGGCTAGACACATTAAAACCACTTAACTGCTTAAACCCAATACCCACCTGAATTGAAAATAAAAAAACCTTATAATTTAGGATAACAGTTAACACGTAGATCTAAACTAACTGACACAAGACACAATCGAATTTAGCATCATATACTAGTAAACCTAAAATTAGTCTTAGAGTAAAAATCCCTATCTCCCTACTCACTACAGTATAAGTTAGTTCCAAATTTGCGCATGCAGCAAATCAGCCTTTGACAACAACAAATGGCGATTTGGTTGGGGCCATAACCGATAAGTTTGTCGCTACTGCTGCTTCTGCCACGGGAAGTGTTGCTGAACGAATTGGGAATGAAAAAGAATCGATAAATTTAATTCGTACGAATTTGTTGAAATCGCGAATCGCAAAAGTAAGGTAGAAAGCCGGAGCACAGTAGAATATACTAATTTTGTACAAATAATAATTTTGGATTTAGTTTATGTATTATGCCATTTTAAAAACGATTGACGCATGGAAATGCGTCTACCGGAAGGTAGATCGTGTGCTACGATTAAAAAAGGACACAATTTGACAAATTTTAGAGTTATTTGAAAGAAACAGCAACAAAAGAAATACATATTATGGTTACTCTATATGCCAACATCCACTTATTAAAATGGGAAAATGAAGAAAATATTATACTTTTACGTTTTGGTTCGAAGTACAAAAATATCGGGACAGCGCAGGTAACAACCCCTTTTCGGACCTGAAAGCTTTCGCCCTGACTCTGCTTTCATTGCCATGGTCGATTTTTTTATACAGGAAAATTTGGTTAAAACCAAAACCAGAAAAAAGCTACAAGTGGAGATGTTAAATCCTATTTTGACAGTCATGGATTTATATATATATATATATTTTAATTTAATTCAGTTGTACATATTATAGACCTGCAGGAGTGATTACACGATGCCAGAATCATGATGTGGTCCAACGCTTAAGGGGCGGACCTAGGAGAAAACTGAACGACGGAGAGTTTTAGCCGAGCTTTCAGCTTTCGAAAAACAAACACTCTACAGCAGAAAGTGCGACACTATGTGTGAATGAACTTTTAATTCAGCCGTAAGTTCGTTTGTTTGAGGACAAGAGTTGTTTACAGCTCGCTGATGTTTTAGTACGGCGGCAGTTATACAACAGAACGCAAAATATATTAACAGAAATTGCATAAAGCCCACCACTTAAAATAAAAACGAAAACTATACCAATTCCAAATTTGAAAAAAGACAACAAAAAAATTTTTGAAAAGGTTCGGGACTATTCCACAGAGTTGGCATTATCGAATACGAATCGTCTAGATAACTATTTAAAACAAATTTTTATTTTGTCAGGTTTTATTTGTAAATAATTTAATATAAATAACGATCATTCGATTAAATATCTACATAACATTAATAACGAGAAGGCCAAGCTAACTTCGTCTTTGCCGAAGTTTTAATACCCTTGCAAATGTTTTAATACAACAGAGTTTACGAACGTCAGCATTAAAACAAACCATTTTTCTGATAAAAGCCACTTTTCGCCGATAGTTTCTATGGCACAAGAATGCCCGATCTTGACCAACTTCCAAATTGTGTAAAGCGTATAACATAATGTCGAAGCAGGCGTTTAATTAAAAAAAGTTTTCTCAAAACCCACTCCTGTCGGGCATTACTCGGTCGTCTTGGTAAAAGACTCTGGAGTCCTCTGTTTTCAGAGACGTTTGTGACGCACGCAACGCACGGCACGGACGACGCGCCCGACCGTCAATAGTTTATGGGTCGGAATTCTGGTTGACTCTGGCTTTAATACCCTGGGTATAATTAATTTGAATTATTCGTTATCCGTATTCGAATAAAAATGAAACCTGATAGTGATTACACCATGTATACGCAGGCTTCAATGGCGAGCTAAAGTTATTTGCATAAGTGACCGATTTTTTTAATTAATTAATTACAACGGTGTTTTGATCGTTTTGGGATTAGATAACTCCAAATGGCCGACCTACACCGAAAGGGTAAATTATGAGGATTCTAAATTTTAAGTCACTTTTTCCATAATGCTGCGGTATCCACGTTACCGAGTAATTTTGCTTCCAAATCTTGGGCTTAGAGGCATATCGCGACATAAATTATTTCTATATATCTATAAGTAATTTCCAGACATCAAATTTAATTTTCCACTTTAAAAATTTTTCCGTAATCATTCGAACTATAGTGGCAATAAACTAGAAAACGAGTTTTGATTTTTGTACAATTATTTTTAATGGTTTTTGAAGGAAAAAAGATACAATTTACTTTACTATACTAATCTTACTCTAATATTACTACTTGTTTTAAATTATTGTGTCATTATTTAGTTATGATCCGTCAAATATTTTGTATTTAAGCAAGGAATCTAATGTTTTGAGTTGAATTACAGAGTTGGGCAAAGTGTATACCGTATGTCACAAAAACCGTTGTGTCGCTGGTATTGGTTTCCTCTGGGGATTTTCCTGTTTCTGATGCGATCTCCATAAAAAAGAAATATATAGTCGATTTTTTGTTTTTCCATATTCTTATGTTTGCTATTTTTTCCAACTTACACGCATATTTGTAAAGACTTGTCAGGTAATTTTTCAAAGTCGATGACTACGATTTCTAACAATGGCTGATCCGACGGTTTAAATTTTTCAGATATGTATACCCACAGATATTAACAAGTATAAAATTTTGTATGATATCCTTTTTCCCCTTGCTTTATTTTCTCTGCACTTATAAATTTTCGCAATGAGGAGTATTGCTAGCAAGAATTAAATGTATAAGCTAAAAGTTCAATAGTGCGCACCTTCAAATTATGCTGAAACATTATGTTGTCAGCAAAGCTTGGCTCCCCCGCCGTTTCGTTTTTTTTTCCTTGTTTGCGCCGCCCCTTAGTGTGCTGGCCTGCTGGGCGGTAGGTCGTGGGAGGTCGATCCCGCCTCTGAACATCTAATAATAAAATTTTTTTTCGTTCCTTAGAAGTCACCTTCGCCAGCTATTGGCGCCAGCTGTGAAGTAACTAGCCATGAAAAATCAAATTCTTAAACTTTGTCTTTCGGATTCGGCGTTAAACTGTAGGTCCCGTTCCCTTGTGCGAAAAATTAAAGCTCACACGCCAAGAGATTGAGAGAAGTTGGAGGAACTGAATAGCCAATTTTACATTTTAAGCACAGTACGGAGTACTCAATAAAGCGCTCGCAAACGAAAAACTCCATATAAAAACAAGTAAGAAAGTTGGTCAAGCCCGACTACAACATACTCTGTACCTGGAGTAAAAGCTGAATGCACTGCTGCTGCTGCGCTCAACTCTAAGTCTTTTTTTCTCTCTCTAAGATTGTGCTGGGTTTGTTGTGAAAGGGTGAAAGGGGTCTCATAACTTGAGAACCAATTCAATACATTTTGCTAATTAAAAACTATATCTAAAAGGTACGAATCATCTATCTTCAAAACTGTAGGAGATATAACGTTTTTTCCAAATTGCGGAAAACAAACTTGTTCTGCCTGCATCTATAAGAAGTATTTGTCCCATACATGTCAAACTCTATCTCCTACCATCTCTGAGATCTGTTTGTTCATACGGACGGACGGACGGACAGACAGACGGACATGGCTATATCGACTCGGCTGTTGGTCGGAAATGATTCCTTCTCCCTGTTACATACTTTTGCACAAACTTAATGTACTCTTTGCACCTTTGGTACATACGTTGTAAAACCACACGCAAAACGTTTGACGTCAAACGTCTTACGGTGTGTACGGAGACAAACGAAACGTCGATCCACACGAACATCAAACTCAAACATCCAACTCTGAATATGTGGATGGTATTAGCAGCTGTTCGAGCCTTTTTTGGGTGCCCAAAGTATTTAAATTTATTTATTTTGAAGCTCAGAAGCAAAAAAAATGTCCGAAATGAAGGGTCTGCGTAAGAATTACTTCATGTGGAAAAACAAATTGCGCCGATTAATACCGTAGAGGCAAAGATAAGTATTTGGAACCTCACCAAAAAATATAATTTTGATGCAGTTGACATGGAGAGCCTCCAGCAGCAGTCCACAAAGATCTGCAACAATCATGTCCGGGATAAAAGCAAGAACAATAAAAGTATTTGATTGCACGACACCAGCTTCGTATTTGCCGATAAAGAGGATATTTCGATTGGGCAATTCAAAGAGGCAAATAAAACTGTTAACGCTCATACGGAAGATTTTTCTCGAACTGTTGTACGTCCCGAAAGGGGCATGATGACGTCCCTCGTCATTACGGGCTTGACAACTATGCTGACCCCAGTCCTTACACTCTGAAACCAGCCAGGCTCATTGATTCGTATGAACTTTTCAATGCGTGCAGGGTACTATGATTTTAACGTATCTATTGAACATGCCATTCTGTGTGAAATACATTAGATCTTACAATCTGTCTTCGCATGATCAGAATACTCATAAAGCTGGTAAATCTTCCCATTTGCTTTTGGCATCCACATCTTTGTTATCTTCCTCCTCTTCCAACACGATTTGTGCGGGAGAGGTGCCCCCTGGCTACACCCTTAACTATCCATGTTTCATAATCAGAATTTTTTTATTGACGATTTTAAATTCTCATTAATTTTCATAAACAAATCGCATCTGAAAACCGTGTTAGGCTAACTAAAAAGTCCCAAATTTGGCATATTTTGGCTATCTCAGCACACTAATTTGTTTTTAGGTTCCACAGCGCAATAATTGACTTTTTTGTGCGCCCCAACAGTTTGGAGTACTCCGTACTGTGCTTTACATAGAATTATGAGTAAAATTCTCATTTTGACGAGTATAGTAACTTCTTTTTGTAACAGGTTTGAAACATTCTTTATGATCTTAACTATATTCTTTACCATTGCTTATCCATGGTATTTATCGCGTTTCAGTATTATCATTATCATGGGAATGTTGTGCTTCTTAATCACTTAGTGGTTTTAGTACCTGTAGCATACAACGGATAGTTGTATCCTGTTCGAGCTGATGGAAGAAGTAGACCGGTGCGGAACCCGTGCTTGATCCGGCTATCTTCGTCGGCAATGTGGGGGAGGTTCAAAGTCTGTTACCGCCGGCTACTAGCTCGTGGAATAGGGCATTCTTAGTATAGAAGAGAAGAGAAAAGAAAGGAGACTCAGAAGGATATAACTTGTTCTGGCCACACTGAGGTGTTGTTCAGTGGCCATATTCCCCACCCTACCATGATCACCACTTGCAGGTATGGAGCTATGTCCATTGGCGATCCCTAAAACAATGAAGCGTAGTTCACTTCATCCCATGGCGGCTCATTACGATTTCCGGACGAAAAGTTTCACTTATTCGGACATCATTGTAATTTTATTCATTGAATTCATAATTGAAAAGGGGTAGCATAGCAATAAAAAGTAAGAAATTACTAAGAGATAATTTTAAGGAACTATTTTTAGCATTAAAGGGTATCTGTTAGTCTAAGCATTATTTATAGGTATATTTACTTTATAGATTTAGGGACTAAATTTCATATTCAATTCATTCTTTGTTCGGTACTAACTTTAATGTCTATAAAAGAGGTTTAAACGGAGCGCAAGTGAAATAAAAACCAAAAGTTATCTTTAAGGTAAAGTCAATTAATTATAAATGACAGTTCGCCATTGGGTATGTAGGCCTATTATGTATGTATATGTAATTATAGAATAAGTAAATGAATTAAATTTAATTTAAGAATATTTAAGTTTTCATTTTAACTCTTCGTGAGCTATTTGGTCTTCCTCAACGGGGTACCACTGTCCGCAGCTAAACAGCTGAGTTGATCTAGGTCAGGGTTTTGGTTACAAGCTCCAAGTGGGAACAGAAAGATAAACAAAGATCTTCCGTTAATTTTCGTTGTGGGCATTGGCTCTGGCTTATCAGCAGCGATTTAACGGCGATCCGTGCCGGCGCTCAAGTAAGAGTAGGGTGGAGTAAAAATAAATTTAAGAGAGCACGGCTGGGATCAGTGGGACACTTCTTATGGTTTCTCTTATGGCTTCAATTTACTTTGCGGTTGGCATATGTGCACATTTCTCTTTACTTTGTGTTTTTAAAATAAAAAAAAAAACCAACTGTTTGACAGAGTAAGAGCGGATGACAAAAGCTGCGCATACTCTTTCAAATCAAACAAAATATGTTTTAATTATGGCCTGAAGGGCTTTCACTTACGGCTTGATGATCCAGCGGGGGAAAGGCCTTTCTCCAGATGATCAGCTGTGGGGGTTGAATCTCGTTTTTGGATTAGGAATTCATATTAAGCTTGTTGTTGTTGGTGTGAGTTTAAGAAGAGCACAGTAGCCACATCAAAGCAGATTTAGCCAAGAGAAGGGTTTATATAATAGCAAAAAAACAAAATCTTTACAGAACTCTCACTTGCACTGGGAGAGCGTTTTGCCAAATGGGCCACAAATAACTATTTTTACTGGACACAAGAATTAACCACTACTTTAGCTCTTTTACTTTCCATTTCACTTGGCTTTCTTTGCTTTAGTCACTTTGGGGGAAGCTTTGGGCTTAGTTAAAGATTATTGTAAAGGGGAGAACACCAGAGGTTCACTAGCTGGATTAGGTTGCTGGCGGGACCTGGTATTCACGGATTCCGTTTGTAGTGAGTAGCTAGGCCGAAGATTTGAAGATATAAAATGCAGATTGTCGTTTCGGCGGGGAGCTAGGACTCGAGGACTGGCAATCTGAGACAACGGGCCAGACCATGAGCTGGCTGGCCCCAAAACTGTTGTTTGCCGTTTGGGGTGCCTGTTTAGAGAGGCTCCGGGTTAGAGGTTAGGGATTCTGAAAAGATCCGACTTAACCTTTGCCTGGTTTGGTTTGGTGGTCAATTGTGGGCGGCCGTGGAGCAATGCCAAAAAGAATTTGATCGGTAGCAGCGAAAAGTAAATCTTGGGATTTATTTCTTTTGACGGCAGATTTAATGATTATTAATTGCTGCTTCTTTTTGGTGGGCCGGGAGATTAAACTTTCCACTAAGGTGATCGGGAACAATTAGGTTAAGTCAAAGAACAATTAGGTTAAGACAAGCGCCACTACATACCATGGATGCGAATTGCTCTTATGCAATGATCCTGCCATGATTGTTACTTGATTTGCACTGTAGTTTTTCATCATTGGTGCCGAATTGACAGCTAGGTATTCTTACTCATTTATAATCGGCGAGTGCTACTCGATTACTACTTTACTTACCCGTGTACATTACTCACTCTAGTACATATATTTACATGTATTTTATATTTAGATTTTGATTGCGCTGGAATAAGTTGTTTTGCTATAATTACAATTCGCTAGATAAATATTTATTTATTCATTAATTGGTTCCATGGCGAAGGAGGAGAGAGACCTTTGTAGAAGTCATTAAAGATGCCTTAAAAATATTAAACAAATAAATTTAAATAAACTTTTTGTCCTTTTTTATACCCTGTACCCATTGAAAATGGGTAAAAGGGGATCATGAACTTGAAGCATTTCCGACCCTATAAAGTATATATATTCTTGATCAGCATCAACAGCCGAGTCGATTTAACCATGTCCGTCTGTCCGTCTGTCTGTATGAACGCGTAGATCTCAGAGACTATAAGAGATAGAGATACAAATTTTTGCATGTACATGGGTATAGGCCGTATGCAGATCAAGTTTGTTTCAGATTTGCAAAATTCCCCCCCCCCCCCTTAAACCGCAAAAAACTGTCAGAGCCACAATTTTAAAGTTACAACATCGTCGCTTTATATATATTATCTTAAGCCCTTAATCTATCTATTCTGAAACGCACAATGAGATCTGAGCAAAAACACAGAAGTTATTGACGAAACAATTTTTGCACCCCCCTCCCCACACGCTTTGCGTATTACGCATTGCTTGCAGCTTGCGCCCGCGTGTGCGTGTTTTTTTTTTTTTTTTTTTTTTTTTTATTAGGAGTAACAATAACAATATAGGGTAGAATATGACAGGGAATGGATACAAGAAGAAGATAATAGAGTTACAAATGGAAGATGGAAAAAGGAAGAAGACTCCGCTCCCGCGGACCGCGCAAAGCACTACTGCGGGGCGGATGGCGGTCATGTTAGCCGCTCAATCTGTTGGATGTGGAATAGCGTCGACTCCTTTCCTAATCCGCAGGTCTTTGAGAATTGCCGCCGCCATATTGGTAATAGCTTGCCATCCAGACTCATTCTTTAGCATGCAGTCTACTATATTGCTCGCGCTGAGCTGTGCTTGTGGCGTGGGAAGCTCGGTCGCGTTCACGTAAGTGTAGAGGGCAGTCAAGAATGCATGCCCCACATCCTCGATAGCGCCGTCTCCACAGTGGTCGCAGTACGGGTCTTCTTCGTGCTTAAAGCGGTGAAGATATGCCTTAAAACAACCGTGCCCCGTCAGCATTTGCGATAGGTAGTAGTCTACCTGACCATGCCGTCGACTAAGCCAAGGCTCCAGATTTGGTATTAGCCGGTGGGTCCATCTTCCGTTTGCTCCTTGGCTCCATCTGGATTGCCACTTGGCTATTGTGGAGTCCCGCTGAGCAGTGCTTCCTCTAATCCCACTTCTCCGTTCAGCTGCCAAAAGGTCGATGGGGATTGTGCCGGCTACAACCAAAGCAGCGTATTAGGACACAGTGCAAAAACAGCTAGCTATCTGAGGGCGCACAGCCTACGATTTGCAGTGTCTGCTGTAGGAGGGTATCTCCATGGCTGGAGCCCAGATCGACGCCCCGTAGAGGATCGTGGAGAGACCACACTTGCGATAAGCCTTCTGCTTTTTGTTTTGGGCCCCTGAGATTGGCCATCAGTCTAGTGATAGCAGTTGTCACTTTTGATGCTTTGATGCTAGCATGCTCGAGGTGCTGTTTGAAGCTGAGTCTGTGGTCCAAGATGATGCCTAGGTATCTAATGGCTGTGCCGCGTGTGCGTGTGTGTGGGTGTGTGTGAGTGCGTGTTTTTAAATGCGTTTATGTGTATGTGTACGTGTGTGTTTGTTTGTGTATGTGTGTGTTTGTCAATTGTACAGGGTATTATGTCGGGCAACTCGACTCCAACGATCTTACTTGTTTATTTTTTAAGTATTGGCATCACTGCACTCTACCGAACCAGTCCCTCCTTCCGATCGGTTTGCATCCCAGATTAATTCCCAATAAAAAAATAAGTATTTTTTGTTGCTTTATAAAGCATTTATTTCTTTTTCACATTTTGTGGATGATTATTTTTGCATACATGAAACACA
Organism: Lordiphosa clarofinis; assembly: GCA_018904275.1. Classification (NCBI taxonomy): domain Eukaryota; kingdom Metazoa; phylum Arthropoda; class Insecta; order Diptera; family Drosophilidae; genus Lordiphosa; species Lordiphosa clarofinis. Next base: position 179,253 of record JAEIGQ010000271.1, read on the forward strand.
AATCAAACTTAACGACAAACAATAACACAAGTTTTGTCAGTGTATTGGGGATATATAGTTATAGTTTTGGATAGTTCATGGCGATAGTTTGGTTAACAGTTTTAAACAAATACATATACATATATAGCAACAATGAACACAGCAACTAGTTAGACTTTTAACATTTTCCATATAATTTGTATATTCCATTTGTAAATAACACACATATACATGTATATATATATATATATATAGATAATCACTACAAAACACACAGTTCGCTAACATTTGAAACAGATATTTCTTTATATATTTCTTCTCATTATTCTTTCCAACTTTGATGAATTTTTCCCGTTTTGGTTTCTAGGTATCTCTATAGCTTACACAGTGTATAAATTTATTGATATGTATTGTTACGTCTCAAGTCTCATCTATAAGTTATATGTATATATATATATCATACCAGAAAGCCTCTAGTTTTGGTATACCTTTATTGCTGTTTATTTGGAACTAACAACAGATATGAAACAAGCAACAAAATGTAGAGTAACATGCGTAGAATTTCCATAACATTGATAAAGCATACTTTAGGGCGACTTGGTCACAGTGACTGTCAAACTATATTACTAAGTATTGATAACCAAGTGGGTGTGTGTAAGCACAGCTAATAATCGTTTAGTTCGTAGTATTATAATAATTTATATTGCATATTTAACACATTCAATTAACAGCACTAACAATTGCGCATAAAATTGCTCTAAAACATTTAATTGACTAGATTTTTTTTTGGATATGTTCTACATGGGAAAAGGTAAAGCATATGGTTTGATTACATATGGCTAAAGAGCATAACAATAGCCGGACCCAATTTCTTCAGTGTACGTGAAGTAAGAGAAAGAAATCGCAGAAAATAGTGAATGTAAATCGATAGAAGGACACATCATACTTTACAGTGATACCGCTCCCTCCAACAAGCCCATTGAAATAATCCAAGATCGCACCCACCCCTTCAATAAATATAAGATAGTTTAATTTTCTTGGTTTATGTAATCGATAATTGGATTATATCATGTAACAAATTTGGATATAAAGCATAACACTGTGCAACACTAAAAAGTTGTTGGAGTCGAGACCTAGAATTTCTGAAAGAGTATGATTGTGGTATAAAAATCTACGCTGAGTTTGGTCTGGTTAGCTGCCGTTTCTCCAGATTCTGATTGGGATTTCAAACTTTATATCTCGTAAGCTATTTGGACGAAGTTTAGGCTAACAAAACATTTTTGAGTACAAAATCAAGAAAGTATGATGCGACTTACTTAAAATTACAAGAAAATCCAAAAACTTTGACTAAGCAATCCAGGACTGAATTTAACATAGGTTTAGAATATACCAACTTAGTTCGATTGGTCCCGATTCAAAGACAGTAACATTTTTAGAAAAACTCGAAAAAATTGCAATTTTTATTAGCAATTAACTGACGAAGTCAAAAATTGTAAGCACTTTTTATTAGGTTAAAGAATAAAACATTAATAAAGAAATTTAGATTTCTGAATTTTTTCACCCTGTTCCCGTTTTTGATTCTGCTTTCAAAAACTGACTGTGTTTTTCGGCTTTTAACTTCTAAACCTCATTTACTGTCACCCGACCCTCTTGATCACAAAAGGATTCGCCCTGATTCTTTAATTGTCTTAGAAATCACAACTCTTACCGATTTTGATCAATCGAATTCGGAAACGATAATGATGTTCAATGATAATGATCAGATCTGTTCCCGTTTCCCGTTCGTTGTAATGATGATTATACATTACATTAAATTTGGAAAACTGTAAAAGTGTAACCTAAAATTGTTTTTTATTTGCTACAATGAAATGAATCATAGAACTTGTTAGCAGGTTCTAGGTCAATAAGTTATGACTTAGCTTATAACATTTCTGAAACAAGACACCAGAAAGGAGGAGGTTGATCGTATAGCAATTCAATCATCAGCGATTTTCTCCTCTCTTCTGTGAGCTGGCAGGGACTACCTCAGGAAAGAACGCTTGGGAATCCTAAAGGCCGGCTTGTAGCAAAATCTGACACACTTGCAATCGCCATCTCACAGAATCTTTGTGTGTGTGTGTGTGCGTGCCCTACATCGGCTTTTCTGTTCTTACAGGCGCCAATTGCTTGAATTGCCCAAATGCAATCAAACAGGGGCTTTGTTGTTTTTCAAAGAAAAGATGTACGTAAATTGAAACAAACTTAGTGCCGATTTCTCCTCTTTTGTCTTCTATTTGTGACAAATGGCTTTATGTAGAAGATGAGAATTCGGCTTTTAAACATTCTAATCATATATAAAAGCTTTAAGGCATGGTAATATCATATTCGAGCTACCATCATCGGACGTTTTAACATGAGTATAAGAGAAAAAGTGTACACTGCCTTTTAATTGTGAGTGATGTTAATAGATAGTCCGCATTGAGATTCTTATTGTCCGTATAGAAAATCACATTGGTTAGAGCAAGTCGGGCCTATTCCCAAAATGCACTCAGAGAGCGTAAGTGAGAGCAAACATCTGACTAATTTCTGACTTGTTCATATCTCTTAAAGCAAGACGCACACACACCACAAAAGAGGATAGTCGACTGTACACCTGTATCAAGAACCTCTCGGTTCTATCATAAGCTGGCTTAGAATATGTACTCCAAGTCGTCAGAGACCGTTACTATCATTGTTTGGGAATTCCAAAGGCGGCACTAGTGCAAAAACTGACAACCACAACAACAGTCGACGCCAAATTGACAGAAGTTTTGGTATTCGGCCCTTCTATATTAGTGGAACATCCCCCCATTTAACACACTTGGTATAAGTTAGTAAGTAGTTATAAGAAGGGCAAAAAAGTGCGATAGACTCATGCTTGTATTGCAGAAACTGCGAATGCAACAAATGCGACATTGTTAAGTTTTCAAAATAATGTTTTTTGCAAAACTTTTTAACATAAAGAAAGCTTTCCTTCTTCATCAGTAATTATTAATTGTATTATCATTCTTTAGATCCTATTCAATATTATACAATTAAGCAATTTATTTCGTTTTAAGCTGTTTTCATTTGAAAGCTAAGAAATATTGGGAAATGGCAAACTTGGCATATATAGCAGCTAGAAAAAAAAGTAAAAAAACATATTTTTTGAACCGAACTTTATTTCTCCTTTTTTTAACCTGAACGGGCTCGGAAAGTAAAAATTGCTCTGCTCCGGTTCATGTTCGGTTTGGACTTTCCAAAAATGCAGCCCTGCCAATTAATTTTTTGGAGGCGAATTTGAGTTCCTTAAAAAATAAGCTTGAATCGCAATGGGGCAAAATAAGTAAGACCCGGCCAGTGTTTCCAATTTAGCTATTTAGTTGCTAGATCTAACAATTTGAAAGCTGGAAATGCTATTTAGAAATTCATTTATTTATATTTTGGAATTAAATTTTTCATTTTTTCAACTCGCTGTAAACAGCACAAATAGCGCTTTTGCATGAATACGTTGTAAGACAGATGATAGTCTACGGCACTGCTGTTTGTTATTTTTTGAATTATAATATCTTGTTAAATTCATAGAAAATCGTTATTATTAGTAGACAGCGGATTTTGCATATTTTCAAACAGATTCTAATCCTAGTAGGTAATCCTAGTAAAGTACCCAAAATGACAAAAAATTGGTTTAAAATTTTTCTCCCCTATAGTAACTTGCTGTCTACTAGGATAAAAAATCTGATTTAAAATATGCAAAATCCGCTGTCTAATTATTAGATTATCATATCGCATGTATCAGACAAGTGCCGTGTTCACCAGTACAAACTGATGACGAAAAAATCGATGGATCTAGTTCAATTGTTGAGGTGAACCAATGTGAAGTCCAATTATGACTGCTAATTTATGTGGTTTTCATTAAAAGCAAAACGATAGCTTTCACGCATACCATTTTTACATTAAAATCTCATCAAAGCGTTCAACAATAGCTAAATAATTGCTGGTGAACAAGGCCAATGAGTTAACGCCTTAAAAAAATTAACGTGGTAAAAAAATGAACAATTGTTCAAAAACTGAGAAATACATAGTTCAAAAATGAGCTATAGTTCAAAACCAAGACCCAGTACATTAGTTCATTTGAACTAGCTCACAAAAATTGGCAGAACTCTTTCAGCCAGCATTTTATAAATATTTTGATCACAATCGAGTCTTTTTCGAGTCCTCAGTCTGATTACATGATACTCTTGTTGGGAGAAAATGGTATTTTTCCGATCAGTTTCGACTCATTTTCGAATCATTTTACGAGTCTTTTTCAAGTCGTTTGTTAATGACGAGTTCTTCGAGTCTTCCTTAAATCGCCCATGAGATTAATCTCTTTTTAATCATCAAATGGGCTCGAATAAGACTCGCTATGGTGATTCTTGTTAAAATTATCTTCCAAATGCTAGGTGGCTTCTACAGAAGGGTTGCGGAGAGTCTTGAATCCATCAAAAATAATTTTCTAAATATTTTCTTTTGCGAACTTACTTTTTTAGTCTGATAAAATTAAATTTCTTAAGTTTTAAACTTTAGAAATATTTTCATCCCAATTGCTCATTTGTTCTAGGATTGGAAAATCAACTTCCGAAAATTTAGGGTGTCTTTTTTTCGTGCTGTTTATAACAATAGTGTTTTCTAGCGTAGAGCCCAATTGTAGTATCGAATTTTTAAACAATGTGCCTTAATGTTTTATTGTTGCAACACAATATTCATGGGGTCGGCAATGGAAGCAGAGAAGTTGCCTCTGGCAACTAAAAATATATTTGTACACATTTCGGCATCGAACTTTTTCTTTTATGCTTATACTTCTTTGCTCGGCCGCTGCCGACAGATTTCGACTCTCGTTGCATTCTCTTATTGTCCGTACACTGGAAAATTGGGAGCGACTCTAGCTATGCTCCTAAACTTATAATACGATTACTTGGTTGTTCCTTTTGAACATGCTTAATGATTGACTTGGGTTTATCGGTTTACGATTTACTTGGTGGTTGGTCAATAAAATGAACGCTAGTTAACCACAGAGTTGCATTTAGGTACATTTACTGATATGTTTGGTACTGCTCCGCCGTCTCGTCTGCTCCTTACATCTGCAGTAGATCGCGCATAATCTCCAGCGAGTCCTGCAACGATTTCGCATAGCGGGAGGCGCTCGTGTCCTCGCAGGAATAGAAGGCCGAGACACAAAAGACTATCTGCTCGGGCTGCGGGTTATAGGAGCATCCATAGCCACGTGATGTGACCGGTCCGTAGCCCATAAAGCTGTCTGTGGTGCAGGCCACCTGTGAAGCGGATGTTGTAATTAGAGGCGTCATTGGATCTCCGGGACTAGCTTACGTACATGTGCGGCTGTGGGAAATGGTGCGGGTGCAAGAAAGGATTAAGTGGTGCAAACAGAGAAACAAGAGTGCAAGGTGCTTGGTGCTCACAACAATGGGGGGCGGTCTGCTTGATACCTGACTGGTGGAGAGTAGGAAGCACTGCGAGATCTTGAAGGACTCGTCCGTGAAGAGCTCATGCAGCTCTCCATTGACCTCCCGACTGGCCTCACGCAAGCCCAGCAGGGGTATGTCAATGCCGTTGCCCAGAATGTTCTTGACCATCACCTCCGTTTGGCGGGCCACAGCGCAGCGGAATAGCTCACGCAGATGATCCTTCTGTCTTGAACGGAATGAGCGAACATTAGTTGGCTTTTTCTTTCTTCGTCTTCAATGGATACCCACACTGTAAATGCTAAATTTGACCTTGCGGGACTCCTCCTCGTCTTCGCGGTCACTCTCTAGGGGCACATTAGCTCCCTCGCCCTGACACATGGCCTTGGCCCATTCCAAAGCCTCCGAGCTGGCCGCCCTGATACAGTCCACGCGTCCCTGCATAAGAAGCGGCGCTCAGTCAAGGATCACAAAAGGAGTTTAAGGATACTTACATGCAGAAACCGTCGGGTGGAAGCACTCTCGTAGGTGGCCACCAGATGACCATACAGCTTATAGTGGGCCAACTGCAGAGCTAACTGTATATACACATCCGGACTGACCTGGCACGACTTGATGAAGCTCTTGCCATAACCCTGATAGCGGTACACATAAAAGTCCAAGTCATCGATGGCCTTGTCCACGGTCTTGGAGGCCTGCTCGAATCTTTGCTGCAACTGTAGGGTTACCTGCCATTCCAGACGCTCTGGCGGCGGCAAATGGTGCTGGGGCAAGCCTGTATCGTCGTTGGGTTGATCGTCGATATTTTTAAGGATTTTCTCCAGCAACTGCACCACGGCTATGCCCTCAGAGGTGGAATGCTCATAGCAGAGACCCCAGCTGCCATCCGTGCAAATGATGAGCTAAAAGCGGGGGAATCTCTGAGCTTAGGTTGATTCTTTGGCAATTCACTCACCTGCATGGTCTTGTCGAACCAACGATTGCCCGAGTTGTACTCACTGCCACCACCATGGATCATCTCATGGGCCATGTTCGTCTCATCCCTGTGACCAGCCTGGTGCAAAGTGGGTGTGGCCCCAGTGAAACCTCGTGCATTGAAATTCTCACCCAATGGCTCGTCCAGGCATAGAACCACCAAAGCGGTCTCAATTAGCTCCAGATTGCGTCGATTAGCCAAGTCCAGTTGCAGGGCTTCACGATCCCGCGCCCACCTTGACCTGGGCTCGGCGGTGAGTAGCCCAACCGGAGATGGCTTGGCCGGCAGACAGGGAGCATCGCTCAGAACATACAGAATCTGGGAGGCAATTTCGCTCTCCGAAAGCTTGCCACGATCGCTGGCCTGCAGTACCACACAGTACATCTGATTGCGACAGACGACCACCACATGACGATCCTCATCGTCGGCACGCTGGCGCGGTGGCAGATACTGCGAGTCCCTCTCCACGCCGGGACGGCGGCAGGAGCCCAACAGACGATAGTACTGGGCCATGCACAGGGGTTGGTTCTTCTCGCGCGAGGCGGCTCGCTCTGGAGGCAACTCTCCGCTGTCCAGCATTTCCTTGTGGGTGAGTATGCCATCCAGCAGGCCGGCAGCAAAATGGGCCACGTCATGGACGGTCTTGAAGTGACGCGGCGGCATCACCATGCCAGGATTGGAGTTAATGGGCAAGGGTATGCGGACATCCATGTACATGTCATTTAGCCAGTAATAGTAGGCCTGGAGAGACAACGACACGAAAAGATCATTATCGCAGTCATATCCGTTTCATGTACAACACAGATTCAATTAGCCAGAACTGGGTGGGACCCTTGGCACCACGAAAAGAGCTCTCGCTTATCAGCAGAGACAACTGTGAGATCTCCGATCTATGATCTTTGATAACAAATCACTATAAATAATGACACCTGGGCCTGTATCAGAGCAGTACCACAGTTCCCTTTAAGTTACACGGATACCCCACGGATCTAACCCAGCCCCAAGCAACATGAAAGGTACAGGCCACCTGTTCCATAACTGAACATTCCACCTCATTTCCCCCCCTTTCACTTCCAGTTTTCGCTTTGACCCTGCTCAGCCTGTTGGCCGTGTCACAGGCTCGTCTGGACTATAGGCTGCAGTGCACCCGTGATGAGATTGGCATCCGCTGGCCCAGCTACCACAGCAACTCTGAGTACTATGTGTGCCAGGGCGTCTATGGCAGTCAATTGACTGTGCACTGCCCACCAGGCGAAGTCTTCACTTTTGTGCTCCAGCAGTGCTCCTCCCCAGCTCTGTATGTGCCCGCCCCACCCATGGATGTTTTGCCCACGGCAGCACCCATCACTACCCATTTGATTGAGGATGCTCCACCAGTCATTGGTGTGGTCGGTCATGAGCACCAGGAGCCTCAGCATCACGACAGCGAGCATTCCGCTGTGATCCACCCCATCCCCCCCACCCCCGCCACAGCCGCGCCCACACCACCCACTGTACCGTCCGGACCGGCGAAGCCTGTTCCTCCACCCAAGCCAGCCTCCAAGAAGCCGACTGCCCCCAAGAGCAGCAATGCCAAGAAGCCGTCCCCACCCGTGCCCGCCAAGGCTGCCAAGAAACCCACTCCACCCAGCAAGTCCCAAAAGAAGAACGCCTCCTCTGCCTAAGTGACGACCAAGTTCAAACCTAAAATGTCAAAGCTCTTCCAGCAAGCGGAATTTCATTCAAAAACTCAAAATAACAAAAAAACGTAAATAAATATCCAAACTGCAAGTTGACTTCTTCAATGGCCAAGTCGGCGGGGCCTCCCCCCGGAGAATGTTCGGAGAATCCATTAAATAGCGCTCTTATCACCGAAGACAGCCAGAAATTTTAATTGATTGCCATTTCTGGTTATTGTCAGTTGTCAACGTCTGATTCTGATTCTTCATCGAAATCAAAGATAACACCAAGTTGTCCAAAAATGTGTTGTAGATGACAACTGAAACAATTGAAAAGAGTTAACTGAGTTAACTGTGTTATTCCTACCTCCAAGTGTGCAATCAAAGCCAAAAACCCACTTCAGGTAGACAGTCAAAACGCTGTGCTTGAGGGTCCAGCCATTTATTAAAATGCTCCATGACAGCTATCTGGGTTTCGAAGTGAAGGAGGGGCTAGTTGAACGTAGCCTTTACTTTTCAAAAAGTAGTATCCCTACATAGGTGCTCGTTTTGACTTGTTGTGAGCGTAAAACACTGGTATAACCTCTAACAGTGTTTTCAACGTTGTTCGGGCGTTTTCCTTATTTAAATACTTGATCTATGTACCAAAATTTTATTTCCAAACCCAAAAAATTTTTATAAAATATCGTGTAGCAAATCATGGAAAACATTATAGTGCAACAATTAAAAGTACTTTGGGAATCTAGTGCGACCAGGCAACTGCAAAAAATCACTGGAAACGAAACGGTCACTCTATTTTGTCAGCTTGATTGGTTTGATTTGTTGTCGACTCTCGTTTTACATTTTTATACCACTACAGAGGGTTTATTTAAATTGACTAGGAAGGAAACATTGAAGGAAGCACCTCCGACTAAGGTTGTCAATATTTTATCGATATATTATTTATTCCGTTATTTCGATATGATATTTTTTCTACCGATATAGGCGATTATCAATATTTTTATAAACAATATATCGGAAAAAATTACTACGGTAATTGCAGCAAAAATTGTCATAGCAAGACTGTCGATTTTGTTCTGCCCAAAGCTAATAGAAAAAAGGAAATCTTCAGAAAATTTCGTCCAAAAACCATGGGTCTAATGTGAATTCCTCCATTCAACTTGATCCAGGTATTTCGGCATAGATTTTTTTCTCTTATATGGTTTTTCTTCGTGGAAGTGCGATTTCTAAGTTTGAATAAATAAAAATAGTTGTTTTCAGTCCTGTTGGAAAAGGCAAAATTATTGTCTTTAATATTTGAGGTGGATTTGCGCGGGCAAGGAATTCATTTTAGACCCATGGTTCCTTTTTGAGATTTTCTGCTCTGATACGTGCGATTTCTCAGTAAAATATATAAAAATTCTTTTTCCAGAGATCGATTTGAGATCGATTTGCACCGATTAGGAAATCATGTTGGATCCAAGGGATCTTGGTGAAATTTTCTTAGAATTTTCCGTAGTATCCGTTTTTGCTATCCGCTATAATCCCTAGCTTTAATAATCTAGTTTCAGAAAATTAAGTCACTTAAATCATAAAGTTATCCCATTAGAAAAAGAAGATATAACGGCGACTAGAAATGGTCATTTGGCGGTAAGAACGTTCCTTTTGATATTATCGATGTTTAATGTTTAATGACACCGCCAATTATGTACATGATCAAGTGGTTATTCTTTATCAACTGCTACTGTTTATAAGGCTAGGAGTGTTCTTGGGTTTATTAAGACGAAGATTCTGTACACTTTTCTTATCAGTCCGATTCTCTAGTATAGATCAGGGATGCAGTGCTGCCACCTAAACAATTTAGTTGCTAGATCTAGCAACTTTTAAAACAATTTGCAACTTTTTTTTTAAATGCTATTAGCCACTAATCTAGCAATTTTTTATTTTTCTTTAGCAATTTTAGCAACTTTATTATAAAACTAGCAATATTTTATTTTTCTTAAGCATTTTCGCCGTTTTTTATACCTTTTTGCTATGGACCTCACAAATTACGTTCCCAAGGATATCGGATCTTGTAGTGGTTCGATTATATGAACAACTTGAAACGCTTTGCTCACTTTTTTGCTGTGTTTTGTGATTGGGTTAAGAAGCCAACAGTTTGTAAGCTAGATTTTCGTGATGCCTGGCAGCAAGATGAGGAGTTAAGGCAATGGATTCTTAGGTATTGCACTAGTGATAATGGTTGCACAGCATTTTGTATCCTTTGATGATAACCTTTTGTTCGAAAGTCAACAAAAACAGTGAACAAGAAGCAGATTTCAGATTGCAAAGCTTCTGCAAATATTAAATTATGCAAAACGAAGTGAGCCTACATCAAAAATAAATAAATGTAAAAATGTACTTGCAATGCATTTAATGGACGACTTACGCACCAATATCGGAAACGTCGCTTTTAGTCTTCTGTTGGACAAGTCCACTGACATTAGTTTTACAAAAATTCTGAATAAGCTTTTTGTAGATAATAATATAAGATTCTTAAAATACCTACAAATGCACACTGGGCCAGATTTCAGTTTGGGCGGCATAAATTCAAAAATTTTTATGGAAACAAATCGTTTGATTTTAATCAATTATTCTTAAAAAGCATACATAAGTAAATTTAATTCACTAAGCGTTTTGCTTTCAGTGCAGCCCTGCATTTTTCGCAGGGCTGCAAAGTCAACTGTTCGGTCAGCTGCTTGTTGTATTAAAAAAACGAGAAACGGTTACTCAACTTTAAGCTTGTGCCATTTATCACTCCGTGAATAAAAATTGAATGTAAAATATGGAAAATAAAGGGAAAGGTATGTAGAATGTGAATTCTGAAACAAATTGTGTGTTGTTCTTGTAAAGTGTTGTTTCTATTTATCATTTTGTTATGTCCTTTATATAGAATAAAACCGAACCATCGTGCCCGTGAAATGTGGAGTATAAACTAACTTTCTGACAATTTCTGACAAAAAGTAAATATGAGGAGTTTGACCTTAAAGTGTATATCTCATCGTGTTATTAACGCTTTTTGCGGCTTTTTGCGGCTTTGCGCACATTCTCTTGATATTTGCAGTTAAGTATGAGTTCAGCCATGCAACGCTGTTCTGTGTGTGGGCTGAAAACAACCGAAAGGCCGTGCAATTTCAAGCTGGATTTTTGAGCAGCTTAAGGAGCATGCAGTTAGCACAGAGAAGAGAAACGATATTGACAGTAAAATTAAAAACTTTGAGATTTACTTGAAAAAAAGGTTGCAAAAAGTGATCGAAGGGTTCAAACATTTAAGGCAAAGAATTCAAAATGGATATTGTCGAGCATGGTAAATGTAAATGTTGGCTATACAGCTCCTAAAACGGGGCCAAGCCAAGCTTCTCACGTCGAGCATGGTATTCTTAGTAAATAGCACATCAACAATGAATCAAGTAGGAAGTCTACGTTTGGCATACAACGACGGTGGATCTCGACTAATTAGGAAATTGGCATGTAATCTGGCAGACAAGCAAGAAAACAACACAAATCTGCTTGTACATGCGGCAGCACTGTCTATTGCTATTGAACTAGATGTTGAGCTAGATAAAATTTAAATAGTATTTAATCAAGGATATTCAAAGTAGTTAGTAAGTGATCTTTTCAACATACCTTTGAATAAAACTATTATTTACTCTATTTGTTAACTTAGAAGAAAAAGTTTGAGTGTGACATTTGATTTGTTCTATTCCAAGAAAAAATATGGATACTGGTTTTATATACATACTATTTAAAATTTAATGACTTTAAAACATAAATACCCAATATAAAAATCACATAAATAATAAATGATATAATCGTTTCTCAATTTAGGTAACAGAAATGTATGACTTAAAAAAGATATTTAACAGCAATTTAAGACCCTCTTCTGGTCTTCTGGCCGCCATTTTTACAAATTTGATTCTATTTTCATCATTCTGCATCGGGCCTTATGGCTTTAAATTTTACCAATTTTCCCCTTTCCCTTTTTTGTTTTTGTTAATAGTGACTGCCGGAAAGCTGCGAACCATCCATTCATGCTTTATATAGCAGTGCACTTTTGTGGGCCGAGAACTTTAAACAGCCCTCGCATTGACACATTTAAAATTTTTTTTTAATAAATAGTACAATGACATTCAAAAAACAGAATTAAAAATTTTTTTACTATTTATTTCCATTTTTTTTAATATTGTTAAACTACACCATAAGTCCGCCCTTATCTAATGTGGGCGGTAAGGGTGGGCGTGGTCGGATTGTTTTATATTTTCCATTTATCCTTTATGATCTATCAAATGTGCCAAATTGCAGTTGTCTAACTACATTTTTCGAATTTATGCCGCCCAAACTGAAATCTGGCCCAGTGTGAAATGGTATAATTGTTAACAAACAAACAAAATTATATTCCCTTTTAATTTGAGTATTTTTAATTTTATTCTTAAAATACATAAATATGTATATTTGTTGAAAACGAAAATTTAATGTTTTAGCATTTTTTTTTGGCAATTTTTACAAAATTTTTAGCAATTTTTAGCAACTTTTCTTCCCAAATCTAGCAATTTTTGCTTGGGAAAATCTGGCAGCACTGCAGGGTGCTCTCCTCAATATTTATCACATCAAGATAGAATTAAATTTCTGCAGAAGCAGTTCTTAGTGTTTGCTCTTCATGGCTTACAATTCTGATAAGTTAGATTCAATCGGATTACTTTAGTATATAGCTGTAGTTTAGTAGTTCTTGAGAAAAAAACTGTGGTCCAATTATGAATATTACTTGTTTCAACACAATTTTGAAGAGTTTGATCAAAATCAGATGAATACATCGTATAGCTGCCATATAACTGAGATGCAATTATCATGCTCCAACGGTATATAAACTTCGGTCGAGCCGAAGTTAGCTCCCTCTATTTTTTAAGACTGGTTCGGTTTACTGCCTGTTTCAGGATTGCAAAAATCCTAACTTTCCAACGAAAAAAGTTATGTGAAAATTTTTAAAGGGGTGATTAAAGGGAATGTTTGAAGCTTTCAAATAAGTTAAAGCTTATCCAAAATCAGTCAGAAAACGCAACAATGTTCGACCATGGGTTCCTTCACAACTACCCTATTCCGATTCCTGGGCTTAATGGTCAGCTGCTTCAGCTAATCAATGCATCTGAATTACTACCTCGATTTTTGGAATTTATGTCGGTCAGGATTTCACTCTGCCGCAGTGTGCATTGGTAACATTTTTAAAAAGGGTGCAGAGCTAAATTTGGCTGTAATTACCCTTTACACTTTTAAGTAAAATTATTGTCACAATTGTTCGTTAATGGACAGAAGAATCATCTCAGCCTACTGAAAAACATTGAACGGCGAAAGGATGTACACAAACGACTTTCTCTCATAGACTAAAATAATTGTGTGTCCCCCCTTGAAAGCGTTAATCCATCCTTGGCCTTCAGAGGAAATAGAAGTTTATCTGACACATAGCAGCTACGCTGAGAGAAAAATCAAGAACTTTCGTACTGAAATCAAGAATTTTCAGTTTTAATAAGCCAGAAATTTCTTGGTTTAAGTACGTAAATTATTAATTCAAGAGCGTTTCTAAAAATCCTTAAATTTTGGATTTCAAGAATGTTTGGGATGTATTAGGCACGATTTGGGATTTTTGGAAGAACTTAAGAGCTCAAAAAAGGCACACTCAGAGGAAAAAGGAGAGAATTTCACTCTTGAATCAAGAGCATTTGTTCTCAAAAGTACGCTAATGCAAAGAGTGAGAGAGAGGACAACATTTTTTTTGTACTTACTTTACTGGAGCTTAAGCTCGGAACTCCCAAGACCAAACGCACGGATAGCGGCGAGTTAGCCACTGCTCCTCTCGTCCAAATCATATTTAAGAATATACTCTGGTTGTATTTGTACGCATCTAACGACAAACTGCGCTCGCGCGCTCTCTCTCTCTTAATGAGAGCACGTCCAACGCTATTCTCTCTTAGTTTGCTTCCCCTTTCTCGCCTTGCCCCTAAGAACTAAATTGAGAACGAACTTATCTCGATTCCAAGAGCAAAATTCTTGAAGCTGAGTTGTAAAATCTTTTGCGTTATGTGTTGTGAGAATTAACGAGCAACGAGTTTATAGCAAACTTTCTTTTGCTTATAACTTGACTATACTTCTTCTATTCTTTACCAAAAATGAAGGATCGGTAAATGAGGCGGATTACTCTCTATATGTCTAAGAACCGAAACATCTACTTGCAAGTACCTGGAGTCTACCACTGAAAGATCACGGAGATTTCTTCGTTCATCCGGACAGATCTTAAAATCCATATATAAGAATCCAAATTGGAAGTGTGTTTTTCTCTTTTATATAATTCAACTCGAAATGCTTAATAAGCGATTTGCTATATTCGTATATTACAATTGGATGCTGATAACTCGAGAATATTTTCAGAGAATCAAAACACTCTCGCTTCCTAACATAGATACCGAGGCTCTTATCTGCATACCAATAGTAAATTGGCAAATACAAAATAAGAAAGAATTCCAATTCAGCAGAAATACCATGAAGTCATGGCGACATTTCGTGCTCTGCCACAAATAGATGATCGGTAGTTCCCGTTACCCATTACCAGCACCATTACCGACTCCGATAATACCATCAGGGTTGCGTTCTGTTTCCGCCATCTGTTATCTCTACCAGAGATTACCCAGGTTACACGGCGGTGGGGTGTAAGGCGCTCATTTCAATTATTTCGTTTTACCTTTGGCAGGTTTCGATTTCAATTTTGCCAGACAAGTATTAATCTAGCAACGCAACTGATTAAAAATGTTTCACTTGGCAGCGGCGCGCCATAAAAAGGCTTTGTCTTTGGCTGAGTGAAGCAGTGATCGCCGCACCGACTTACCAGCGAGACATAGAAGCCCAGAAACATTATGAGAGCCGGTAAGCAGCAAGCCATCGGGATATACCTCCATCACAGCCTTTACCCCATTCTCTCTTTCCACATCTTTCCCAGTGCTGATTGTGATCGTCGCCTTCCTGGCCACCAATGCCCAGGCACAGACTTGCGTCCCACCTGATTACAAGGAGGTGATCGATCCCGTCGAGTGTGTGTCCCCCAGGTACAACATCTTGCTGCCCAACTACCTGGACTGCACCACCTACTACAACTGCAACACCAAGAAGCCAGTGCTAACTAATTGTCCCAAGGCCACGCCCTACTTCAGCTACGTGATTCAGGAGTGCACCACCTGCCAGAATTATATCCCAGCTGTGGGCTGCAATGGCCTATCCGTGAACGTGCAATGCGCGCCAATGGATAACTCAACTGCCGTGACCACAACCACAGCTCCACCTGCACCTGATTCTACCACCACTACAACCAAAGCGCCGCCGGCCGATACCACGACTACAACCCCGGCGCCTGGCGATTTCACACCAACGATTCCACAGCCACCCACTGAGGGTCCTGGAACGACTACAACGCCCGGTGACAGTTCGGGTGTCATTACGCCCTCGGGCACCACCATTGAGGTACCACAGCCACCATCGCCGGGCGATGTTGATGTGCCCTCTCCCCCAACCCCCGTGCCGACGGCGCCCACTATTAACGATGAACCAGCAACGGCCGGAGGCGCCAAATAAGTAGGAACCGTTTCTACATTCTATTCGATTTCCAACCACATGTATTCCTTGAATAAAGCATAGTGCAATGATTCAAACGCAATCTTACCCAGTTATCCTCGGCCTCGCGCTTCTCCAGCAGGTACTGATGCAGCTGCGGGCCCAGGCCCTGCGGTGCGGTGAACTGTTTGATCAGCTCCTTGGTATGCTCCAGCTGGGCCGGTGTTGTGATGGGTTCCAGCGCTCGAATATAGTCGGCCATCGTTTCTTCCAGCGGTGGGACAGGTACCTTGGGTAGAGTCTGCAAGAAACCGAAACGAACGGCCATCAACCCTTTTTTATTTTTTTTCGTCAGCTTTTCCTCATTTTCCTTATTTGTATGCAGAGCATTAACAAAAAGTGGAAATAGAAGAATGGCCAACCTTGGCCTGGCAACAACAGCACAACCAAATGTGTATGCCCTGGGGACCCAAATTTCAAATCACAAGGAGAGGAACAAAAAATGGCATTCCGCCCCCAAATGCCATTGCCTCCGGGTGCTTGACATTTCTTTTACTATTCCGCACGGAAACTTCAATTGAGAGTTTTGCCAACACAATTCCCCAGTCGCATCACACCAATCATTGTTGGGAAATCGATTTTTGGATAGTCTAAGAGTTGGACTATGAAACTAGATAGCAAATACGGCAAATGTGTGTTGAAAGGCCAACAGAATTTCTAAGTACCTTAAAACAGAACCAAAGTCTCATTTTAAAAGTTATGGGAAATTTATTTTATACACCCATCTCCCATCTTTCTGGCATCATACGAACGGGGCGAATCCAAACGAAAAAAAATTTGGTCAGCAAGGGTGGTGCCAATTCATTGTTTCAAATTGGGACGATAGACAAAAAAATTGCTGTTTTTTACTTTGCTTTCTCTTTTAACAACTGGTACTTTGAGACAAATTTACGCTTTTATTTTGACCTTCCAAAAAATTAACCCATACTATTTCTTTAAAGTCCAACATTACTAGATGTCAAAAGTATGCACATGCGAAATCAGGGTGGACAAAACCTTTAAGGCAGGTGGAACAACAACAATGAGCACAGTTTTTGTACATGATGATTTTGTAGGTTCCGAAGTTTTCGTGAAGTAAAATCCTCTGCTTTTGAGCAGAGAACTCTGCGAAACGATTTAAGGAGGCGTTACGAATAATCACTCACTAAAAAACAATCTCCATAAAAATTAATTTAACTAAACACAAAGCGGTTAGGTAAAAACTAGAAAGTTCTAATAATTTATATATCTTATATCCATGCTGCCGATCGGTCGAGGAATGGGTGTTATTAAAACACTTTATTTATTATTGTTATTGTTTTCCGAAAGGTTTTCACATTTTAATTTTCAATTTAGACAAGATTTATATGAGCTGTGCGCGTTACACGAATTCCCGAGAGAAAGTGAGTGCTCCCTTTGCTCCGGTCAAACTTAATAATTTCCATTGTCAAACATATTGACCCGGCTTACTCTGATGGCACTCATTGCCATCTCACTCACATGTAATGAAACTTGTTCGATCGCATTACATTTCCAATACAACTTTGGTTAGTTTCTAATCAACATACTTTCCATTACATTCGAATATTCTCATGTTAACTCATTTCTCTTTTCACACAAAATACCACCCACTGGTCTTCCGCCTGTGTGCCCACACTCTTAGGCCTTCGCAAAACTTAGCAGCTTTCGCATCGTTCCAACTGAACTCATCGTCTCACCTAGACGGCTCACTCTCAGTCCCCTCTGGACTCTTAGGCAGGCTCAACTCTTCATTTTCAATGTTTAACTCACTACGTCCATTACCCTGTGTCATCTTTTAAATTTTCTTTGTAATGGCAGTACTTATATGTCCGTTTGTACCAGAATGATTTTAACATATATCTGACACAGAGCGGGCAAACAAACGAAACGAAACGTTTCTGAATCGTTTCGTTTCGTTCTTTGCACAGAGCGAAACACAAACAAAACCCAAGAAAAGTAACTGTAACACAAAATGGGTTCTGTTCAGTTTGCGTTCGTGAACGCAAACTAAACGTAAAGCGAAATGCTCTCATCTTGATTTGCGGACAAAGGGAATCGGAACGATATGCAACGAGCGCGAATAGTTCGGAAACGTTTGCTGCTCTATTTGTATTTGTATTTGTATTGTTGTTGTTTTTTTCTGTTACTTAATTCTTTGTTTCTCTCAGCTTTGTTGTTGTCGTTCCGAAACGTTTCAAGGCAGTGCAGCTTTCGGAAGAACAATATTCCAATCGTTTCGTTTGCGTTCTTCGGCAATATAAAGTTAGTGGTTTCGTTTTCCCTCACTAGAGGTAACAGCTACAAAACAAATGAATCGTTCCTTGGCTTTCGCGAACGGTTCGTTAAACGTTTCGTTTGTTTGCCCGCTCTGATCTGACACCATCCTAAGCCTCGGCTTCTGAAATGGTCCTATAAACTTTGCATCTAACTTTTTCTGATGTCTCTCTTCATTTTTAAGTAGGACATTGTCTCTAACTCTGTGTCTCACAACAGTTGCCTTTCTCAAGAAAACGAACACTATTTGAGTTAGAGACAGTCAAATACGTTTTATTCCCTTGAAAATGACAAAGTCGTTGAAAAACGTACAAAACCAATTTGGTATGAAACCGTCGTATTCGGGTGTGTCCCAGAAATCTCTAGAGGTTTTCGTATAAACGTCAGCATTTTATATCAAAGCTGTTTAAATGTATATGTTATGGGGCTAAAATATGCCCGGCTACTAGATTAGATGTCAAAAGTTGAGAGATTTGAAACCGCCTGCTCAACGTCAAGTAGATTTGAAGCGTACGATTTTCCATCCACGTAATCTAGTAGGCGATCTGATTCTTGGCACTTCGCAAATAAAGTAGTCCCTGATTTGTTCGAAGTGCAATCGTTTACACGAAAATCTCTAGAGATTTCTGTGACACCCCTGATTTACTCAAAAAAGTATTTATGCAGTTCGATTCCAACGACCTGAAATAGGGGGAAACCGTTGAGTTCGATTACGTGTTTTTGATGTGAAACATCTTTAATTTCGGTACGGACGATTTTAGTAGGAGTAAAATATGATTTCAGTGTCACGTGACGCTGACGTCATTCATACACAGAGAAAAAAAAATTCAAAAGCTACACGGAAATGTAGAATTTCTACACGTTTCGACCGGGTTTTTCAACCCACTATTTTTGTGTAGCTTTTCTAACCGCCGCGTGTGGCTTTTTGAATTCTACACGGCGCGTTTAGGTTTTCGGCGTGCAAAAAAGCTACACAAAAGTAATGGGTTGAAAATCCCGGTCGAAACGTGTAGAAATTCTACATTTCCGTGTAGCTTCTGAATATTTTTTTTTTTAACAAATTTATATTTTTTTACTTACTCTGGTAGATTTGAAATCCCGGCCCCTTGGACTGAAGCACGATTGGAGTGATGGCTTAGACGTCTCCGCCACGTCACGCGTGTAAGGCAAGGCCTCTAAGACATTACTTGTATGGAATCTACTAAAGGCACAATCCAATATTTGCTTGCTTGTAATTCTCAAGTTCTAATTCAACGCTATCGCTATTTATATACAGGCAACAGAAATTCGCGCACGATTCGTTTAGATTTTTTACACGCAGCGTTAAGGCTTTGTAAATCTAAACGTACATGTAGAAATCCCACACGCCACGTGTGGCAACCAGTTTGCTAAACGAAAAATATTAGAATTCTGTACTGATTTAGAGCTACATTTTTCGTTTAGAATTCACACACGCGCGTGTAGCATTTCAATATCTAAACGTCAATGTTGAAAACCTAAACGTCCGTGTGGTAATCAGATTGCTGCATGAAAAATGTAAAAATATTAAGGGAAACAAGCTGATTTTCAAATGTCGTGTAGTCTTTGCTTTTGCACACGTACCATTTAACTTTTCTACATTTTCATTTAGATTTTTAATTCCTACACGCCGCGTGTAACTTTTGCACACGTCCCGTGTGGCTTTCTGAATTCTACACGCCGCGTGTGCAATTTAACAGGACGAAATACGTAGCGTTTAGGTTTGACGTTTCTAAACGCGCCGTGTAGCCAACTTTGTTTTCTCTGTGTATATTGTGTTGTTTTGATTTGTGGAGTTTCTCGGCAAACACACACACAAGAGGATGAGCAAAAAGGGGAAGCGAAGAAGTAGGAAAGATGCTGAAGAGGAGCAACTGGGTGGGTTCTGGGAAAGATCTGGGTGTGATCTTGGTGGGATTTGCTGGTATGTGGGAGGGATTTAGGTGGAATCTTATCTGGGCGGTATCTGGGTGGCATTTAGGAGCGATATGGGTGGAATCTGTGTGGGATTTTGATGAGGATCTGAGAGTTCTGGGTGGGATCTGGAAGAGATCTGTATGGGATAAGGGTGGGATCTGGGTGGGATCTGGATAAGGATCTGGGTGGGAGCTGGGCGAGATCTGGGTGAGTTCTGGGTAGGATCTTGGAAGGGATCCGGGTGGGATCTTGGCTGGATCTGGGCGCGATCTGGATGGAATCTGGAAGGGATCTGAGCGGTATCTGGAAGGGATCTGGAGCGGATCTGGGTGGGATCTGGGTGGGATCTTGGAAGGGATCTAGAAGGGATCCGGGTGGGATCTTGGCGGGATCTGGAAGGGATCTGGGCGGGATCTGGTTGGAATCTGGAATCTGAGCGGTATCTGGAAGGGATCTGGGTGGGATCTTGGCGGGATCTGGAAGGGATCTGAGCGGGATCTGGGTGGTATCTGGGTGGGATCTGGGTGGGATCTGGAAGGGATCTTGGTGGGATATGGAAGGGATCTGGAAGGGATCTGGGCGGGATCTGAATGGAATCTGGAAGGGATCTGGGTTTGATCTGGGTGGGATCTCGATTGAATCTGGAAGGGATCTGGACGGGCTCTGCAATGGATCTGGGCGGGATCTGTGTGGGATCTGGATGGGATCTGGAAGGATCTGATTTTTAAACCATTGAGAGAGCTTGTGATTTGAAAATAAGCTTTTAAACTTAGCATCATGCTTCACATCAAAGACTCGTGAGTGCTAGCTACAATCACACCTTTTTTATACCCTGTACCCATTGAAAATGGGTAAAAGGGGATCATGAAGTTGTGCAAATGTATGTAACAGGTAGAAGGAAGCATTTTCGACCCTTTAAAGTATATATATTCTTGATCAGCATCAACAGCCGAGTCGATTTAGCCATGTCCGTCTGTCCGTCCGTCCGTCTGTCCGTCCGTCCGTCTGTCCGTCTGTCTGTATGAACGCGTAGATCTCAGAGACTATAAGAGATAGAGATACATGCATGTACGTAGGTATAGGCCGTACGCAGATCAAGTTTGTTTCAGATTTGCAAAATTCCCCCCCCTCCACCCTTAAACCGCAAAAAACTGTCAGAGCCACAATTTTAAAGTTACAACATCGTCGCTTAATATATATTATCTTAGGCCTATAATCTATCTATTCTGAAAAGCACATTGAAATCTGAGCAAAAACACAGAAGTTATTAACGAAACAATTTTTGCACCCCCCCTCCCCCCACGCTTTGCTAATTACGCATTACGTTTGCTGCTTGCGTCCGCGTGTGTGAGGGCGCGTTTGTGTGTTGTACAGGGTATTTTGAAGTCGAGCTAACTCGACTGCAATGGTCTTACTTTTTTTTTTTTGATCTTGCACATATGTTTCCAAACGGCTTTGCGAAATTTGGTCAAAGTCCGTAACTTCAGTTCCGGAATAGACGAAGTTAACTTTGCTAAATAAAAAGAAATTTTGTCAATACTACATAAACTACATTTACGACTTTAATTCAAACACACAAAGAATGGAACAACGCACAATAATTTATGTTTGCTCATGATCACGTCGTCTGACGTTCAGATCAACGACAGCTATACTTTGCCAGCCAGTTTACGGCCACGTAGACACTAATACAAATGAAGAAAATATTTCTAAAACAACAAGAGCCACAAGAAATAGAAACAGGAATCAGATTATTTTGTGTGTGCGTGAGCTGATCAGATCAACGCTAAGCTCGACAAATACCTATACTTTAGATTGTGCTATGCATGAGCGGCAAAAACTACAACGAAAGCGGGGCGTGCGCATAGGCTGTGGGCACCACTAGATTTATCCACTTTATCGATAACCAAACTTAAAATTAGTTTTTTAAACATTTTCACGCCAAATTTTTGTGTGGGAACGAGTTAGTTAGTCCTACCTGAAGAGTTGGAAATCTGATAAATTTGTTGATTATCCTCCAACTTAATTTAAAACAGAAATAGGAACACAACTTCCCACTTAACAACAAACTGTCTCGTAACATTTAAAAGTGCCAAAATGCCATTGACTAGCAGAGTTTCGTGTTGCTGTTGCTGTTGGTTTTCGACCCTTCCACTTGCTGTGACATCCGTGAAGTAACGAGCATCCGCAGCAATCGCTGCCTCCTTCCACAACATGCTGTGTAGCAGGTTTACAATTTGGATTGGTTTTTTCGGGGTTGTTGCTGTGCCTTTTTCAGGTGAGTCTGTTTTGGAGGGTTGCGTTTGTTTACACGCACTGTGGGCTGTTGCCAGGCCGTTGCCATATGAAAGAGCTCGTTATTTGCATTTGTAATTATAACAAACAGGATTAGTCTGTCTGTCTATTTGACTGTGTGTGTGTGCTTTGGCCTTTGAATTATTCAAGTTGCATGCTGGTATAGCTTTTCGGTAAATATTTGAAATATATTTAATCAATTTTACTTACGTCAGGGAATCCAAATTCGTCTACGGACTCGGCAGTGGAAAGCCATTTCTTGGGTATGGACAGTATCGAGTCTTTCCATCCTAAAAATAAAAACAAATGCCAGATAAAACAGTTGTTTAACACCAAAATTATATGTGTTGATGAGTAATTTGTTGTTCGAACGCAAAAAAAGAATCGTTTAGCCAGAAGTTGGGTAGTTGATCACTGTCACCCGGTGCTCAAGTGCCGCCTTCAGTTTTCTTATCTGAAGAGAGACAGGCGGTCGATAATGCGTCACACTACAAAATCGAAGAATGTCGCATTGCACACCCAGCTCAAATATCTGTCTGACCTTTTGGGCCATCTAAGTTTTGCCCCGACTTCCGCCGCAAACCAAATGCCATAAAATTGGGCCGAGGAAACTGAAAACTCTTCAGCTTAAAAGCATTTCCTTTGTGTGTTGTTTTCTCATCTTGATTTCTAATAAAAACTTTTGACTGTCATTGCCGTAATTCGAGTGTATAAGTACTTCCTGTTGTAGTGAGTAGCGACAATTTCCGGTCGTAGATACTCATGACAAATTGACATAGAAAAAGGAAAGCCATAAATGTAATCAAAAATGGCCGCCACTTCAAAAGTAAAGCATGCTTTTGAGAGCACTTGACCGCCCCGTCCCGCTCCAACTATGCGCATGGGCTCTAAGGTAATCATAATGCTATTAATAAAAATGGTTTTATGACAATCAGTATGAAAGAAAAACGAGAAGGCCAAGCTAACTTCGTCTTTGCCGAAGTTTTAATACCCTTGCAAATGTTTTAATGCAACAGAGTTTACGAACGTCAGCATTAAAACAAACCATTTTTTTTGATAAAAGCCACTTTTCGACCGATAGTTTCTATGGCAGCTATAGGATATAGTCATCCGATTTTGACAAAAACTTCCAAATCAGTGTAAAAGCGTATAAAACTAATAATTGTCGAAGCGGAAGGCGTTTACATTAAAGACAAAAAAGTTTTCTCACAAAGACCCTCTTTTCGACCGATAGTTCCTATGGCAGCTATAAGATATAGTCATCCGATTTTGACAAAAACTTCCAAATCAGTGTAAAAGCGTATAAAACTAATAATTGTCGAAGCGGAAGGCGTTTACATTAAAAACAAAAAAGTTTTCTTACAAAAACCCACTTTTCGACCTATAGTTCCTATGGCAGCTATAAGATATAGTCATCCGATTTTGACAAAAACTTCCAAATCAGTGTAAAAGCGTATAAAACTAATAATTGTCGAAGCGGAAGGCGTTTACATTAAAAACAAAAAAGTTTTCTTACAAAAACCCACTTTTCGACCTATAGTTCCTATGGCAGCTATAAGATATAGTCATCCGATCCGGTCGGTTCCGACATATTATCAGTGTGCAGTAAAAAGAAGACTCTGTGCAAAGTTTCAGCCCGATAGCTTTAAAACTGGGAGACTAGTTTGCGTAGAAACAGACAGACAGACGGACAGACGGACAGACGGACAGACAGACGGACAGACAGACGGACGGACAAAGCTCAATCGACTCAGCTCGTCGCCCTGATCAAGAATATATATAGTTTATAGGGTCGGAAATGAATATTTCTATGCGTTGCAAACTTCTGGGCAAAATTATAATACCCTTTGCAAGGGTATAAAAACGAGCCAAATGGGCGCACGCTTCACTCCCCACCCACCAAATGAAGTCAAATTTAATGCAATTTATTATCCTTTTTCCATTATCTTCCTCCGCAACAATCATAACAACAGCAACTAGCCCCTGATCACACAATAGAGTCACGTGGCAGCAATTTGAACGTCCGCTTCGCTCTTTTGTTGTCTTTGCTGGTATAAGAATAACCGCAAGCTGAAAGAGTAACCAGCTAACCAGCACAGTCTCATCACCCCAGTGTTGGCGCCCGGAAAATTATAATAAATTGTATTAGGCAGGAACGTTAAGAAATTTAAATTAAGCAATTAAAGTTGTGGCCTGAGGGGGTGGGCTAATGTTCCCGTGATATCTTTTAGAACGTCTCGAAGCTGATGGAACTTACTTAATAAACTTAAAGCTAACGCAGACATCTAAGAAATATACATAACACGGCGCAATTCGGAAGAAGCTTGGAAGATGCTTATTCAATAAACGGTTATTATACCCGCAATAGGACGACTTTAGTATACCCTTTTTACTCTACGAGTAACGGGTATAAAAAAAACTGATCCGTGGCGAGATGGAACCCTCGCAGCCCTCACAGCAGTTCCACATACGAACCTCTGCCCCCACACCAGGCCATGTCATATTACTTAAACAGATAAAATGAGCATGCTTCCGCTTTCAGTTTTTGAATTCTTATGAATATGAAAGTCATTTCATTTTGTTATTATACAAATTGATATTAAAATATTGTTGCTGCCCGCCCCCTAAATCTTAGATTTTGTTCTGAAAATTCAGGCTTTCATTTATAACTTCATTTGTCCGTAATTATTTTGAAAATTGTTTCTCATTTCAAATATAATTAAAGAAATGTTTATGAAGCGTTTAGCCATTACTGTTCCTACCCTTTTGTATACGCCCCCACCCTCCAAAAGCAAAATTGTTTTGTGTCCAACTTTGGTGTTTTTGCTCGGATCTTATTGCGCTTTACATATTAAGCCACGATGTTGTAACTTTAAAATTGTGGCTCTGACGGTAATGACGAAAAATTTGTGTCTTTCTTTTATAGTCTCTAAGACCATAAAACAGATAGATGTACGGACTAAAGGACATGGCTAAATCGACTCCTTCGTGATGCTGATCAAGAATATATATTCTTTATAGGGTCGGAAATGTTTCCTTCTCCCTGTTACATTCATTTGCACAATTCATGATCTCCATTTACCCAGGTATACAAATTTCAGAGCGATTATGTCAAGGAAATTTCGATCAGTTTTACGAGTCGAATGAACAAGTTAATAAGAAACTTTGGGTCAGATGTGTTTTTTTATTTTTTTATTCAAGGATATCAAGATATTCAATACCGATCCCAGGTCCTTGGTATCGAAAATCCCAATGATCCGGCAAAGAAAATACAAGCTCTAGGACAAGCTTCAAGACGAGAGAGAAAGGGAGAGAGAGAGAGAGAATCCTGCAGTAGGATCTACAACAGAGTCTTCCTGTTCGTCTTTCTTTTCTGCTTTGTTTTGAATAAATCTAAGCCATCTTTATAAGGCTAATGTCAGAGTGGGCGCGAGAAGCGACGCGATAATATTGGGCGAGAACGAGCGATAAACCATTGCACAGTGGTTTATCCTGGCCTATTTTTGGCATAAACTCCAGTTTTTAAGTGATTGACCCCAAATTTGGTTTATTATCATATTTTGGGCTCCAAGGACGGCTTTGAAAGTTTCACTCAATTTGGACCAATATTTGATATAGGTGCCATATATCCGATCTGGCCGATTTGCCTCAACTTTTTTGTTTTTTACGAATTGAACTTAAATTCGGTATGTACTAGTATTTTTCGCTCCTACTACGACTTACACAATCTTGTCAGGTTTGGACCACTATTTGATATAGCTGCCATATAACCGATCTGGCCGATATTCACCAACTTCGTTGGTTTTAAGGATATTGGACTGAAATTCGGCTTGAGCACTTATTTTAAGCTTCTTTAGCGACTTGTCAAATATGGTTCGATTCGGCATATTATTTCATATTGCTGCCATATAACTGATCTGTCCGATTTGCTCCAACTTTACGCTATTGAACTGAAGTTCGGTTCGTACTTTTATTTATTGCTCTAAATACGACTTACAAAACATTTTTGTGTCGCTTCCAAACGAAAAAATTTTTAAACTCTCTCTCGAGTTCAGCTGCAATATAGCCGATTTTCGCGAAAAGTCACACATTGCAACGTTTTTAGAACGAGAGTAAGCAAACAAACTTTTGAGTCTGTGCGACCACGGCCTCTCGTGCCTCCCATACAAACAAATTCGTAGTACTATTAGTACAAATTGATATGACTCTGAATTCAGACAAGTTTCATATATTTTAGGAATGATTAAAAATCTTACATACATATATGTAATATATATTAATTAACTTACTTAAAACTTTCGACCATATAGTTACATTTTGGAAGTTTTCTTATATAATGGATTCAAAATAACTTTTTTTTTGTAATGTTTTGTCATCTTCCACGTGATAATTTCTGATTTTTTCATAAATCCAATCTGACATTAATGATATTTTGCATTTGTTGCTGCGCCAAATATCAAAGAGATCACTACGACGTAACTTGAACGTCCCTGAATATTGTGGAATAGTGAGAAAAGGGGGACAAACGGGGAAAAGGTGTAAATTAGCGATGAAGAACGACATTTATTTGTACAAACTGGCGTACTCAGTTTTTGTCAGCAGGCGTTAGATCGTTAGTTTTATTCCACGAAACACAGAAGACCCATTTTAATTTTCTTCAAAAATACACATAAATTGGACATTAAATACAACTCGAAGACTAAGACTACACAAAAATGTACTATATACAGTGAGTGCTACATACCTTAATCTTCAATTTCCACTATTTTCTTGATTTTGTTCGGAGAGAAAACTTTTTTTTTTTTACGCGCAAATGTAGACAAACTAATGTGGCGCCAATTTCTTAACCATAAGCAGCTGATCGATTGTGTACGTTTGAAAGCTCATTAAAAGCTTCAGTAAAGCTTTTGAGGCGTTATTTTTTATTAATTTAAAATCAAAAATACAAAACATTAACATAAATTTTTCGACTTTATGCCAAAAAATCGGCCTCTTGGACCATAGTGCATTGCAGCCTTTTTTTTTAATGCAATCGCTTAAAAGGTGTCAGAGTAAGGGCGGAGCGAAAAGCGAGTCCAAGCGATAAAGCGAGAGCGATGCGAGAAAGCGGCTTGCAATCCGCTTTCTCGCTTGAACTCGCTCAGATCACACGTAATTTTTGTTGCATTTTCAGCATCTTCTATTTGGAAAGCATGCATATTAATATTATTATTAATTTTTGATAAGGGAATGAATACCAAAATTAGACCGACGTTTCTGCAATCTACTGCTTTTTTTTGGAATAAATAATTAAACGTCGAATTTGACATTAAAAAACTTTTCTGGATGTTTTCATAAATCATTATATAAATTACACTAAACAACATGGTCCATCACATCGAGATTATTAGTAATTTGGAGTTGCAAAAGGCAACTCTTTAGATGGGATTTCTTGAGAAGCAAAAGTTTTGTTCCGTTTCTCTTTAATATTTTCGTAAATGAATATTTCTTTACTTTAAAAACAATATTAAAAAGAATTTTACGATTTTTTTACCGAAGATACACCATTTTGAATAGACAGCCTCGATAATAATAAAATAACAAAATTGTTGCTCAAAGAAACAGTACAGCAGGCTAGTAATATGTTTTGAATTTCAAGAAAATTTTCAACCAAACCCATTGCAAACTTTGGAGCAGCAATAAAATAATTGTTATTTTGTGAAAACGTATACAATTACAAAAAATAGTATATTTTTAATGAAGAAAATCGTAGAATTGTTTGGGGCTGTTTATTTAAAAGTAAAGGAGTTGTACTTTCTGAAAATATCAAAAAAGTCTAAACAAAAGTATAAGTTACGCACAAAATACGTCTTAAAAAGTCCAAAAAGGCATTTTTTGCAACTTTAATCTCAAATTACTAAAAATTTCGACGTGCTGGACCATTTCGACCATTTCGAATATTATCTAGAATCACCCGCATCCCTTCTATATATTGGAAAAAGTCGTATTTTGTTGCCTTTTTTTATTTAACTCTCCTTTTTTCATTTCGACTTCGGGTGAGTGGGTGAACCGTGGAGACTTTATTTTGTTAACAAAATTAATTGTAGCTCTTGTTGCAAAATATTCTTCGTTTGCGCTCTCTGACTACTGGCCAATTCTTGTATTATTAAATCATGGTAAATTCTGACAAAAATTAAAACTGACCAATGCAACTCGCTTCGCTCAAAGCTTTCACTAGGTCATCTTCTCGCTTTGCTCATAGCTAGAAATATTATATAATATTAAACACCTTAATATAGTTTTTGAAACATATCGAGTACGCGAAACAAACATAGACAATTTGTTCGTGAGTCTCCTTACCGGAATTTGACAATTCAAAACTTTATCCAGAAGGGTTGCTCAATTTTCGATTACAAATGCAACTCACTTTTACTTTTAATTAGATGCATTGGCTGGGACATTTTTCCAATTGATTGATTGATGGCCATCTAATCAGATATTCATGCACCATTACAAGGCACACACCCAAACATTCCACTCCCCTCTCCCCAATCAGTTGTCAGCTCCAATTTGTACATTTCCGTCATGATTGTGCCAAAACTTTCACCGTGTCCAAATTCGATTTGTGCCAACAGATCGATGCATTAGCTTGTTTCCATTATGATTATGGGTTTGCTGGTTGGGGCACAATTCACGCTTTAACACCAGAAATGCGGCCAATAAAATGCGTGAGCACCCAAATACGGGCTCGTTATTGAGCTGCAAAAATCACGCTCCACCCCGTGACTGTGACTGCTGCCGCCTGTCAGACAATGCGATAAAAATGTAATCCCAATGAAAAATAATGTTTCTGCTGCCATGATTCCAATTTAGCAACAGTCAACCCCCAGACCGTGGCTCATTAGGGCCGAGCAGCTGCTGCCGAGGCAAATGAAGGAGAAGAATTTAAAAAGGCAAAACAAATCCGCAGCCGTAGCCAAAGCCGCCCACGCGACACGTTGCGACTACATAAAACACCAGCAGGGGCAAGCTGTGACCCCAAACCGCAGCGGCTGGTACCGTGCCAGGGATGCTGGCGGGTTCGGGTCATAGTATTGTCGAGCGAAGCACTGAATGGATGAATGAATGAGTTTTTCCTTCTTTGTTCGCTTTCGCTGCTCGTGAAGGGCTCTATTTTGTTTTGAGGGTGGCACGCACACAGCAATTGAGCCGTAAATCCTTTACGGTCTTAGCGCTGCTGTTTTACGTAGCCTTCAGTACAAGCCCTTTTTGCGCTTTTGTGGTCTGGCTGTCTTCTCGGAGGCTCTTTTCCAAATGCCAAGCATTCCTTTGTGCGCCAAACTCAAATTAACTGCCGCACTGAGGCATTCAAAATTGTTGTAATTGTTCGAACTGAAACAAGCGGAAAGCGTAAATTGCTGACGTATTGTGGCCAGGAGTGGAAAGCTGTGGTCAACAGATTGACTTTACTTGCACAGCAAAAAAAAGTGCATAGTATAATTTAATAGAAACGTATTAATTTCTATTATGCCAGTTTTCATATTAGATTTAAATATAAATGACTTAAGTTTAAATAAAATCATATTAGCAATACCTAGTTAATATGAAAATTATTAAAGTCGAAGTGTAATCCAGTTAATTTTAAAGTTTGTCATATCGAATTGTATGTTACGTCATATTCATTTATATTATGCACACACTTAAAAAAAACGTTGTAAAGTTAAAAATGTTTCGTACTAAATTTGAATATTTTGTTCAACTTAAAATCAAAGGTTTCCGTAGTAGATTTAAATGTATTATGCAAAAATGTAAATTGAATATTTTTCATATTTAAATATAGATTTTACCATACTTGAAGTATAAGGTAATCATATTAAAATTAAAGTTAAAACACATTTAATCAAAAAATCCAATGGTTAATATGAGACAAATTAAATTTAACTATGAAAAGTTTTTAGTTTTATGTTGAACATAATTAACAATTATCTGTGTTCTTAATTGAGTCTTGCTGCACCGTCACGCGAGCCCTGAATAGTCGTGTAGGCTAAGACGCCAGCATTTGAGTTTAAGAGCCCGAAGTCCTGAGTTCGAGTCCCAGTAAAGGTAAATAAAAAAAAAAAATATTTCAGTCTGAGCCCTCCAGCAAACCCCTTTTTTTTTTTTTATTTTAGTTTTTTTTAATATAAATCATAGTTAAATTTAATAAGTTTTCACTTTAATTTTAATATGCCGTCACATCAAATAGAATAGCAAGACACTTAATATCAATTATGTTCATATTAAATGTGAGATTTAAGTGGCACATTTTTATATTTAATAAAACACATTGTGGTGCACTTTTATTGGTAAAAATATTTAAATCAAATATGAAATATTTGGATTTACGTGGTTTTTTTTCTCTGTGTGCATGTCCAGATATAGCTTGGCCGTTACCTTTCCATGTGGTTAGGACTGGGCGGCAAACTACCCCCAACAATAAAGTAACTTTGGTCCCAGACCAGACTCCCACCAACGCTTCAGCTCGGGATGTGTTCGTGACGTCGAGCAAAGTTGCTAATGGAAATTGCAAACCTTAAATCATTTTCCACACAAATTTTTTGGCCCCAGGGCACGCACGCAATTTCCTGCTCCCCTTCTTGATAAGTGGGATGAGCAGAAAAGTAACCACCAAACGGGAAAACTGAGGCAAAAGTTTTCATTGTACCTTTAATAATGTGGCTCGATGTTTATCATTCATTCTGGTTGTCGCTTTCATTAGCTAATTAATTGCATTACGTAATTGTTAATGAATTTGTTGTCAATATTTGCTATATGGATGAATACGCAGCAAAATCAGTCAACCTTAAATTGTGTGATCAAAATATTAAGGATTCCTGAGCGAATGATAACGAAAGTCTTAAAGCATTACTTAAGGATACTTGTCGCTATCTACTTAACGACGATCTCCTCCTTTTTTGAATATTTGGGGTAGAACATGCAAAAGATCAAAGTTTTGTTTCTAGTCGGTAGAATCTTTTGAAACATCGAGGATCACTTTAGAGGCTTTTAAAAAAACTGAACTCATTGTTGATGTAGCTTTCGTATATTTTTCTGTTTCTACCTCACTCATCCCATTTGCTCCCATTTGTAGCTTTTAACTAAGCTCACATTTTCGCTTTCGCAAAACTTATGCGATTTTAAACCGTACCGTTACACGAAATGAGTGAACAACTTTCCACTGCCTCTGTGGCACCACACGAACAGTGTGTACAATGTCTTATCGCTGATGTGGCGCCACACGAACTGTGTAAAGAACTATTGGAAAAATATGTCGCTAGGACTGACGCACAGTGGTTGGGCTTGTATGAAGCCGCGGCCATAAATACTTCTAGTTGTGAAATCACCAAAATTCTTGAATAATATATTAAACTTGTAATAAAAAACTTGACCATATCTTAGGTCCCATAGAAACGATCTGGCCAAATTTTAATGACTTTGTCATTTTCGGTCTCAAACAGTTTTATAACTAACTAAAATCTGTTTATGGACGCCCACGCTGAGCACTTTTAACCATTTCTTGAGACATACTAGGGATGCGCTTTATTGGAACTGCTTCCTTTTCATTAGGCCAATTGGATTGATATTGAAGAACTGATGCTGTTTTACGTTTGTATTGAAAACAAAATGTATTAATTTTTTTTACAAATGTACCCAATACATTTTGTAAGCTCGCTCATCTCGGGCCGATGTAGCCGATTTTTTCAAGATTGCTTTGCACATCATTGATCGACTTCCGTAATTTTTTTGCTTTGGTGCGCTTTTCAGTGCACCAGCAATTAAAAATATATAAGCGTGAAAGTACACACTGATATGAGTCGCCTACTAAAATGAAATCGAAAATGAGAAATCGCAGTCAAAATTATTATTTAAACTTAATAAGAACACAAAACATGAATGACGAACACAAGGACACAGCAAAACTACAAGGCAAAGCAGCTTCAAATTTGACCTTGTAGAGAAAAGAGAAGGCGTTAGTATATTGTTGATTGTGGACACATCTGCTAATATCTGCAGCTAACTTTAATTTTGTATTATCTTAAGACACACACAAATCCACTGAAAAAAATGAGTCGGGGGATTTTGGGGGAACACAACTAAAACTTCAAGTAAACAATATAAACCTCACACAAAATGTACAAAAAACAGAAAAAACTGAAGGAGTAATTTCAAAACTAATACAACACAAGTTGGCTTTTATTAATATTGGAACTTAAAATAAATACCTTTAACTTCAAAATCCATTAAATATAACTTAAAATCGGCAACGTAATTAATCGACTGACCAATTTAAAGTTCGCTTTTGTTGTAAAATATTGGTGGCAAAATGAACACATGTTCACGTTTTCAAGGCTATTTTTTTTAGAATCCCGTTAGGTTTCCAGAAAAAACCGGCTTGCCATTAAGAAGATTGGTCATTTATGAGACGATTTTTTCATTTTTGGCCTATGGACGCAACCACTGTGTGACGGTGTCATTGCTTTTACTTAAAACTGGACTACAGCTCTTTCTGATCGTTCCCAAGGAAGGAGCTTGATCCATTGCACAGGCTTAAAACAAGTAAGAAAGTCGGTCAAGCCCGACTATAACATACTCTGTACCTGGAGTATAAGCTGAATGCAGTGCTGCTGCTGTGTCTCTCTCTAGCTCTATCTCTGTCTCTCAATCTCTCGCTCTCTCTCACGCTAAAACATGACCGCGTCTCTCTCTAACACACAATGAAGTATGACTTCGGCAAGTAGGTTCGTGCTCCCGGGGAACTCTGCTCTAAGATTCTGCAGTGTTGGTTGTGAAAGGGTAAGAGTGCGGGGTGGCGGGGGGAGCTTGGTTCACTTTTTTGCTCATAACTTGTGAACCGCTCATTCTTCAGCAAATCGATACATTTCGACAATTACTAACTCTAATCTCTTGAAGGTACAAACCATCTTTCTACAAAACTGTGGAAGTTATGACGTTTTTTTAAATTGCGGGGCGGGAGGGGGCGTGGCAAAAAATAAAAATAAAATTGATCTGCCTGCAAGTATAAGAAGCACTTGTCCCATACATGTCAAACCTCTATCTTTTACCATCTCTGAGATCTGTTTGTTCATACGGACGGACAGACATGACTATATCGACTCGGCTGTTGATGCTGATCAAGAATATATATACTTTATATGGTCGGAAATGATTCCTTCTCTCCCTTACATACTTTTGCACAAACTTAATATACTCTATGTAATTTTTTTAAAAATCGTTCCCCGTGCCCTGCACCGATAGAAAGACATTTAAGAGTGTTTTTTTCCATGGTTAACAATTATATTTCAATAGTACTTGTTGTATTTTTCTGTGTGTGTTTTTGTTGGTTGTTTGTGTGTTGCTTTGTATTTATGCATTACATTTTTGCTTTAACTATGCTTACTTTTCATTCGAGTATATTTTTGCTGTTCGTTCAATTCATAACCTTGCCTTTAGCCATATTAAAATTGCATATTGCCAGTGTTTCGATTTGTGTTTAAACCATTTGGAAATTCAAATTCAATTTAGTTGAAATGCATTTGAAATTAATTTGCCAATGTCAAGTATTGTTTTGCTTGTAAATACTTAATTTTCCATATCCTTGAAAAGGTTAAACAAACACAAATTGGACAAAGAACGATTGAAGAAAGTTTTCACAGAGAATTCATTCTGCTTTGGGGATATGAAACCATTGGCTGGCTTTGTAAACATCTGGTTATTGCCGGAAAATATGCTCTAGCTAGGTAAAGTACTTACGTTTTTGATATGCGTAGCGTTAATTTTTTTGTTTCTTTTTGTTCTGTATGGGTAGATAGTTCAGAAGGTTATACAAACATAATTTCATATAGAGTATAGATGGATAGACTTTCAAATTGAACAGCAACGTTATAGAACTGGGCTTACATTGATTTTGTTTAGAACGCTGGCTTAAAAGCTATGACTATAATAATTGTTAATATGTAACACAAACGTCTATAACATTAGCAATAAACAATTGGTAAGGATTACGGGGGGCTATGTACAGTAAAATAATACAGTAAAAAGAAATTAGCTTTAAATTGAATTCCATCTAAAGTTTACAATTAATATTTACTAAACGCACAACACATACATAGAAATGTTCAGTGGCCAAGTTACACTGTAAAATATTCTGTGCCCTAAAATGTTCCATTTAATATATATTGATAAAAATTATTTCGCGCTATCATGTTTTCAGATAATATGTTATTCAACATTTAACACCTTTAATACATAAGTAGATTATGATCTAAAAAATTAATTAGCATTTCTATATATTTTATGATACATTTATATGCATTCGCTTATATTCATTTCGTATGATATTACACATTGCCGGCACTGCTAAATATTTTTCATTAAGCTACGTACTCTAACGTCGACCCTCTAGTGAACTTGCTGCACACTTTAGGCCTAGTTCAATTAGTTCAATTATGTTAACTACTAGTTAAATATGATGATTATTATTTAGTCTGTCATAGATATGTTAAGCCCAATTTGTTGGAAGAATTTTACACAAATGTGACGAGGGCAGTCTTAAAAGTCGGTTTAGTACCAAATTTAAGGCAGTTTCAACAAGTTCCATCAAGTTATGGCAATCTGGTTTATTATAGTCTATGCAGAGTCCGGGAGAACCATATCCTAACCCAAGCTCCTAGTCCATTAGAAATGGTTCCACCAATCAAATTTGCATACTCGCATATTTTCTCCACTGATTTCTAATCAATCAAACCATTAAAACAGAGCTCCTCAACTTTAGCCGCTGGGGCACGATCATACTCGCCAATTCCTACCGAATGCTTGCCGAAGTCATGTGTGTTAGAGAAAGACACAGTCAGATGTTCGCACTCTCTTCTTGGGGAACCCTGCATTAAAACCTGGCGGGCGCTCTGATATATGTATATTGGGCCCTGTTCCGAATTTCGTTTAAACTTTAGTATTTTGCAGTCAAATTTAAAAATATAGTATAGACGACGACAAATATACCTATGGCTACTAGATCAGGTAAAACAAAACTCGGAATTGTGGAAGCAGCTGAAACAGATTGCTTATTCCCAAATGAATTCAAATCCTGAGAAAATTGCGACCGGATCTAGTAGCCACAAATATACATGACACTTATGTTTAAATTTATACAAATTCAATTCGAAATTCAAATGTTTACACGAAAATCGATTTGGAATTCGGAACAGGGCCCATTATGTTCGTCTTCATTCTACTTTATTCGAGTGTTTGTTCATTTAGATTAATAACGATCAAGCGAGAATCGCTTCGAGTGTGTTTTCTTATGGGTTGAGACAGTGCTGCTGTCAGAAGTGGAAGAGAGAGAGCTTGCACCGGTTGTTGGTAAGAACGAAAGCCGATTTACTTGCAATAGACTAGGAGGGGGTGCCCAGAATGAGCTTATGGCCACGTGAAAACAAATGCAAATGCACAAAATGTATCTCAAGCAAAAACAACCACAAGAAATAGAGAACCAAACCAGATTTTTGCCGCCGTAGCGAAGCGAGCACTGACTACGCATAATCAACATTGCTGTTGCTTTCTAATTGGCGAGAGACATGAGAGAGAGAGAGAGAAGAGTTGTTGTTTCAGGTCATTGTAGGCTTATGGCGCTCGAGGCCCGTATACACGCCAACTATTCTTTTGCGTGGCTTTTGGATAGCTGTTCGCTTTTACTGACGCTCTCAGCTCTTTGCTCTCATTGATGCTTTCTGGTGTATGTCAGTGTCGCTCTAACCACTGTTATTTCATACTATCTTTTTAGGCACTATGGCTTAAACACCCCTCAAAATTAAGAGACAGCGCAAATTTCATCTATGATACTCATACTCCACAAGTTCGATCAACTGACACGAGCTCGAACGCACGCTGATTTTATTCAACGCTGAGTTTTGGTGATTGATTCAATGTGAGTAGGATTTTTGCAGTTCTTTGGTTCATATCCATTGTTTGAAGTAGTGCTAAGGCAGCCCTTTTGCATTGAATGATTTGAATTTCTAATTACTATCGCTCTACTCGGGGTCGAAACTTAGTCTACGAAAGTCCGAATAATCAATCTACAAAACTGTGAGAAAAATTAAATAAAAACCGGTTCTGGATTCAACCAGGGCTAAAAATTGAAATTACTATTACAATTATTATGACAATTACTTTGATAATTGTACTTTTAAATTAAATAGTTGGTAATTGAAGGTAATTGAAGTAATTTCCAATGCATGTTGAATAATTGATAATTGTTTTGTAATATTAATTTAATTCTTATAAACCCCCTGCAGCCTGCAACTACAATTTTCTAGCTATTACCCTCTATGAGACTTACGATTGATCCAAACTAAACCGACTTCCAAGTTAGCCTTTAGTTTAATTTATTTAATTCTGATTTCTAGAATTTGTTAGTCATGATTTTTGTTTAAAAGATGTCAAGTAAATGGGTTTGTTATTTGGCATCCTTAAAGTAGATTCAAAAGTTGTTCTTTGCTTTTGAGAATGAACCTTGAGGTCGTGTGAAGTACAAAATTAAAAAATAAGTTTAATTTGACATAGGCTTACACTTCACACGCTTTGTATGGAAATGGAATATTGCTTTTGCGCAGGGTTTATGACATTTACACATATCTAAAATTATATAGTTTGGTTACTTAAATGAACATCCTCTTGTTATATAAGTATGGTACATAATGCTGTACGCTAGCAATTTTTATTGACTATTTTTTAATGGTATATTTTGGTATTTGTCTTTATAAATATGTAAGCTTCCCTATAGATATATATATGTAGGTTGCTTTAACACACTGCTTCGTCTTTCTTCGTTTTAATTGATACTTTTGATGGGAGATTTTTTCATGAGTTTAATTTGCATTTTCTAGATGCGTGTATATCTAGTGTTTTGTAAATATATTGTATTAAAATTTTGACAGTATGTGTGTGTGTGTGTGCTGTAACTAAGTGAACACTTTAGCTGCCGTCAGACGAACTGTTATTTCCCGACAATACTTTATCGTTGAAATGGTACCAAAAAGCCAGACGATTTGATATTCTTCACGTTCCATACCATCGGCTTTTTCGCTTTATTGGTGATCTGTTATTCATCAAATGTTTTTAAGAAAAGAAAAGAAAAACAGCCTTGTGTAAACACTTAAATTTTCTTCAAAGAAAAAAAAAACGGTTAAAAAACTCACCGACTGACAGCAGCTAACAAATAGTTGAAAATTTAAATTAATAGCTCAAAAACCGTTTATAAAATTAAACATTGTTCTGTCTTTTTTTTTCGTAAAATCAGTGCATTTTCTATGTGTTTATATGAAAGTATATATAGGTAGTAGGCGTGTATATGTGTAACTGTTGTAACTTTTTCACCAATTGCTTTTGTCTTTCATAAGAATTTGAGCATATACTTTCTGTACACGCTCGCATATGGATTACAGTTAAGATAGTTTAGTTGATGTCAAAATGGCCGTGTCACTGATATGTTTACGGATATATTAGTAGCATATATCTACTCTACATACATTGTTTGTTAGTTGTATATAAAAATTCAGTTTACTTAGCAGTTACATCTACATTGGTTGTAAGTACGAGAAGTGTATAATATAGGGACAGTAAACTGCCAATAAAAAAAATGGTGCATTCGGAAATCAATCAAAAATATCATTTATATTTATATTGTATATAGCTACATTTATCTTATACACAAGGTACACACATTTATGTTTTGTTATGCTATCGGTGAGCTGCTATGGCGGCCTCCACGCCGGGAACCATTTTGCGCATAGAGTCAACAAGCAAATAATAATTGATTGGTAGGTAAATATGAAACTTCGAATAATTTCAAATTGGTTTCCTTTTATTTTTCAATGTTACCGATATGATACGATATATTGATGTATATATATATATATATTTGTTTATATGTAGACTAATAGCAATAAGTAATATCACTTTTGGTAATTTTAACAGGCGAGCCATTGAGACTCTGATATGTATCGTTACCTTGGTTGTGTCTTATGTTAGAAAAATGTGAACAGAAATTTGTATTTCAAATAGAAATCATATGGTTAAGCTGGCCAGAGAGCCAAATCGTAGACACAAGTCCGCCACAATGACAACCGAAGGGGTTTTGGTTGGTTCCGATTTTTTGTGCAACTTATGATATGTCTGCGATATAGATGTCATTGCCTGTGAAACGGCGGTACTTGTGCACGATTGGTCCGGAGGTCAGTGAAACCGCTTAAGATTAATCTAATCTAAATACACTGCCATTTACTTAAGAGGGTATTGGGTTTATAATAGTTCCGAACTCTAGCTTCGCAGGGGTAAATAATGTTGTTTTCAAATAAAGTTTAGAGTTGCAAATTAAAAATTCCATTATGAATAATACCCTGTTTATACGCGAAAAACATGCTTTCTTTTATAATTTCATTTTAAAAATCTTTATCCACAAGAAGTAGGAGTGTATTGCATAAAACAGCTCTACACTGCTTCATCGACCGCTGGCTAGTGACTTAAAGCTGTTTGCTCTCTTATCACAAGCCTCAACATGCGTTCGGGTGGTTTTGGGATGAACAGTTTAAATAGCAACATTTTTTTTTAATACAAAACTTTTAAACATTGGAATCTCAAGTACAAACAAACTAAAAATCTGATTAGAAACAAAATTATAATATAATATACATAGGCTCTGGTTTTAAAGATAATAGTCTTAAAATTTTGTCTGTTACTTGAAGTCAAAAAAAAAATACATAGGCTCTGGTTTTAAAGATAATAGTCTTAAAATTTTGTCTGTTACTTGAAGTCAAAAAAAAAAATCCTGTAGCACCTACACCAAAAATCCTATGGTGGATAATATTTCCAATTTATAGCTCTGGGTTTATAAATTTAAAATTATACCTGAGTCCTGGTTTAAAAAACTAACCTTATTTTGAAAATTGTATTCCAAACAAGTTAGGGGCAAAAATAATCTAGATTTGATCAAAATTGTACATAACTTGAAATTTTGTTTACTTCCACCTATTGAAGTGCAAGCAAAAGTAAGGTAAGGTAAGTAATAACTAATGCAACAATATTTAATTTTACTATGCCATTTTTGTATTAAAATCAACTAATTTGGTCTTTGATTTAAATGTAAGCACATTGAATGACCAAATTTTCTTAGCCCCGTTATATGTGAATAATGCGAGGAATTCGTACTTGAGAATTACAAGTGGCCTCTGGTTTTTAGGCAGATGGTAAATTTAATTCTATAAAAGTAGTGTACTAGACACTTGGTCACCAGTGTTTGTAGATAGGCATTCCAATTGTGTTCAGACCAATGGCTTCGAGTTCGAATCTCAGGAGAGTAAGTACATTTTTTTAATAATATAAGTCGTTGCTGTTCAGAGCTCAACTGGTGATTCTTGCGATTGATTCAGAACAACTTAATTAATTGGATATAAAAAGTTAATAATAATAAAAAAACAAATTTAGAATTTTCAAATATAAAAAAAAAATATAAATTATAAGGTTATACAATTTAAAATGGAAATGCAAACGCTTGTACCGAATTCTCTAGTGATTTGTTGTTCTAAACAATGTTTAAGTGGTCGGATATGTAAGCCGAGACGTCGGCAGTTTTGTAGCAGCTTGGCCACATCTCTGCTCACATTGCCGACCCCTGCTGTATACCACAATATATTATCGTATTTTGTTAATCACAAAACCCTTTCCTTATTCAAGTGAATGGCAGTGTATATTTGATATAGGGGAAGAGCTTCAGCTGCCTCCCATTTTTGCTTTACGCCTAACTAAGACTATGCTTTGGTTTCTCTAGCTTCACTGATAGACACGACATAAAACGGCTGCTTGAGTACTGAGTATAGGGCATAGGCGTCCCAGGGAAACGCTCTATAAATACTTAGATGCATATGTATATGTTTATGTGGGTAAGATCAACTCGTGTATAATACAAAACTGGTGCTGGTTGTTGCATGTAATGCCTTGTTATAGTGTACGTACCACTTGCCTAAATATTGTGTATATATAAATATATATATATAGATGTGAATATGCATGTATGTAATTGGTTTAACAAACGGACGAGAAAATAAATTAATGCTAGTTTCTGCTCAAGACAACAGTTTAAAATCCTTGTCTAAAGGGATTCGCTGGCGCGGCCGGAGCTCGACTCTGCGGCTGCGGCTGTTGCTGCTGCTGGAAAGGATTTGCCACCCGGGGCTGTCCTGGCTGAGGCTGTTGTGTATAGCTGCCACCCTGCTCCTGATAGCCGGGCTGATAGTTTTGATCCTGCTGATAGCCACCAGATTGCTGATAGCCCTGCTCTGCCGGTTGCTGCTGATACGCGTACTGTTGGTCATCCAGGCTGGTTTCCTGCTCCTGCTGATATTGCTGACCATACTCCAGATGATTCTTAACTCCGCCCTCCACAGGTTTCTGATCGTGCATGACATATGTCTGATACTCCTTATTGGGCGGGTCCTGCATCAAGATATTGGCCTCATTCTCGAAGGGTTTGAAGTCGTAGATGTTGCGTAGTTTGCGCAGCACCGGCACATAGGCCAGATTGGAGAAGGCAATCAGAAAGTTGAGGGCAGTGAAGCCAATGGCCTCCACCACACCGCCAGCAATAATCGGGCCCACGGCATAGGCTATGGAGTAGGAGATGTCCGCAATGGCATAAATGCTTCCGTACACGGACACATAGCGCACGTCCACCAGATAGCCCAGAGTGGGCAGCAGGGCCGTGTCGATGAGGGCAATGCCAAAGCAAATGACACAAATGGGCAGCATCAGCATTTTGTAGCCCGTGCAGAAGGGAATGACGAAGCAGGAGAGACCCTCCAGTCCCAGTCCAATGGCCGCCATGAGCCACTGATGCTGCGGATACTTGCGGGCCATTTTCACGGTGATTACCACTCCCAGCACATGCGGAAAGAAGGCCGGCAGCCAGACCATGCCTATCTTCCAGTTTTCGGTGGTCATGTTGTCCTCCATCCACAGTGATATGGTGGGCTCCAGGAAGGCCAGCGCCACATTGGACATGGTGAGAGCACCGGCACACACGGCTATGTACGGATCCATGAGCAGGCGCCAAATGGGAATGCTCTGTTGTTTCACTTCTCTGCTTTGTCGGATCTGCTCCTTGATCGGCTTCATCACCAACAGCAGCATTCCAGCATCCAGCAGGCAGACAAATGCTAGGATAAGGAACGGCACCTCCTTGCCGGCAAATTGATACAAAGCCCCTCCAAATGGAGGCGCCACCAGGCAGCCGAAACTGATGAAGGCCAGGGCAATGCCCAGGGCCTGCGAGCGCTCATTCTCCTCCGTGAAACGATCCGCAATCATGGCCAGACCCGAGGTGTCCGCAAACGCCGAGCCGGCGCCCTGCAGTGAGCGGGCAAAAAACAGTACGCTGTAGCTGGTGCCGCAGGCGAAGACCGCCGTGGAGAAGAACATTATGCTGAGACCAATCATCATGGGCAAGTCATAGCCAATTTTGTCGATCAGGCCGCCCGAAAAGGGATTCACCATCAACTGCACAATGGCCTTGGAGGCGAACAGAATGCCCGTGGCCGAGTCCTGGCCGTGGTGATCATGGTGCACGGGTATGATCTCGTTCGTGATGTTGTCTCTCAGTAGCGGCGGCAAGGGTCCTTCATCAAAGCTGCCAATTTCGCGCAGATAGTCGGGTATAATGGGCACAATGACCATATACAACATATTGTCCAGCAGCAGGGCAATCGACACAATGACGAGAATGAGGCGGCGCTGGTTCACCGGCTCCTGTATCTTCCCCCAGACAATCTCCTTCACCTCGCGCACCTCGAGGTTGATAACAGGTATTTGGAATGATGAGGCCATTTTGGTTCCGTTTCAAGTTTCCGCTTCGTTCGTTTTTGTACTGAAAATATGGCGTATTATGCCAGCTTCTTCTGGTGGTTTGTCGTTGCTTAACTGTGGTTCACTGTGTTCTCTGCCCCTCTTCTGTGTTTTACATGATTTCGTGTAGTTGTTGTTGTTGCAGGTGTACGATTTGTTGGCATGCCAGTGAACAACCTTTAACGACACAGAAACAATATTTCGTTAGTCTTTCTCTTGAATTTGCTCGCTTTACCAGGCATTTAACCTTTAATCTGATTCATGTGAGTTATTCTTATATTAGGAATTCGTTTGCTTTTATGATTGAAATGTTGTTTCTGTGTTGCAAAAGGATGCCTGCTGGTGAACAAAATTGTTATTGTTAATAAAAGTTCGCATTAGTTGGCATACGATACATACGATTCGGCTTTCGAGTGACACACATTTCAATCATAAAACAAATACCGACTGCATGATGAGAAGCAATTAATTTAATTGGTTTTTGCGGCAAATGTAACCTAAGGTCTAAGCCAAGGGGGTATACCGAAAGTGGAGAGCTCTTATGGCCACGTGGATGTCCTCATCCAGAGTACAAAAAATAAAAGAAGAAAAACCTGCCCTGCCATAATTATAATTATTGCTTTTCCTTTTACAAAAGGTCGAAGCACCTCTCGACTGGCACGCAAGCCACATGAATTGCAGCCCACGCTTAAGTGTTTTACATCAAACAGGGATGTAAGCCGGTCGGGAGTTGGGATTGGTTCGGTACTGCGGTTCAAAGTGGTTTCAAGCCAATTCGGATTACAAAATGGAGACTAAATAATATATTTTGTTGTTAGATATTTCTATTTAATTTTTTCCAACAAAAACTTGGATTTTCTCTTTACCGCCCAAAACCTTATTCAATGGCCAAAACTATAAACATTTTTATACCCGTTACTCGTAGAGTAAAAAGGGTATACTAAAGTCGTGCAAATGTATGTAACAGGCAGAAGGAATCATTTCCGACCCTATAAAGTATATATATTCTTGATCAGCATCAACAGCCGAGTCGATTTAGCCATGTCCGTCTGTCCGTCCGTCCGTCTGTCCGTCTGTCCGTCTGTCTGTATGAACACCTAGATCTCAGAGATGGTTAGAGATAGAGGTTTGACATGTATGGGACAAATGCTTCTTTTATCTGCACGCAGATCAAGTTTATTTCAAATTTGTGCCACGCCCCCTCCCGCCCCCGCAATTTGAAAAAAACGTCATATCTCCTACAGTTTTGTAGATAGATGATTCGTACCTTCAAGAGATAGTTAGTAATTAGCAAAATGAATCAATTTGCCGAAGAAATGATAAAGATCGGGTGAACGGTTCTCAAGTTATGAGCAAAAAACTGAACCAAGCCCCCCGCCACTCCCACTCCCACCAAAAAAAATGTTGCATACTTTTTGGATGGTCAAGGAATGCAGGAACACTGTTAAACATGTTTTTTCATGAGTAACGGGTATATCGAAGTCGGTTAGTGCCGACTTTAACTTACGCTCTCGTTTTAATTATTTTCGTAACCGATTCAACTGGTTCATAATTAAAAAACGATAAAATATATATACAGGCGTTTCCACCGAAACGTTCAACAAGAACAAAAATGAAGTGGTAAAAAACATTATCGTGTGTGTTCCACAAATCTCTAGAGATTTTGGTATAATCGCTTTCATTTTGAATTCAAACTACTTGCCTTTATATGTGGATTGCCACAAATATATCTGGCGATTTGAAACCGAATGTTCAAATCCAAGTTGATTTAATGCGTACGGACCGATATATGATCTAGTAGCCGATCTTCCTATTCCTATCATTTCACATATAAAGTCTTCCTAGCTTAGTTCTAACGAAAATCTCTAGAGATTTCTAGAACACTCCACTCATAGGTAAACAATAAAATAAGTAATACCTATTATAATTAATCTTTTTCTCATTGAGACATTAATATGCCACTTTTTATGCTGTGTACCAAAGGTATAAAAAGTATATTAAGTTTGTGCAAAAGTATGTAACAGGGAGAAGGAATCATGGTTCGTCTGTATAAACAAGCGGAAATGGTAAGGATAGAATTTTGACATGTATGGGACATAAACTTCTTATATCTGCCTGTAAGATCAAGTATATTTTAAATTTTTGTGCCGCCCTCGCC
Source organism: Lordiphosa clarofinis (assembly GCA_018904275.1). NCBI lineage: Eukaryota > Metazoa > Arthropoda > Insecta > Diptera > Drosophilidae > Lordiphosa > Lordiphosa clarofinis. The sequence goes on from JAEIGQ010000271.1 coordinate 223,566, forward strand.
AATTCAGAAAAACTTTTGAAGATTTTTTTGATTTGATTTGCTCAAAAAATGTTAAAGATCTGATGAACGATTCTCAAGTTATGTTACTTCACACGCCCTGGCATTAGTGGCGCCACCTATTGGTCAGTTTTGAAATCCCTCATTGTTTAAAGCGTGTAGTAGCGCCATCTATTGTACAGTGTATATTACAGTCGATCTTGACCGATTTTCTTGCTTGTTTTTGTTTTAATAAAACACTTTTTTTTTGCTATCTAAAATCTTTCTGAGCGCACAATGGGGCGAAAAAATAATGCATAAGATACCATAATGAACGAGAGCGTAAGTTCGATATACCAGTTACTCATAAAAAAACCTGTTAAACAGTGTTCCTGCGTTTCTTAGGGTGTGAACATCCGAAAAGTATGCAAAACTTTTTTAACTCGGCTATTTATCACTTTTTTGCTCATAACTTGAGAACCGCTTATCTGATCTTTATCCGGTGAATCGATTCATTTTGCTAATTACTAACTATCTCTTGAAGAAACGAATCGCCTATCTTCCAAACTGTAGGAGATATAACGTTTTTTCCAAATTGCGCGGGCGGGAGGGGGCGTGGCCAAAATTTGAAACAAACTTGATCTGCGTGCAGATAAAAAAAGCATTTGTCCCATTCATGTCAAACCTCTATCTCTTACCATCTCTGAGATCTAAGTGTTCATACAGACAGACGGACGGACGGACAGACGGACATGTCTATATCGACTCGGCTGTTGATGCTGATCAAGAATATATATACTTTATATGGTCGGAAATGATTACTTCTGCCTGTTACATACATTTGCACGACTTTAGAATACCCTTTTTACTCTACGAGTAACGGGTATAAAAATATACTGACCAAGAATGGTTTTCCCCACAACATCATTAAGTCCATCATCTAAGGTATCGGAAAAGAAACCACAAAAAATCGCGCTGAAAAGACCAAAACGTATATTCCACAGTACTCGGAGAGATTCGCCAAAGCTGACTTATAGTACAGGGGTCAAGTCGTAATAGCTCACAAGCTTACATATACCATGGCTGCACTGTTTAACAATATGAAGAGTAATGTTGCAAAGTTGGACAAGAATAGTTTAATATACCAAATACCATGCGCTGGATACGGAACCAATATACATATGTAACAAAAATGTATGTTGGAACGACAAATCAGACAAGACTATCTGGACACAGGTCAGATATAAAAAGACGAAACGTAATCAACGTACAAAAAACAGCATTTCTGGCCCACTGTGTTGAGAGCGGACATTCTTCCGATTTCGATGTCACAAGCAAAAGCGTAACTAAAAATATCGCTTTACTCTGGAGATGTTATATATAACATATATAACATATATACATCATTAACATACCAACAAACATTAGGCTAAACTTTAAAACAGACACAGAGACTTGACACTTACTTGACCAAAACCAACATTAGTTTTAATAAGTTTCACATCAAACTCCGTGGCGAGCACTTTTTTCTTGACCCGTATCAATGTCTGTATAGGTTCGAAAGTTGTTTTCTTTGGGAAACAAAAAAGAGTACACCGAAATTCATTCCTTAGTTGGGACGGATGAACTCGAGCCAGAATAACCAAACATTTGGATTTACACAGAGCAGGGAGCTAAGACCAAGTCATTACTGAGATAATCCTTAAAATGTTCATAAAGATCGGATAATAAATTCCCCAGTTAAAAAATGTTCCATTCTATCCCCTGAATAACGGGTATATTAATGTCGGGAGTGACCGACCTTACCTTTACGCCCGGTTTAACCTTGAAAGCGTACGAAGTCCACGTTTGACATAATCTAATAATCATTTTATATGAGAGTTCAACCTGACTAATACACTGACTGACTGACTAGTGACCTCCGTACTCCCTTAACCTTAAGAGATGGAAAACTGAACCTCCACAGTAGTTTTATCTATTCCTGCAAGTTGACAAATTTTGAAAAGTTCTTTAGGGATTCTTTAGGTACTTTGGAAAACTCGAAGAAAACTGTTATATGATATTTTTTTTACAGTATCCAACCGAAACTGTAGAAGACTTGCAGACAACTGCTTAGAAACCTTTTTTGCAGGGTATCCAACGGAAACAACAACCGTTATTTTTACCCATTATTCCCGAATCAAGCCGAAATCGTAACCGAAATAAAATTTTTTTTAAGTGAACGCAACCATAACCGAAAACGTTGTTTGTTTCGGTTAAATTCCCTGCTGCTTTGATTCTCATCCGATTGCATCTGTGTGTTCTTGTTTTTTAAGAGAAGAACTTTGGACAATCTCAAGTAAGGATATTATAATATATCTATTTAAATCTATATAGCTTGATCAATATCCACTGGTTGGTGAAAAAGAAAAACTTCAAAAATACTCTACAAAGGCTCAGTGCAAAAAAAAATCAGCTGTGTTTATGTTTTTCTCTTCCCTCCCATGCCAGCTATCAATGCTGATCTAATTTCAACATTTGTCTACCTTGTAACGTCCTTTAGCCACCCCCATGCGACGTGTGCTGGGTATAAATATGAGTGCCTTGCCACCACCGTCACCCCCCTCCCCAGCTACTCATTTCCCACGTAACAAAAACATTTCGTTTTATCATTAAATTTTCATGACCACGTTCGTGCCTTGCGCCCCAACTTGGGTCCTGTGGCTGTGTCTGGCCTGATCGAGGGCGGAACGAAGACACACACACATGTACCATGTACACACCCAGCTCTGGGGCTGGCACATGAGTCAATTATGTTGTGTGAGTTTAGCTCTCATTTTTCCCTCCGACGACTTTAATTTTTGAGTTTCAGTTTTTTTTGCTGTTGTTTAACTATAATAACAAGGAGGCATGGCCCAGGTGGGCGGCCGCACTTGACCCTGGGGATGGGGGCATGGAGTGGTTGGCAGGCTTTTATCTTTGCCATCTGGGCGGGTTGCAGCTGCTCGAGTCAAGGGCAGAAACGTGCGGCTACATGTTGATTAGAATAATGCCGTCAGTCCTGGCCAAGCAATTTTGTAACATTCAATTTATTTGTACGCTTTAATAATTTTATTGATTTTTCCACGCGGCAGCTGACGAAACTCCCAGCGAATGCAACACAATTTCAGTTTCAGTTTCACTTTTTGGATTTGGGTTGTGCTTAACATTTAATTTGGTTGGACTCCCATTTGTTTGGGCTCTTTGTTCATTATCCTGCGGCTGTCTATTTGGTTTCCTTTTCATGTTTGCAACGGGCACCGCAACCCCACAAGGCAACTGGCTCAATTAGCAAGCCAAGCGTTTCATAATTTGTGCAGCTTCCCAGGCACCGCGCGGAAATTGTGGAAACGCATGTGTTTTACTTATGAAAGTTTCACAGAGGAAGGCAACAATTCATGCTCTATGTTTCATTAATAATGTAGAGTTGGAAGGCTACGCTCTAGCTGGTATGCAGAACACAGACTGGCTGTGTCATTGGATTTTTGTGGAATATTTATGATGATTACAGGAACGGAAAGTGGTCCACAGGGCAGCAAGATGGACAAAGCTTATAATGGTTCTGACAAAATCATTAATGAAACTATTTGCGCATTTTGGCATAATTAAGATTTAGGTATCAAACTATAAAAAAACTTTATTATTAACAAAACAAGGTTAAAATAATTCACATTTAAGTTGGTTTTATAAAAGGCGTGAGAGAAAATAATTCTCATAAGTCAAAGAGGTATAAACTGGAATAGTAATCTATATTTGCCTTGAGTTACAATTAGCTCAGAAAAATACTTTTTACATTTATAAGTACTTAGAAGATACCATTAATTCGACATTAAAAATCCTATATCTACTATCTGCCTTGTTCTCAGATCTATCACACTTGAAACAATATTTTGTATTTTTTGTCCCATTAGTTTTATTAAACATAATTTTGAGCTGGAAGCCACTTTGAATCCGTCCATCAGTCATTGAAGCGAAGCTCAAGACCTCGGGGGCCTGAACACACATGGAAACACCAAACACTGTAAAAGCTCCACGAAGGTGCAAATACTACACAGAAAAAAAAACGCCGAGATATTTTCAATCTTTTAAATCTTGGAGTAAGCCCGGCACGAGCTTGAAAATTCAATCTCGATTTCCAGGATATTCTACACAATTCAATCTTTTAAGGATTGGTCCATTCCTTTCGAGCTTGTATCATTCCAAATGTGCTTACTACAATCCCTTTCGAGATCACATGCCCATAAATTAGAGAGCGAGAGCGAAGAAATATAAGTAGCCTCTCAGACACGCTGAAACAAACATTGGGTATGGTGGTGTGCGATGAGATGCCGTTCCATTCCTGTTCAGTGCGAATGGTCCTGTGTTCGAGTCCCAGTGGAGCCAAAAATTTTTATATTCATTTCTTTGTTTTTTTCAGAAATCTGTATTAACCAAAACTGATGTGAGTGGTCTTTGAAGTGTATGAGGATGTCCTATTGCAAATGGCATGGCGGAGGAAAAGAAGAATAGTAATCTATCCTGAGATCAAATCAATCTTATATATCGAGCATAAGTGAATCTAGAATAGGCATAAAATGATCCAGTTTTGGGATAGAATTGTGCTCGAATTTTTTGCACAACTCAATCTTTCATAAGATTACCCCGGGATATATGTAATCCTTCTTAGGATTAAAAAAGTCGGATCAACTCAATCTATTTTCAGATCGGGTCAATCATATCCGGGATTACGTTGTTTTCATTACCGCTTGGGATTGATTTGATCCCATATGGATTGATTTTTTTTTTTGAGTGTAAGTCCAAGCAAGCCGTTTAACCGCTTCCCTGCCCCATTACAAGCACCTTTTCCGTACTCTTGATTTCAGTAATATATGACAATTTCTCTTGGAACCACTTTGCAAAAGTTTGTCATTGTACGTGGTTAAATTAAGAACCGAAAATAAAATTTATTAGAAATTTTTGATCAATTTTTCATACTGATATTTTTGAGATTACATGACAAAAATGGCCATAACTTCCTCAATTTTCAAGCTACAGAAATGTTCGAGCACTCAAAATGTTTGGAAAAGATGCGGCTTTCACATATATTTTTTTTGAGAATTTTTAAAGGATGGGTCTTTTTCGCTAGACCAAGTTTTTTGAAAAAATCCTTTGTTTTTCAAGAAAAGGTAAGAAATAAAAAAATTTTCAAAACTTTTTTAAAAAGGGCTTTTTAATCCTGCACATTTGGAAAAAAATCGCCAAGCTCTATCATAAGCCGTTTTCGAGTTATAGAAAATGTAAAAAATTCACAATATTACACTTTTAAGCGTAGAACTTCCGCAAAAGAGCTCCAAAAAAGCTCACATTTTGGGGTTAAGCTTCTCTCATATTAAGCTCCCTTTGGGCCAATTATCATCCAATTCGGAGACATCATCCCAGAAAAAAGTTTTTTTTGTATGGAATGCCCCATATACACCTAGATCTCAGAGATGGTAAGAGATAGAGGTTTGACATGTATGGGACAAATGCTTCTTATATTTGCAGGCAGATCAAGTTTAAAGTTTGGCCACGCCTCCTCCCACCCCCGCAATTTGGAAAAAACCTTATATCTCCCACAGTTTTAAAGATAGACGATTCGTACCTTCTAGAGATAGTTAGTAATTATATTAACGAAGAAATTATAAGGATCGGATGAGTGGTTCTCAAGTTATGGGTAAGAATGTGATAATTAGCTGAGTTAAAAAAGTGTTGCATACTTTTCAGATGTTCACCCTAAGGAACGCAGGAACACTGTTAAACATGTTTTTTCATGAGTAACGGGTATATCGAAGTCGGTTAGAGTCAAATTTAACTTGCGCTCTCTTTTTCTGAGTGTAAAAATCTTTTAACAAAACGATTAGGAAATACTCTATACGAAATTTTATTGTTGCCTTGCACTGGCTCTTTAATCTGTCGGGAGAACACGCAAAATAAGAAGTATCGTTCAAGCTTTCTAACGAATGTTATAGTGACATTAAGAAATGCTGCGCGAAAAGGCCCAATAAAAGTGTTCAGTTTTCTTTCTTCACGCGAAAAAGTCTTAAGTCCTACCCGATATTCTCAAAGAGCATTAACTTACAATGAATTTTGAAACAATGAAAATCACAATAAGAAACTTTCTTAAATTGAGTCCAATCTTGAATCCAAAAGTGAATACATATTTTAATCCAAGACAAACAGCTTATAACTATCAGGTCTGTTCTCAATTCCACATCGGTTTTCGTATAAACGTTCGTATTGGCCAATGCACTATGGGCAAAATGTCCGAAAATTGTGCATAAAGTATTTTTTTTATATTTTAAATACTCAAAATTGAATGTGTTTTCCAATTACGCATACTCAAGAGAAAATAAAACTGTTCCGAAAAAAATTTTAAAGCGTGCGGTTTGAAATTGCCGCGCAAACAAAGCCAGCTTACTAAATGCATGCCTGACCTATCGAAATGGAACCGTGAATGTCGATGAACTTTGCGCGTTTGTTGTGGCTTTTTCTTTAAGGAGAAGACAATTTGGAAATATGGCAAATAATCGTACAGGTATGTAGATTCAACGTTGTATGTTAATTTTTATATGTTCTGTATGTTTTGTCGTGTATCGTCAATTTTTGTTGGAGTATTTTTACAGCTCAAATTTAACATATGTAATTGTGTTCTGTGGTGTGTAACTTATTTGCCGCGCGCGCTTGCGAGCAACTAAAACTGGTATGTTTTTCGTAAAAATATATAGAATACGGTGTTATTAATGTTCTTTGCCCGTTTTTGCCCGTTTTCGACAAAAATGACATATTGCAGCCGAATATAAGTTTTGCCGCTTAACACTGCTGGAGGTTTGGGTCAACAATGGACGCGACGACTCTGCCGTAACGAAGTGGATGTTGGAGAAAATGAAAATAAGTCAACTCAGCATCACACGTTAATCAAGTTGAGCAAAAAGTTTGCAGTTTTATCACGCATATTAGAAATATTTGCCTAAATGCAACCGTATGTTGTCAAGGTTTATAGTTCTCACTCAAGCTCGTGGCTGCAACATTTTCCCCCTTTCTGCACTTCAAGAAGGTAAAACGATTTGCAGACCAACTCAAACAGAAATTTCTGAAAATTGTGCGCAGGTTTCAATGCAAAACCTTTTGGACCATACAGCCGAAAGAATATTGGTCCTGCAAAAAGGGGTTATATCTCAAATGAAAAATGTTTCACGTTGCACATTAATAGTAAGCTACGAATTTGATGGGTCTACTGGCCAAAGCCTATATAAGCAGAAGTTTCGATCAGAAAAACCTGCTTTGCTGGATCTATCCCTTTTTGTCCGCATTATTATACCATTAAAATTAATAGATGCAAATCAACGAATTATTTGGAATAACAGAGCTCCACAATATGTTAGGTTCTGCAGGCCACTTAAAATTGAGTACGCAAAGTAAAGCCATGAGAAAATATTAAGGGAAAAAGAATGTTTGGATATGCAAGTCGCCACCTATGAACCACAAATGACACTTTTTGATGGTAAAGTACTTAACGCTTTAAATGGTATATATGTATATAGAGCTATAGAGTTATAGAGCTATGGATTCTTCTGATCCATTAATATCCAGTATTTGCTAAAATGAAAGGCAAAAGAAATTAAAAAAAAACCCCTCCCGGCAGAAGTAATAAATCTTTTAAAATGCCCACCTCAGAACTATGAAACAATCACGTCAGAAGTGGAAAATGAAGATTTGGACTCCGCTGATGATTCTGATGATTATCTAGAAATTGACTTAGATGATGAAAAAGATTAAACCTATCTGTAAATAAAATTATAAATTAATAGCAAAACAAAATTTTTTTTACTTGGGCGTGGGCGGATTGGTTGAAGGAGTAGTTTTATTGCAAAACAGAAATAAACCGAAATTCTATAATAATATTTTGCATTTTTGTGCCAAATTTGAACGCTCTAGCTTTAAAATTAGACTTTATGCAAAAATTTCGGACTTTTTGCCCACAGTGCAATGTGTAAAGGAAATCTGAGGTTACTAGATCAAGGCTTCCTTTTTCTACGAATTGAATCCACTTGGCATTGAGCTGTCGGTTTCAACTGCTTGAGCAATTCCACTTTCACTGAAAGCGGATCCAGTAACCGTAGATACAAGTGACACTTTCCATACAATCTTATTAACATAGAGTTCAAAGTACAATCGTTTATACGAAAACCGAGGTGGAATTGAGGTGGAAGCTAAGGTCAATCATCACTCCTCAAAAAAGTGATTAAACGAATTGGGAAATTTGTTTTGTTTGTTGTTTTTTACCTTTTTTACGCAATGTTAGTTCTAGTTTATATTAAAGAATGAATCATTGGCCTTGTTCACATAAACTAAAACATTAAAAATCATCCATCAAAAAAAGTCAATTGGCTTTCGTTGAACGCTTTGATGGACCTTATAGGTGAAAATGATATGAGTGAATGATTTCGTTTTCACTTTAATTAAAATAACAAAAATTATAAATCCCACTTGCCCTTTACTTTCGTTCACCTCAACAATTGAACTAGATCCATCAATTTTTTCGTCATCGATTTATGCTGGTGAACACAATCTTAAAATTCACCGTACTAGAGTTTTTTCTTCTGCAAAATACATCAAAAAATTCTTTAAATGGATTGCTTTGGCTCACACTTTGCAGCCAGTTCTCTCTTGCTTGAATATATGGGCTTTAATTTTATTTCTGCCCTTTAACTTGATGCGAACGTTGGGTTTCGGTTTGAAATTTGATCAGCATCAAAAAAATTCCAGCTTAAAGTTGCCCCCAAACGACTTTTACCGCTTGCTGTTACCTTGGGAACAGCCACAGCAGTTGGCCTGCTGTCAGTATCCTAAGCTGCTATATTTTTCACACTGATATTTGCTTTTGTGAGCTTTCGCCCAAGGAAACGGAATGAAATTACATTCATTTTTATCTTTTATTTTTTTTTTTTTTGTATTCGCTGCAGGGGCGTGGGTGTGGCTGGCTGGGAGTGCCTGCGTCTGTGTGCCTGACAAGGTAATCAGCGTGAAATAAAATTTCATTTTCCTGAAGGGTAAAATCATATAACAACAGTTTGTGCCATGCAGCTAATCTTGATGGCTTAAAGTTGGCTTGCAAAATGAAAAATCGAACAGAAAGCCAATTGCAATTAAACTAAATCATAATATTTATGGTAAGCCGCATTTTTCACACCCAAAGCAGCCACTTGACAAAAGGCAGCGTAAAATCCTTACAAGTGTGCCAACCCCCCATACACAGAGGATAGATACACCGTATCACCCCTACCCCTACCCCTACCCTTACACGGCTTGTAAAACTCTCCGCAAGTGTTTGTAAGCAGCTTTGTTCAAGTGCCCTGCCGAAGGGTTGTTCTTTGCCGCTCAGTTATTACAGTGGTATGTGTGCGAGCACTACAATTTATTGCCTAATTTCAGGCGCCCGCAATTTTGTGCGCTCGATTTGTGGTGTTCGTCTAATGAACTATGTTCAACTAATGAGCCCTTGCTCTTTTACCTTGGAGGAGCTACCACCAAATGGCTAAGCTCTTGCTCACTTGATCGATTAACTAGGTAGTTTGCCCTTAACCCTCTTTCCATCAGCCAAGTGTTTCTTTTGTCGCTGTCGTCGAGTGGCGACATTTGTATTTCAAGTTTAATTGTCTTGTCTTTTGCTTCATGCTTGGGACCTATCGATTTCATTGGTTCAGTTTTCTCAGCTCAGCTGTTTTTATAAGAATTCTTGCAGCATTTGTGTTTCCGAAACGTGGCTGGTGCCGCTTGATGCACTTCCAATTCTTTTATCTTTATATCTTACTAAAATAATTTGGGGGCTTACATTTTAAAATGACACCTCTGTGATGGGGAACCGGTTTGCATAACTGATTGAAATTTAAAGATATTTCTTCTAAAATGCAAAGTTTTTTAGTACCAAAACTCTGAGAAAGGGCTACTCTGTCATTATCAATTCCCTATGGACCCTGAGCAGGCACTTAGCCCAAACAGCTATGTACATTGTACATGATAGGAAACTTTTGCCGAGTATGCTGCATAATCATAAAAATAAAAAAAAAAAGGAAATGGCATTTTGGTTCTCTTGGAATGGTAATAGTACCGTAGGGTGTTTGAGCATGCCTATAAATCAAAACATTAACTGGGCCTGACCCAAATGAAGAAGAACGATAAGAGCCTACCTCCGAGTAAGATTCAGATTCGAGGAAATGTGTGTATCTGATGGTCAGCTAGGGTTACAAATTGATTTGCACATAAATTACTTGAGTTTGCTATATTTATGGACAGTGAAATAAATTAGTTTTTACTCAATTTCCCATTCAGCTATTAATTTTCTTCCACCAATTTTGATTTATAGCAAAAAAAAATAATAATAAATACAGAATGGCTAATTTTAAACAGCGAATAAGGCCCCCCCAAAAAATATGTTCATTTGTAGCGCTGCAAATGCGTAGCAATCAACAACACCATCAGCGCCCGGTTTACGACTTTTGATGTTGTTGCTGCTGCTGCTGGCAGGCCCATTCCAATTCCATCCCTGTCATGGTGATGGCTCAATGTGGCCAACCCTTAGGGCTGTTGGACAGACTTTGGGCACATTTTTATCAGACAGCATCAAGACAAATGCGTTACTTGTTTCTCGTTTAGCTTATTACGAGCTACCTTCCTGTGGCCGCCGTTCCACCCCCATTGGGCCCGGTTTTGTTTTGACATGAAACCGCTATGAACACATCAGCGTTACAAACGCGTCTACAAGGCAAACAATCTAATGACATTGCCGGTCTCTTGTTTGTATGTGAAATTTATATTTATTGCCTTCATTATGAGCAGGAGCAGCACCAGGACGAAGCAATTTTTGCTCGGCAGGTGATGGCCCTGAACTAGCCAGAGATTTAATGAAAAACCACACAAACTTGATTAGCGCACACAATCTAATAACCATTATAATTGAAAAGCACAAATTTTAAATCAATTAGTTGTCAATTGCCAAGACATCCATAATTGTTGATATTGTGTCGATTGCACTTGTCCAAATTACTGTGTAAGGTGTCATGCTATTGGCGCCTCTTGATAAAACAAACAAAAAATCCCATCAATTAAAATACTACGCCACATTGATTTCGTTCGATGGCAGCTTATCAGAAATGTTGATAAACTATTTTTAAAAAAATATTGCGTATAAACAACAGGCAAAGCGAGTTTGGCATTCAACGAGCACGAAGCACAAAACAAAGACACAAGTACAAACCATACATTATTTAAAGTCAAATTAAAAGGAGTTTCCTTATAAAAAATCAAAAGAATAAATATAAGTTGTTAAACAAAGAACTGAAAATCTGTCTTCGAATATTTTACAAATCGTTAATTCAAACAAAAAATTATCATTTGGAGTATTCACTTTGTTGAGCACTTGAGTACTTGAGCAGTTTTGCCTGACTAGTATTGTGAGCAGCCCTCTGTGCACGAAATTTGTGCACAACTACGTTTGAGATATGATTCGGCAGTAATCCATGGTTCATTCAAAGTTGGCGCTTTTCCATACAATTTATATGAATAAACATTACACATTTGATTTTAGCTTGTACATATAACACTTATAGCACTAAGGTACAAGTGCCCGACTTTTCGTAGTCACGGTCTGGGTCAAGCAAGCTGTGCACAGTTTGTTCAGATTAAATTGTTGTTAGAAATGTTTACACTTTTCCCCAAGTGCTCAAGTGCTCAACAAAGTGAACACCCTAATTCTGTTGTAAAATTTGAAATAAATTTTACATTTGGATTTTACGATAGGAACAGGTTTTAACAGTTGTTTTGACATACTATAGCTAAATCGGTTGATGAAATCAAAAGAACCCTCATAATAAGTAATTAGACAAGACTCTTCTTTTACCTAGTGTTCGCAATTGTTTTGATACACTAATGTCTCTGGCCACTCATCGATCGAAGTGCGCATGCATGAAGTATTGAAAAATTGCCCACTTGTCGGAAAGGAGCTCGATTTAAAGTCTCAATAAAATGGTGTCGAAGCTTTTTATGTGTTTTCTTTCTTGAGCATTAAATAGAAACACGAGTATAAGCACGACAATAAAAGTGATTGGCAAGTTTCTTATTTTGTGTACCTAAATAAGGTAACAAAAAGTACAAAGAAAATACGATCAGGTAAGGTAAAGTGCATTCCGAATTTTCATCCGATTTAAATATTCTCGGGAATTAGTTAAACAGATTATTGAATCGAGTTTCTAAATATATATACTTTTCAACTTTAAGATGAAATTACTTAATTACTTGGGCCATTTGTGTAAACAGATTCCAATTGTCCAGCACATGAAAATTATCTGGAATCACTTCAAAATAGTGGAAAAACTCTAATTATGTTGCCCTGTTTTGTTGCCATTGGTAATAATGAGAAACTCAATTTCCCAAATGCTTAGACTCCTTATCAATATTGGAGTAGATTTATGAGGCCGGGAACTGAAACCTAAAATCGTGATTCGCAAGAACCCTTTAACCGAACTGAAGTTCTGCGCATCACGGTTGCGGCCGTTCCTGCACATAGTCTATTTATTAGATGCGTTATAGTCGATTTCATAATTTTCGAACTTTGAGGATCTAAAAACAATGCGGATCACTAACTACTATTGGCAAAAATAACGAGAATTTTTTTATAATAAGTTATTGTTCATATTAACTTGTAAATTAATTTCATTCCCTTAAAATTGGTTTCTCGCGAATTGTGCCAATGATTTTTATACCCGTTACTCGTAGAGTAAAAAGGGTATACTAAAGTCGTGCAAATGTATGTAACAGGCAGAAGGAATCATTTCCGACCATATAAAGTATATATATTCTTGATCAGCATCAACAGCCGAGTCGATATAGATATGTCCGTCTGTCCGTCTGTCTGTATGAACACCTAGATTTCAGAGATGGTACGAGATAGAAGTTTGACATGTATGGGACAAATGCTTCTTTTATCTGCACGCAGATCAAGTTTATTTCAAATTTTGGCCACGCCCCCTCCCGCCCCCGCAATTTGGAAAAAACGTTATATCTCCTACAGTTTTGAAGATAGAGGTTCGTACCTTCTAGAGATAGTTAGTTATTAGCAAAATGAATCAATTTGCCAAAGAAATGACAAAGATCGGATGAACGGTTCTCAAGTTATGAGCAAAAAAGTGAACCAAGCAACCCCCTCCCACCCTAAAAAATGTTGCATACTTTTTGGATGGTCACCCTAGGGAACGCAGGAACACTGTTAAGCATGTTTTCTCATGAGTAACGGGTAGTAACGGGCCGACTTTAACTTACGCTCTCGTTTTTATGAAACAAAGAGAAAAATTGATTCAAATTGTATAAAAGCTGTAGTTTGTGCGGGAAAGTAATTAAAACAAGCGATAACAAGACCAAATTGTTGTCGCACCACAAAAACAACCAAGCTTAGAAATGGTAAACATGTTACTTGCTTTGTGGTAGATGTACACAGTAAGGGAGATTTCGTCGTTTTTTATAACATTTTGGACAAAGTGAAGAAAATTGCCTTGCGTTAATGGACCAGTTGCGAATAGTCCAGGCCAATGAGGGAATTTCGGAATATGTATTAAGACCCTGCTGCAAAACGGGGTACACGAGGCGACTAATGAAATTTTAAAAGAAAGACGAGAAAAGCCGGTATGTCAAAAATTAAAGTTTGAATTTATGAATTAACTTTAATAACAATTCACGGTAATCCGTTGAATATTACAATATTTTGATTCTTTCCAAAAATAAAGAAAAAAATACTAATTAATTTCGTTTAAATTTCTACCGACAAATTTTATATGACAAAAATTTTAATGACCCGTGTGTTGACTTTAAAGAAGCCCATAATAAGTCAATTTTAAAAGCCCCTTCACCAGTAGCAAAATAGTGATCTGAAGTTATACGTTAGGTGGCCGCAGTAATCATGGGTTACTTTCCCCTTAAACTTCTGGAACTCGCATAAGGCGGCTATGCAGGGACTATCTAGACTCGCTCTAAGGTATCTTATTACCCCTGGTAACTCAGTGCCTTCGGAGTGAATTGCTTCTGCTATAAAATTCAACATTTGCAACTCCCGAAGCCGAATGACGGATTTACATATACCGCAAAGCGTATTTTTAAAGTCTGTTAAATCCAAATATTGGAACTAAAAGTATTTGATATGCATTATACATACAAAGTTCGAATAATAATGGTTTGACATGGCCCTTGGAACCCCGCTCCAAGCTGTGAGCCACGATAGTCGTACTTTCCGAAATGGATAGGCCTGAAAATTTAGTCTAATAGAAAAGCGTGGATAAAAAGCCCTGTTTTAGAGATTTAATCCGAAGCTCATCCTTTTTATTGGCAATATACTTAAAAGTTTTGGTTTTTAAGGCGAGAGCGCTTCCACCAAAAGTATTTCGATCGCAGCCAAACTTTTTATTATATCTATTGGGACCAAAACGACAGTTTTGCTCAAAACATGTAAGTAAATTTCAACAAACTAAGTGTCGATTTCTCTTTTTCCAGATAGCTGCTATGTGTCAGATCAGCTCACAATTTACTCTGCTCTTTGCAAGGTTATGTGACATGTGGCTCTATAAGAAACTTTAGATGATAATATCATATTTGAGGTTGGATCTGGAATCGACTGCGCAACCGTTCAATCTATATCAGGCCTGTTCCCGTTTCTGAATCCGATTGATCAGATTGGGTCAATGTTGTGATTTCTAAGAACCTATTAAAAAAGAAGAATATAAGAATAAAAAGCCCAATAGCACTGTCGGTTTTTGGAAGTGAGAACATTTAACAATTCCGATTCTTCATGATTTGATAGAAATCGAATACGGAAACAGGCCTGTATATTTATGTTTGATTATAACTTTTAAATCGAGACACACACCAAGGAGGAAGGTCGACTGTACAACTGTTTCAAGAACCTCCCGGTTTTATTATAAGCAGGATTTGCCTATCTTCTGCAAAGTCGGCAGAGTCCATTGCAATAACTGTTATGGAATGGCAAAAGTTACACAAGTGTAAGAAGTGACAACAACAGACAACGCCAAATTGACAAAAGTAGTCTTTTTGTACATATGTGCCTTTTCGGCGTCTGTTTTAGTGTAGGTTAATCTTAGCGTGTCTTTAGCAATCTTTCATTATTACTGACTCTATCGCTGGATAAAACAAATATAGAGTTGAAAAAGTGCGCTAGACTGATACTTGTGATGCAGGTACAGCTGATACAACAAATGCGACATCTTTAAGTTCTTTACAATGATAGTTTTTTTAAAACACACAACAAAATTTTAATAGAACATGTGTTTTGAACCGAACCATTTTCTACTTTTATTTGCTCCGGTTCAGGTTCGGGTTCGGGAAGAAAAGAAATTGTTCTGCTCCGTTTCAGGTTCGGTTCGTACTTCCCAAAAATTCCGGAGTCAGTGACTCTGGAGCGGTTCAACTCCAAACCGGTTCGCAGCCCTGCTCTAAAACTTAAAAGAAATATTTTAGTAGTTTATCACTGCATATCCTTTAAGGAGAATACCGCAGCAACATATTAAAAGTTTTTGTTTGATATTTCGAGCGTAAACTTGGTTAGAATCAAATCAAATCGGCCAATTTTTCAAATATTTTTTTCTGAGATGAGTTTCGGATCTAATCTCTAAAATTTGAAAATTTTTTTAGGTATTATTTCTCTTTAAATCCTTTTAGCGGAATATCATAGCAACGTTTTGAATATAAATGTTAGATATTTTGGGAGTAAGTTTGGTAAGAATCATATCTAAAAGCCAATATTTCTAATTTTTTATGATATTATTGTTTTTTTTTTAAGATAGAATAGTATATACGAGATACTCTCTAAATATCCAACATTTACATTTAAAATGTTGCTTTAATATTCCTTCAAAAGGATATAAAAAGAATTAAAACATATACATTTTTTTTTTAATTTTTAGAGATTAAAGCCGAAATTCATCCCTTTTATTTCCTTTATATTTCAAATTTTCCATTTTGAGGGCGAGCGCGCGTCCATTAAACCCGTCCATTATTTATGGAAATAAATGTTAAATGGCCTCCCTTTATTCCTGAGAGGGGAAATCAAAAAAAGTCTGCAAAATTTATTAAACCAACTATTAACTGTCAGCTGTCAACTATTTATTACATCATCTCTATGATAATTAAAGGGATTATAGGTATTGGGAATATAAATGTAAGTTTAAAATTTGAATTGCCTTTGCTTCGAAGAGCAAATATTAACATTACAGAATATTCATAATTCAGCATTTTGTCGAAATATGCATAATGTGCGGAAAAAAATGCTATGAAAATTTATATTTTTTTTTTAATTTAACTATTTTTAATTGCTTGCTGTCTTAAGTCATTGTTTATAAAAATAGTTTAGACTATCTGTAAATTTATCTCCTATCCGAAACTTTCGAATTACTTACACTTAAATGTTATTTCAATTTATTTTGGTTACATAATCATAGAAATTAGTAAACAAAAATTAATTGACAAAAAAGGTACTTTTTTTCTTCGTTCTTTTCTCAAAATTAGAACGTGTATCCAGGAATTTACTCTATTGGGAAATCGATTATTTCCAGTGTGATGGAGTTTTTTCTCATTTATTTAAATTCTTGTTTTTGGAAAGTTACAATATAAGATTTCTCAGAAAATTTGTTTTTTCCTGATTATTCTTCATAATTTGCTTTCCATCGGAGGTCAATTGTATGAGCATACTTATACCAGAAATTATTTCGGCACAATAATTAATTTGAACAGAAATACCAAATTCAGGAGACTTTCAATCTTTTGAAAACAGGTCTGAAATTTTTTCAAAACATTTTTCCACATTCTGTATTCATATCCGTTCATTCACCATTAGGTGCCTTTGCCATTTACTCTGGTGTATTACATAAGAAGCGCTGACGAGGTTGCCGTCTAGGCGTTGAGCAATCAAATGTGACTGTTCCATTCCATTTTGGGCCTTTGCTTGCTAAGCAAAAGGTGAAACTGAGCGCTTTTCTTTTTGGCCCATAAATAAAATGTGTCTACCCTGAGAAATGTTGCAAATGTTCGTACATACACACACAGGCAAGTGTGGGTGTGTGTGTTGACCAAAGGACAACGCTGGTGATGAGACCGTTCTCATGACGAGGCCAACACACTTGCAAATCCTGTGTAGTGTTTGCGGACGTCAAGTTGTTTAATTTTAATTATATGCATTTTTCGAGAAGTCCCCGGTTATGTAAGCACTCGAAATAAGGGTGCGAGACTCACCTGTATCGCTCGGTGTGATATTACTTAGGCGATGTGTCAGAAACCCGCGCAAATTGGAGACAACACGCTGCGGCGAGTTGGGCCCGCTGCCAATGGAGAAGCTACGCAATTTGGAGAACAGTGCAGCCGACTCCGCGCCACTGCCCGCGGCGCTGCTGTTGCCCTCGTTGGACGCCACGTTCGTGATGTGCACAGAAGATTTTGGGGAGGCCGGAGCAAAATTAAAAGCGCGCGCGCTTCCCTTTAATTTTTGAAAATTTTCCGTTCTAGGCCTCTGTGGGTTATGTAAAACACTCGCCTAACTCACACCGAACACCTGACACTCTACACCGCGACCAGGACGACAACGACGACGACCACGGCTCCTCGCTGCTCACACTCTGCACAGATATTGAAAAGTTCTCACCAGAACACGGAACGGAAAGTCTTTTTGCAGTTAATTTTTCAACTTGTGGGTGAGGCCAGACAACGACAACGAACAGCCAAGCGTGCGTTGTGTCGTCCGGGCAGGAGCAAAGGTAACTTCTGTCTGTCACTGCCAGCGCCACTCGGCTGGTACACCGTTATTTTCGGTATTCAGCCTGGAATGTGAGTTGCCCGCCGTCCGCCGCACGACCGTGTGCTTTCCCATGGCGCAGGATACAACGCATGCGCTCGGCCAAGACAGTCGACCAATTGGCTGGCTCTATCCTCCGCTTGGCGTTTTTCCCATGCACATTACTCTCGCCTTGGTGAGCACATTTAAATACGTTTCGAATCGCGCAAAGAAAATCAATTTCTTTTAGCTACCTGTCTGACCAAGAATTTGTTTTGCTGTGTTTTGGTAGCATACTTTTTGGGGCTTATGTAAGGGAAGACTGCGTTGTGTTTGGTAACTATGTAATTGTGGTTTACAATGCCCAAAATGCACTTGTTTACTCAAACAACTCAATTGTGACACTCAGATTATTATCGACCCTTGACGCAATTTAATGATCATTTATCATTTGCCGCTCACTTTTTGTCATTCATCAAGGATTCACTTCTGCTCTTGTGTTCAAATGGCGGGGATTAAACTGTCTTACCACACAAAGTCAGAGCTTGAGTGGCACTAAAAAGGTGGGCAAAAAGTGTGGCGAATATTATAATTTATCAGCCGCTGCTTTTGTATGCAAAGCTTATTGAAACTTTTAATTTATGTGAAAAGAAAATAGTTTGTTTGAGTGATTAGGACATACTGAAAAGAGAATTGCAAAATATGATGGGCCATTAAGCCTGCCACTAGCTGTGAAATACACATTTTTCCAGTACTTGAATGTCAGGTCAAGGTTAAAGCAAGTTAAATTGCTTGTTGTCTAATTGATGGGTTATTTGAGTAAAGCCTGCAAAACGTTTCTTCGCCCATTCAGAATTATTTAACTCTCGTAATTTGCTTCAAATACTTGGGCAACTTGAGAGCTTGAGAATAACTAAGCCCGCAAGAAAAAGCTATTACGTGTATGGAAGAAAAAAGTTAAAAGAAAACCTCTTGAGATTTCAATAGTCGAGTTATGAAAGCAGGTATAAAATCTTGCTTGTCACTAAATAGTCGGTTGTCGGAATTCTCTAAAGAGAACCTGTCCTGTAAATTTTCGAATTACTTGGAGTTATTTGCTAATACATCATCGGGAGGGAAAGCCTTTAAAAAAATATGACAAGTGTAAGCTTGTCCCATATAATTGTTCTTTTCCGTTTTTAGTCAAGTAATGCAATTTCAATTTTATTAAAAAGATTATTTAATATTATTTATTAAACACTTGAAAAGTGTATTATAATTTTGCCCAGAAGTTTGTAACGCATAGAAGGAATCATCTCTGACCACATAAAGTATATATATTCTTGATCAGCATGACGAGCTGAGTCGATATTCAGTTCTTTACAAACTGCCATTACAATTAATGCATAACAATTTAAAAACATTTTTTATGTAAGTAAATGTATTTTATTAACACTAATAAATTGAGTACGTGAAGAGTGAACACCTCACTATGGGGAAACATTGCACTCAGCGGTGTCACAGAAATCTCATCCAACCAAATTCCAACCCAAAACCAATTCTCGGTGTCACAGGAATCTCTTTCGGTTGGTTTTAAATCTCTCGCGTTTTGTTGGGAGATTTGGCGAAATTCACCACTAAAACAATGTTGATATGTAAAATTGGTATTGGAAATGTAAATCGATGGTAATCGAGACACTCAAAATTTTTGCGCAGCGGAAATTGTTTGATAATTTTACGAGCCGCTCAGACAATGTAGTGTGACCAGGCAACAGCAAAGAATTCAGCTGTTGCTTATTTAAGAAATTGGCGGGCTAATTCAAATACAATTAAAGAGTTAAGATTGTGTGTGGCTGAAGGTATAAGCAGTGTCCCTTGTTATTGTATTGGCCTGCATGAGCAGAAGTTATCCCCTAAGACATACTGCTATAGCGACAACCCAAAACGCATCGAACGATTAGAATTAGCACATTAAGCCACAGCCAGCTCCATGGACTGAAGGATCATACTCGCCGGGCGTATTAGTTGAATACCTAAAGGTAGTCACGGGAGCGGCTGGAGCAACGTAAACTACCACAGTAAGCCGGAAGAAACACTGCTATAATTTACTATGGAGACTGTGAAGGTTTATTGCTGTTTGGCAGTGGGCTGTGGAGGCTACGGAGGTTTGGACTCGTTTGGTGTGCACACATTGGGCGAATGGCGTACCAACCACATCAACGGGAGAGCATACCGAAAAAGATTCTCAGTCACAAGTTATGCAGCGGCCGGAGCAGCCCGTATCAAAACGCTTTTTATTGGCCAGATTCCATAAAAATTGTAGCGACACTTTGATCAGCTCCACACGTTGGTCCACCTCGGAGCTCTCCAAATAATGGTAGCTTTGTTTTTCTAGTCTTCTTTGCTTTACCTTTTTTCATTGCGTGCTCAATTTTCGTAGGTACCTCTGACAATTATCAAACAAGTTTCATAATTTCATGACCCCCTTCGACAATTTATCAGCTGTTTTCAAGAAAACGAGTTGGCAGGTCCAGGAAGCGAATTTCGAGTGTCTCGGTACTCGCTCAGGAAATGCGCTCTGACAATTTTCGCGAGCGGATTTCCAGAGCTATGTAATTAGATCAGACCCGTCCACCTAAGGCTCGCACGAGCCGAAGTCTGTCGTATTTTTAAGCAAACGCGAGCCGAAGTTATGGTTGTGTGAATCGGTGAGCACTGCCTAGCAAGTAAAATGCCTGTTGTCTGGAGAGAGCTCTCTTGTTTACTAACACAAGCTCACTATTTTTTCCTCTCCATTTGGCCGCCTCTGAATTAGATGGGCTCCGCAAAAATTTCGAGTGTCTCCATACCTAGCTTAAACATCAAATTAACTCAAAACTAGAAGAAGGGAAATTTTTTTTGCAAGAAATGACAACCCTGTTTATAGATTTGAGAGAAAAATACCACACACACCTTCCAACTCGACTTTCAAATAAGAAAATGAAATCTCTTGAAGTTCTGGGACACCGACGGATTTTTCGAGCGATTTGCAAACCAACCAAGGCCAAAATCTCTAGAGATTTCTGTGACACCCCCGACTATGTTGAATTTGACCCGTTTCCGTGGCCAAAATTAAAATTTTCGAAATTAACAAGGTTTTTCACTGCAGGCTTCTTGTATAATGATGGTTATGACTAGACATCGGATTTTAGGTTAAAACATATTTTTAATGGTTGGTCCAAAAAAAATTCTGGTTGCATACAAATTCGTTTCATGAAAAGTTGATTATTTTAAATCGTTATTCGTTTTGCACATTTGACATATTTACATATCTTCGACCTAAAAGCATATTTGGGAATATGATTAACCTTTTTCGACCTATTTTGGAATATGTCATATGCTTTTACATATTTAGAGAGTAAATATATGCCCCCAAGTAGGCATATATAAGGCATATATGCCTTATATTCAGGGTTCAAAACGTAACTTACTGGGGCAGCAAATACCGTATAGAGGCCAATACTAGAAGAAGTACCCAATTTCTTGTGTTCACCATGCGGGCGAGCAATATCTGTTTTCCATTAGGGACAGTAAAATAAGTTTAGGTGCGGACCTTGAGTAGATTTGTTACACTCTCAAAGGCACGATAGAGTTTACAGAATGGAAAAAGATGAAAATCATTTCTGATCTATTGCATTAGCGCGCTTTTTAGCTAAGAGTCCTCCATGGTGGTCAACTCAATATTAACTTACTATGACTGATATACAACTAATTTGCGAATTTGCGAAAAAAATACCAAAAAGGAATTAAATCAGTTAAGATGCAATGATGTCACCTGGTCCACTTTTTTCCCTTTCAACTAAGTTCAGAAGCCAGGCAAGTGCAATGCAAAATGTATTTTATGATAAGGCTCGCGTCCCTGGCTCAAAACTCGTACGTCAACTGAACACATTCACAAAACTGAATTTTGGCGGCTTGTACGTCATACGACGCATACCGTACGAGAAAACGAAATTACAGGTATTTACTGTAATTGTGCTTTGATTAGTACGCTACGAACCATCCACAGGGCTTGCCTTTACATGGTACATTCTTGTCTTCGGTATTTTTCATCATTTCAATCATAAATACGGAATTTGAAGTGGTATTTGAGTAGAGCATATTTTGACCTGTTTTTACCTATTTTGACATATTTTGACCTATTTTGACCTATTTTTGACCTATTTTAGCATATGCTTTTTACCTAAAAAAAATAGAGGCCAGCTAACTTCGGCTCGACCGAAGTTTATATACCCTTGGAGCTTGATATGTGCCTGACAGTTTGTATGGCAGCTATACTATATAGTGATCCGATTTCGAAAAATTTTGGTGAAATTATGTGAAATCATTGAAAACTTATAAATACGAGCGTTGGGAGTGATAACATTGAAAACAAAAAAGTTTTTCTCACTAAGACTTTTTTTCAGACCTAAATTTTGTATGGCAGCTATACTATATAGTAGTCCGATTTCGAAAAATTTTGGTGAAATTATGTAAAATAATGGAAAACTTATAAATACGAGCGTTGGGAGCGATAACATTGAAAACAAAAAAGTTTTTCTCACAAAGACTTTTTTTCAGACCTAACTTTTGTATGGCAGATATACTATATAGTTGTCCGATTTTGACAAGGCTTGGTGAAATTATGTGAAATCATTAAAAACTTATAAATACGAGCGTTGGGAGCGATAGCATTGAAAACAAAAAAGTTTTTCTCACTTAAACTAGTTTTTCGACCGATCGTTCCTATGACAGCTATATGCTATAGTCATCCGATCCGGCCGGTTCCGACAAATGTGCAGCGTATTTATACCAAAAGACTTCGTGCAAAGTTTGGTTGCGATATCTTTAAAACTGACGGAGGAGATAGCATAGAAACAGACGGACGGACGGACGGACGGACGGACGGACGGACAGACGGACGGACAGACGGACGGACAGACGGACAGACGGACGGACAGACGGACAGACGGACATGGCTATATCAACTCAGCTCGTCATGCTGATCAAGAATATATATACTTTATGAGGTCGGAGATGCTTCCTTCTATGCGTTACAAACATCCGGACAATTTTAATATACCCTCTCCAAGGGTATAAAAACTTATTTTGGATATGATTATCTTAAAAAATCACAAATATTTTTATTAGTCCAATGCCAAAATTTCGAATTTTTTAGACCAACAACAAAAAAACCTAAAATCCGATGTCTACTTATGACTATAGGAAGGTATTTTAGAAAAGTGGGCGTGTCAACGCCCCCTTCGGCCCACAGAAATCGGAAAAAAAAAACGAAAATACAAAGCAATTATAAAGGATGAATGTCCTATTACAAATGGGGCCTGCAAATTTGGGCCCAGATCGCATAATAAATATAAAAGTTATTCAACAAGAAAAAATTTGGATATATATCAGATTTCCTGCATTTTGCATCCTCTCGAATTGCGCAATATTATTCAGTTGTGAAACCTTGATCCAGAAACAAAGCCAACGCCTCTTCAGCGGAAGATCGCAAAGGCTGTACCACGGGCTTGTTTGTCATTTTGCGAATAGTGACGGCTTTTCCAGGGTTTAATGCAAGTAATCTTAATAGGACAGCAAGATCAACTAGCCCGCGCCTACGAGCAGCTTCGCTTGCCGCTTGAGCTCTTTTACCTTTTATATTGAATGCCATTTTTGGACGTCCAACTGGTTTTTATATATCCTCTCCTTTGGCTTCTTCTCTAGTTAAATTAAGGCTCATATGTATAAACCTTCCATCCAATTTGAATGTCTTTTTGAACCTTTCCACCTTCCTACAGCATTTTTCCCAATTTTGCCATAAATTTGCAGAAAAATTTCGGACTTTATCTTTTAAATAATGATGATTTTCTTCCAAAACGCTGCCATCAATTTTGTCACTAATAAAAGTGTATATAGCATTTTGTTTCTCACAAAAGCCCCTTTGTTTACGCCACACTTCTAGCAGATCTGCATTGATGATTAAGATGTTGCTTCCTAATAAATCAAATAACGCAAAAAGTCGCAAAAAGCGCAAAATGTGCTTATTAGTTCTGAATTCAGAATTGACAACTCTACAACATGTATATAGACACGCACTGAAATAATTTGAAATTTGTTTTTAAACTCTTTGGAAAGTTCAACTTTCTTTCCAAAAGTGACAAGGGGACACCACTTGCTAAATATACAAATTGTTAGAAAAATACGAACGAAACACGCAACATATGAGTGTCAACTTATAGTACTAACCTGAACAATTAATATTCATTTTGAATTAGATTATTTAATGATTTTTTGTCAGAGATATGCCAATTTGAAATTGCACCGCAAAGTTAACCTTAACCTTATTTTAACACTAAACTGTTAAGTTAATATTTTAGGTATGTAACATAGCATTTTGATCATTTTTATACTCTGTACCGAAGGTACATAGAGTATATTAAGTTTGTGCAAAAGTATGTAACAGGGAGAAGGAATAATTTCCGACTATATAAAGTATATATATTCTTGATCAGCATCAACAGCCGAGTCGATATAGCCATGTCCGTCTGTCCGTCTGTCCGTCCGTCCGTATGAACAAACAGATCTCGGAGATGGTAAGAGATAGAGGTTTGACATGTATGGGACAAATGTTTCTTATAGCTGCAGGCAGATCAAGTTTATTTTCAATTTTTGCCACGCCCCCTCCCGCCCCCGCAATTCGGAAAAAACGTTATATCTCCTACAGTTTTTAAGATAGACGATTCGTACCTTCTAGAAATAGTTAATATTAGCAAAAGTATCGATTTGCCGAAGAAATGATAAAGATCGGATGAGCGGTTCTCAAGTTATGAGCAAAAAGTACATCTCCCTCGCCACACCCCCTCCCACCCATTCACAACTAACACCACACAATCTTAAAGTAAGAGAAAAAAGAGAGAGAGACTTTGAGATGAGCGCAGCACCAGCATTGCATTCAGCTTCTACTCCGGGTACAGAGTATGTTATAGTCGGGCTTGACCGACTTTCTCACTTGTTTAACATGGTAACATTGAAAAAACGGAAATTCGCGAAAAATGAGTTTTGGCCACGGAAACGGGTCAAAATCAACATAGTGCATTGGCTTCTCACTGCATGCCTCTAGTCCACGAATGTTGTATAATTAGATATCACTGTACTGGTGTGCCTTTTGCTGGAACTCATACATACAGAGCGTTACTCCTTCACAGACTCTGAAGAAAAAACGCAATTATACGCCTCTTCTGCAGCTATCTAGAGTGCGAACTGAAGAAAATATCGCAGCTGTATCGGCCAGTGTTAATGATGACCATCAATTATCGATTCTTCGCTGTTCGCAGCAATTGGGCCTCTGTTACTCAACACCGTGGAAAATTTTGCGGAAGGATTTATGTGTGAAGCCTTTCAAAATACAGCTGGAGTTGAAGCCGAACGACCAACGGGCTCTTGGAAAGTTGGCCAAAGATCCACTTTTTTACCCAAAAATTGTGTTCAGCGACGAAGCTCATTTTTGGCTTAATGGGTACATAAATAGGCAGAATTGTCGATTTTGGAGTGAATATCAGCCAGATGCATTGCAAGAGCTACCAATGCGTCCAGAAAAAGTCACAGTTTGGTGCGGTTTATGGGCTGGTGGCATCATTGGACCGTACTTCTTTAAAGATGATACGAATCGTAGCGTTACTGTGAATGGTAAGCGTTACCGTGAGATGATATCCAACTTTTTTTTGCCCAATATACAAGAGCTTGACTTGCATTACATGTGGTTTCAAAAAGACGCGCAACAATGGACTTATTGAGAGGCGAGTTCGGTGAACATTTTATTTCACTTTCGGGACCGGTCAATTGGCCGCCTAGATCGTGCGACTTAACGCTCTTAGACTATTTTTAGTGGGGCTATGTTAAAGCTCATGTCTATACAGACAAGCCCACTTCAATTGACGCATTGGAAGACAACATTGAAGAATTTATTCGTGAGATACCGGCCGAAATGTCGGAAAGAGCAAGCCAAAATTGGACTAAGCGGATGGATTATTTGAGGCGCAGTCACGATCAACATTTACATGAAATAATCTTCAAACATTAAATTATATGGACCGTACTATCGATTCAAATAAAGATTTCATGCATTTTTCTGAATTTTATGTATTTTTTTTTACTCTTCTAAAGCTCTTAAAAAATCACCCTTTACATATTGAATTGTTTGCACATAAATTATAATACAATCATTAAATGTAAGGTTGTCAAAAAAGTCTTGCGGTATTTTTTATTGAATTTTCAATTGTTCATAAAATTGGTTATAATAATGCGATTTACGTCAAATATGCGCCGTTTTGTTCGATGACGAGTTCCCAACGAGATGCCAACTTCATAAAGCCCCTCTTATAGAAGCTCGCTTCCCTATTGGCAAACAACTCGAAGAGCAAATTTTCACAGGACTCTCTTGTGGCCAACTTCCGACTACCAAGCTCGTTCGCCATGGACAGAAATAGGTGGTAATCACTTGGTGCGAGATCCGGACTATACGGTGGATGCAAAAGAACCTCCCATCCGAGCTCCCGGAGCTTCTGGCGCGTCACCAAAGATGTGTGTGGCCTGGCTTTGTCCTGATGGAAGACAATTCGCCTCTTCTCCATGAGTGCTGCATTCAAGCGGTCCAGTTGTTGGCAGTACAGGTCCGAATTGAACGTTTGGCCATAGGAGAGCAGCTCATAGTGGATGATTCCCTGCCAATCCCACCAAACACACAGAAGAACCTTCCTGGCCGTCAATCCAGGCTTGGCCACCGTCTGGGCAGCTTCACCGCTTTTCGACCACGACCGTTTGCGTTTCACGTTGTCGTAAGTGACCCACTTTTCATCGCCAGTCAACATCCGCTTCAAAAACGGGTCGATTTTGTTAAAATTCAGAAGCGATTCGCATGCATCCATACGGGCAAAAATGTTTTTTTGCGTCAAGTCTTGTGGCACCCATACATCGAGCTTCTTTTTGAATCCAAGCTTCTTCAAATGGTTTATAACGGTTTGATGACTCATGCCCAGCTCTTGGCCGATGCTACGGCTGCTACTATGCCGGTCTCTTTCGATCAATTCAGCGATTTTATCGCAATTTTCGACGACAGGATTTCCGGACCGTGGCGCATCTTCGTTCGTCTTTGTTGTGCGGTGGAAATGGAAACTGTATCGGGTCCATAAACTGCACAAATTTTATTGGCAGCATGAGATGCATTTTTGCCTTTATCGTAGTAGTACTGTAAAATATGCGTATTATCTCTTTATTTTGCTCCATGTTTGCGACGCTATAACTCACGAACGACTAAAAACAAACAACAATAAATCAAACACGTGTTAGCGCGTGAAAAGAGCTTTCCAAAAAGCTCTAGCGTGAACCGATGCGACGAAAACAACTAGAACTACGCGCGGAAATACCGCATATAACTTCACATCTTAGCAAGCCAAATAAGAATAAACGTTGAGCATTGGGAGTTTGTATTGCAATAACGTTTATTCTTATTTGGCTTGCTAAGATGTGATTTTATACTGAAAATACTAGCAAAAAATACTCCCAAACAGAGGTATGTTTACTTAATTGTGAATATAGCGTTTATTTTTCATCCGATTTCGATGAGCAAGGGCAAAAAATGTTCGTTAAAAATTACCCAATCCTGTCAATATCTGAGACTTGAGCAATTTTTATGGTAAGATTGAAAAAAACTTAATGAAAGGCAGCAAAAAATTAAAAATTATTAACAATTTTTCAAAAATCCAACTTTCCATTGCCATAACTTCGTCATTTATGGTTGGATTTACAAGAACTGTCGTTTTTTTAAGAAATAATTTTATTATCTTTAATTTTTGTTCCACTTTATACAAATCGGTGGGCTAAAATCAGAGGAAATGGCATTTTAGTAGACCTAACTTGATATCTCAAAAACCGTTCTAGTTTTGACATATCTGAGAGCAGATTTGAATTCAGCGTGAAATTTTACATAAGGATCAACTATTTAGAAGCTGGGATCAAAAAATTGTTGCATAGTTTTATTGATGTGTCGAAAGTTGCTTTACATATAAACGACAAAAATTTGAGTGTTTGGTTTGGATTGTTTTAGGTTAATTATAAAATTTGTGAGTCAGAACTCTGGTTCCCCCTCTTTTACCTCGCCCCTGCTTTTCTTTGTCACTAACTTGATATACCGTCCAGCTAAAACTATTTCCCAAACTTCTTCCAGGTTGTTAAATTTCTGGCAATGCTCACGCTTACGATCGATAAGAGTCACATGAGCAGCAGTTCAAAGCATAAAAGAAGCCGGCTCTGCTGCTTAAAGGTAAATCAAGGTGTGTCGCCCCTCGTGGGTGTGCCCTGTCGCGTGCTGTGCCTCTGAGTGTGTGAGTGTGGGCTCTTCTAGAATAAAAAGCACACAGGCCAAATTATATAGCACGAGGCTAACGTACTTTGGGCAGCCCAAAGTGGTTGAAAATAAAACAAGGTTACGCGCCCGCGGCTGTGACCAAGGAACGCTGCGTTCTAGCTAAAAAACATACCGCAAAAGCAGGCCCAGAAAAATGTCTGCAAGGCACGCAAGCCAAAGAAATGGAAATAGAAATGCACGCTCGTTAGGTGAACACCAAAGACCAAACAAAACGGCACTCAACACTGCTAAATATAGAAACGGAAATAGGAGAGTATCAGGAATATCAACGTCTGATTTGCACAGCGCTTAAGCTTAATTCAATTTTAATTTACAGCTAATTGTTTGACCCTGGAGACGTGGCATCATTTGTCATTTCTATCAAAATGCTGCGGGAGGAAAGTAATTAATGTTTTACAGCAGAGCAAGCAATTGAAATTTGACACTAGAGGTGAAGCCCTCAGTCAAGGATGGCAAAGAAACTTTGCCGCTGAACTATGGTCTGTAAGTTAAAGTATTCTATGGCATTATTACGATGTGATGTAATTTCATTCTCCCTTTTCCTTTTTCATCCTTCGATTTCATGACGTTATTTATTAAATTATTTCTTTTTTCTTAATTATTGCGCTAACATGTATTTCTTAGAAGCAAAAGAGCGGTCAATGTATTTCCGTCAATCTGATTTCTAAGTAAGTGGAGACATAATAAACTGCATACCGAAAAATAAACATTCTACGTTATTTGGCTGAAAGTTGTATGACTCAACTTTTGGAATAAAGTGATTTTGTTTTAATATTTTTACAAAGAATAAAATGTTGAGTGTTTAGTTGTCAAATTTCGTTTAAATCTATAATTTTAGATATTTATCAAACGACTAAGGCTGAGTTTCTAATTTTTGGATTGTCAAACTGACCTGAGTTAAGTTACCTTGCAACAAACTAAAGTTTTTTGATAAATTTGAAGTTAAAATGCAAGTGAAATTTTTACCCACAATGTACAATAAATGGAATTTTAAAAAGATGGAATATAGAATAAAATGGCGAAAAAAAAAAAGGAGGGGGTGTATTTATCCTCTAGGTTCTTTTTTTTTTTTCCCCCCAACCCCCCCAATACAATAGCTCAGAAAATCCGCTCTTGAAAATTGCTAGCGAGTACTGAGACACGAACAATTCGCTTCGACAATAAACATGGACCTGCAAACTCGTTTTCTCGAGAACAGCTTATAAATTGTCGAAGGGGGTCAGGAAATAATGAAAATTGTTTTATAATTGTCAAACAAAAAACCGCTAACTTTTCTGCTGTTGTCTGGGCACACTACATTGTCGGAACGGCTCTGGAAATTATCAAACAATTTCAGCTCCGACAAAATTTCGAGCGTCTGAGTACCTAGCTTAATTCATCACAGTAATTTAATGAGACAAACAAAAAGAGCTGATTTTTTGGAAAGGTTTAAGAGTCTCGGGGCACAGCTACAGTGCGACATTGGGAAAGCCAAAACACTTAAGCCCAAGAATCAAATTCGTCCAAAGTTGAACTAAATTTTTAAAACTATTTCTTCAAAAAGTTTGCATTGAGACAGTAGAATAGTAGTACATGAGTTTGTTTTTCATAGAACAGAAGAAGTCTCTATACAAACGATAGCTTTGTTTATTTTTTCCATTGTAAGGCTATGAACTTAAATTAAACAGACCAAATTTTTTTTCAGTTTGTCTTGAATTTTATAACCTGAACCAGGGACCGAAAACATTATAAATTTAATTTTAAAAATCACGTCATAATGATTTTATAATGATTTATTCGAATTTCTTTACCGTTAATGATAATTCTGATTAATTTTATAATAAATCATAAGATATGATAGAAATAGTTGGTTACCCTTTGTTTCTTCTTGTTTTCTATATTTTCAGTTTCTTAATATCGTTGCTCTATACCAGTGGTGCCCAAACACACACTATCAAGCTTTGAGATTGTGTGTGTAGCAGAGCAACACGAAGTAAACGTCGTTACTCAGCAAAACCCAAAGCGCTTCGCTCGAAATGTAAATAGAGCACTAGGAAGCGCTCTGCTCCCAGAGTAAAAAGGTCATGAAAAAGCGCTCTATATCATAAAAATAAATAGAAGAATATCAATTATGGTGAGGGGAGTGATGGAGGATGGGTTGGGGTAGGGGGGTATGAGAAGGGGATGGGTGAAGGGTGGGGAAAGGGGTGTGGAAGGCGAGGGGGAATGGTAGTGGTAAGGGTTTTGGAAAGATAAAGGGAGGAAGAGAAGGAAGGAAGGGGGAGTGGGAAGGGTTGACGTGAGGGCATAGTCTTCTTTCTGAAAAACGTAAAACTTATAATTTTTTTATTATTCCCTTGCATAGGGTATTATAATTTTGCGCAGAAGTTTGCAACGCATAGAAATATTCATTTCCGACCCTTTAAACTATATATATTCTTGATCAGGGCGACGAGTTGAGTCCATTGAGCTTTGTCCGTCCGTCTGTCTGTCCGTCTGTCTGTTTCTACGCAAACTAGTCTCTCAGTTTTAAAGCTATCGAGCTGAAACTTTGCACAGAGTCTTCTTTTTACTGCACAATGCTAATATATCGGAACCGACCGGATCGGATGACTATATCTTATAGCTGCCATAGGAACTATCGGTCGAAAAATGGGTCTTTGTGAGAAAAACTTATTTTTGTTTTTAATGTAAGCGCCTTCCGCTTCAGCCATTATTAGTTTTATATGCTTTTACACAGATTTGGAAGTTTTGGTTAAAATCGGATGGCTAACGTTCGTAAACTATGATGTATTCAAACATTTCGTATAGACGAAGTTAGCTTGACCTTCTCCTTTTTAATTACCTTTACTGGGGTTCGAACTCAGGACTTCGGGCTCTTAATCACAAATGCCGGCGTCGTAGCCCATACGTCTATTCAGGGCTCGCGTGACGGCAGCAGCAAGTCTCAGTTAAGAACACATATAAATGTTAATTATGTTCAACATTAAACTAAAAATTCTTTATAGTTAATATAATTGCTTGATATCAAGCAAGATCAGCTAAGTTTGTCCTCTGAGTGAGCGTTAAATACCGTTTAACTGAGGGATGTATTGACTATCTATTTAGAAAAAATTGTTTGCGCACTATTTCAAAATTTAAATTTTAACTAACTCAACCTAATTTTATCAAATCTCCCACCGCGCAGAGCGTGCTATTCAAAGCAGAAACAAAAAGAACAAAATAAAAAAGAAACGACAGCGTAAGTTAAAGTCGGCTCTAACCGACTTCGATATACTCGTTACTCATGAGAAAACATGCTTAACAGTGTTCCTGCGTCATCCAAAAAGTATGCAACATTTTTTAGGGTGGGAGGGGGTTAGGTGCTTGGTTCACTTTTTTGCTCATAACTTGAGAACCGTTCATCCTTTCTTTGGCAAATTGACGGACAGACGGACATGTCTATATCGAATCGGCTGTTGATGCTGATCCAGAATATATATACTTCATATGATCGGAAATGATTCCTTCTGCCTGTTACATACATTTGCACGACTTTAGTATACCCTTTTTACTCTACGAGTAACGGGAGTAAAAATGCACGCTGAAGTTTTGTAAAATTACTGCTTTCGTGGAGCAGTATTTACAAGGAGAGTTGAGCGCTCTAATGGAGCGCTTCTGGAGTGCTCGTAAATGAGCGCTTCGAAAAAATTTGCTGGGTATGTCAAATATAGGCCATTTGAGGGGGTTCAATGTTCAATGTTCTGTGTATAGAAGTAGCGACGTCCATCCTCTGTAGCAGCGGCGTCGATACACAGACACTATACGAGCGTACACTGCTCTCTTTTGCACTAACAAACAGGTGCTAACTGAGAACACTCTCGCGTGTCTGAACGCACACATTCAAAGGCAAAATAAGCATGTGTGTTTTGCCGGTCGGTGATATAGGCTAAAAACAAACGCACATATATGTGTGTGCGCAAGCTGAAATTACTTACAAGGTGACGTATTCCCCACAGCTGCTATCTTTCGAGGGGCCTTACAATAACAAACGAAGTGTGCCTAGCATCTGCCTCTCAGAGCAACTGTCATCTATCTCAGAGAGCCGAGAGAAAATTTAGACCCCACAACGGGGGCGTTTCGTGTTGTTACGACTGTCAAATGTTAATAATCGCTGCTTTTCGTTAGGTAACGAAAACGATGGCACTTTTTATCTTTCTATTCGGCAGATCACACATCCATGGAAGCGTTGTTGCGATTATTTCCTTCATACTGTTGAAAAGTAACGCGTTACTCAGTACTCGAACTCGCAGATGAAGGAAATCGACTCAGCGGCGATCGCCGCACCTTAGATAATTACCAGGCCACCCCATACGAGCGACTATTTTAAAATTATGGATGTTCGATCTGTTTGTTTCCGATTACTTTTCACGAAAAGAGGGAGCACACAGCAGCCCCGCCCGGGAATACGTCACCTTATAGTAAATTCACCTTGTGTGAGCGTGCTGTTTATAGAGCACACGTATTCTCTCTCTCTATGCGTGTGTCGGCTGCGACGCTGGCAGAATTATGACCTCCTATCACACGGGATAGGGAAAATGAAATGGAGGCACCACTGCTCTATACTATACTGTAGTACATAAATAATTATAAATTAATTATTTTTTAAAAATTAATAATTCGAAAAAAATTATTAATACTGGGGGCTAGTTCGTTTTTTTTTTTTGAAACAGAAATACGCAGAATACGAAGAAATTGGCTTGAATTACTTAATCAGAATCAACGGCAGTCGATATAGTCACAAGCTAAAACGGAAAACTTTTTGTAAGTGATGAACCAGTAAATAAAAATAGAGACAAGCTAACTTCGGCTCGACCGAAGTTTATATACCGTTTGAGCTTGACATATAAAAGATTTTTTTCAGACCCATCTTTTGCATAGGAGCTATACAATATAGTTGTCCGATTTCGACTGTATCAACTCAGCTCGTCATGCTGATCAAGAATATATATACTTTATGTGGTCGTATTTGTACCAAAGATTGCAGTTTCCTTACTATTCTTTACAAACTCGAGGGTAAAAAAAAAAAATCACCGGACATTCGTAAGCATTATTTCAATATACCCTCTCTAAGGGTATAAAATTGTAGGCACCAGAGAACTTGTCAAGAGCAAGCTTGTTTACCCATGTTGCATAATCAAAAAAAAAGAAAAATTTCAAAGGGACTCGAGTTTGTTTCAGATTTCGAAAATTCCTTCTCCTCCATCTTTAAACAGCGAAAAACTGTCACTCTCTATGTATAAACGCCTTGATCGCACAGACTATAAGAAGTGCGCCTGCCCATTTATTGAAACAAATTTTTAAAATAAATGGAATTCAAAGCTTTGGGAACCACATTTCTTGGGACAGGGTATTAAGCTGTCGGGACACTCGACCGCAACACTCTTACTTGTTGTATATACATATATGCAAGCTCGTGTATTGCTAAGTACAAATGCATGCTTTGACCCGTGGCTTTGGTCTAAGTTCGGATATCGGTATCGTTAGACCCTGAAATAAATTTGGAATAATTTAATACAATTGTACCAGAATATTTTGCACTTAAATTTACCATGTTTTGTTACCTAGTGCTGTCAGATTCATAACTTTATGTCGTGAAAATGAAAAAGAATTCAAAATAGCGTTCATTTTGTACTTGACTGCGCAAAAAATGAAGCCTTAATCATTATATTTTACTAAAGACCTTTTCTCCAGTTGAAAAAATATATTAAACCTTAAATTATTAATTTTAGTTCATGCCAAAAAACGCAACTTCAAAGACTTTTAAAATAATAATAATCTTCAAAATATAAAGGAAAATTCTCCGTTCCTTAATGTTTATGTTCAATTGGGAATTTACAGCGCGAATTCAACCAACTGGCAGAACCTTTAAGAGTTGTGTACGCCTTTTGGCAATTAGATGTTGAGTTCGTGGTTCGTGGCATCTGCTCGCATGTAAGCGAGCCGCACATCACAGACATCACCACCATAAATACATTCACTCCCACTCCTTAAACACCCCACCACCAACGCCACCACCACCACCAGCCAGAAAAACAAAAACAACAACACTTACAAAATATCACGCAGTGCCTTGGAGCTGACTGTGGCTGTTTTCTGGCCAAGGTAAACCGCCTTCGCCTTCTCGCTATATGCCCACAATCTATCGATTTTTATACCATCGGCATGTATACCTTGGTACTTTGGTTGGTTTGTGTATTTTTGGCATATCTTCATATCTTTTGGTTTGCCTGAGTCCAGCACAACATCCACTGGCAGTCCGAAGCTGATGCATGTACCTGTCACGGTTGGTTAAAATTATATTTTTCCTAACATATTTATACCGCTGTCTGGCCTGATGGCAGTTGATCCTTTTACGTCTGCTAATATTGACAGGTAGATAGACAGCAGGTTGCCAACGTCAGGGATTTTGTGCGTTCTGGGTCTGGGTAGAGAGAGAAGCAATTTTGGACGTCAGGCGTAAAAAAGTGTTCAACTGCGTTGAGCTCCCGCTGGGATGCAGTTGATTTCGGATAAGAGTTGACGGCAGGAAAATCTTTGAAGAACTTATGCCATTTAAGTTTATTATGTGATTTTATATTTGCATAAATGAAAAGGTGGAGGAAGAAAAGCTTAATCTTTATTACAATTTTAACTGAACCCCAAGCAATTGCTATTAAGTTTTTCATCCTTTATATCTATCAAGAGTGGTTGATTTTATAAGAGCCATTAAATATGTGCACATTTGGTGCTGCTATTCCAAGGTATTTGGAATGTGAAACCCTCAAGTCTTTAATTCCCGATCCGAAGATATGATGAAACTTGGGCAATATCTCTCAAGGATCGAGCTGAGTAGTTTGCGAAAGTCTTGAGGAGAGACTTACGCCGTTTACAACCTCCTCAATATCTAGAATAAGAAGAGGGGAACCCCCCTGGACAGTTCAATCTGCAAGTTTCTTCGATCACTTTAACAAAGATAAAATGGAAAATCCAGAAGCTAACACCTTACATCTCTAACTCCCACACACACACTCACTTACCTCTTCACATTATACTCATCCTTACCGACAACACGCCGTCTGCAATTAACCGAGCTTTAACCTAATCTGTCCTTAATCAGGCCTTGGTAGCGCCGCGAAACAAAAATACAAACGCATTGCAACAGCAAAAATACAACAAAAATGAAATGTGCATAAAACATTAAACAAACATCAGGCAACACATATCCAACCAACTCGGCGACATTCAGCTAAAATCTTCACGTCTATACATCAACTAAATGCGAGCTTACATTTCAACTACATATGTATCCCAAGTTCCTGCGCAACAACCAGTCAAGCGGCCACGTCAAGCAACCTTAGGAACCACACACAACATATAGTAGATATACCAGCCAAGTCAGTCAACTCAAAGCATCATTACGGTGGGAGTGGCGGTTACGGTTCGAGTCCCAGTTCATCCAGCTACAATCACAGGATCTAGCTCATCTAACTAATTCTTACATTACTTACAACTATCGATGCTGGATACTCCGGCCTTTTTATACCCTTGGAGGAAATTGTTCGGATGTTTTTAACGCAGAGAAGGAAGCATCTCCGACCACATAAAGTATATATATTCTTGATCAGCATGACGAGCTGAGTTGATATAGCCATGTCCGTCTGTTTCTATGCTATCTCCTCCGTCACTTTTAAAGCTATCTTAACCAAACTTTCCACGAAGTCTTTTGGTACAAATACGTTGCACGATCGGTTGAAAAACTAGTTTTAGTGCAAAAAAACTTTTTTGTTTTCAATGCCATCGCTCCCAACCTTCGTAATTATAAGTTTTTAATGATTTCACATAATTTCACCAAGATTTGTCGAAATCGGACAACTATATAGTATAGCTTCCATACGAAAGATTGGTCTGAAAAGAAGTCTTAGTAAGAAAAACTTGTTTGGTTTTGTTTCGATCAATGTTACGTGCTACCACACAACTCTGTCAAGTTTGATCTCAATTGGATTACTATAGCATTTATCTGCCATAGAAACGAATGGCCGAAAAAGTAGTTCTAGAGAAAAAAACTTTTTTTCTTGAAGACTCACGCACTCTATACTCTCCGCCTTTACGTAACACTCATTCCTATCGGCAACACGCAGTTTCCAATAAACCAAGCTTAAACCTAATCTGTGTTTAAAATTTAAAAAGTTAACGTGTCGTAGCCACATGGTCAAAGCAGTGGCACCATCAATTGGACAGCTTGGGAAATCTTAGATTTAACATTTGCAAATCGGAACTTAAATAGTTGAATGAAAATTTTTTAAAACCTTCATTAATGTAAATTTAAAAAAAAAGCTTTAAGGATACAAACTTTGACAGAGCCAATATTTTAAATATATGTATATACTGACAATTTTGATGAAACACTGCGTCAGATTACTGCTTATTTTGCAATAATTCTTGGCTTAATCGTAGAAGTTTGAATTCTATTTAACCAATTGTCAAAAAATGTTGAAAGACTTTAAGTGAAAGATAATGTACCAAGCTGACGCCACTATATGGGAACATTTTAAAAATGTATAATCTGATTAAATCATACTGAGTGCTGGCATTAAACTCATGTCCAATATTTTCCATTTTCATTAATGGTTTACCTTTATGCCTTACTAATTTCTCTGTTTTTGCTGTATTTTTCTGCACGATGCTGCACTCTGACTAATTGGGAGGGCAGCAGTACGCAGTCACTTTGATAGGACATTTATTTAATTTATATTTTTAAAATATATACACGTTTATGACAGTTTCTGTAATAGCATTACCCTTTACCCTTTGCCATACTAATTGCATCTACTTAGCCTTTTTTTTCCATTTACCACTTTTTCTGATCTACCTTTGAAAAACCCACGTTGAGGCTGTCAAAGCCTGTCGCTGGCAGTCTCCATGAAAGGGTAACCTGACCTCCTGTCTCGTTAGCGCTGGTATTCCTGTACATCGAGGAGGTGGGTGGGTGAGTAAGGCGGCGCTGAAGCGAGGAAACAATTTGCGATGCGAAATTCAATTCAGTCAACAGGGCAGAGTTCATATTTCGATATTGTATTACGAGTTAATTAAAGTGGTCCAGGCAGAGAAGGTAATCATTAAGAAGTCGGAAAAAAGGATACGGTCGTTAAATATAAATGCGAAATGTCTAAAACAAGCATTATTTCTAATAAAATTATCTCAAATAGAATAATAGCAGCATAAATTGGTGTAGAGAATCCGACAGAGCGTATTGTGTGGGAGCAAGAGAGAGCATGATAACCGCAATCAAAGCGGGACAAAGCAAAGTGGTTATGGCAGGCAGGCGCAAAATCTATTGAGGAATGCCGTTGCTTGTGTGTGTGTGTGTGTGGGTCACGAGTGGTGGAATTTTGAAGGCGCTCGCACGAAAAATGGCTGCTGAAAGTGTTGAAACTAACAATGGCCGACTACAATAAGGAGAGAGCGGGAGAGCAGCACCTACACATACAAACACAGAAATTTTCAGAAAATAAGAATGCAATTCTGCCAAGAATAAAGAAGAATAAAGTTTGGCGTTTATTAAAATAAAATACAGGAAAAGCACACCATTTATACATTAGGACTGGTTCGTTTCGGTGGTGTATTGGTAAAAGTTTGTTATATGCTATACTATTCTTTATTCTTTATTCAATTTTGCATTTTTCCAATTGTTTTATTTAATTTGAGTTTAAATCTCAACAAAAAGCCTTTAAAGCTTCAACAAATATTACGTATACGACACGTTTGCCTAATAGAACTTTAGTTAACGAATTCCCCGTATCATTTAAAAAGCTGTCAACAAACCTAATTGTATTGAAGCGAGCCCAATTCCAACGAACAGATGCGTTTATCCATTCTCTTATATGGGGCTAAATTTTCAAGACTGTCCATTTCGGAAAGTGCGTCTAGTGTGGCTCACAGGTTTGAGTGAAAGCCAATTTGAGCGATCACTTGGTCTACCATGGGTAATTTGCTAAACTCAAGAGACCGCTCCGTGGACACCGATTTAATTATCAAATGGGCGATAGTCTATAAGCTGCACCGTAAAAATAGACTTTTCGCAGTATTTCGAATGCCTTCAAAAAAACCCCTTTTTTGTGGGCTAATCTAACCAAAATACACACAAAAACGATAAGGCCTAGCTAATTTCGTCTTGAAGAAACCAGGATCAAACAGCTTGGGGCGAATACTTATTCGCTGCACTGTAACGTCGGCATAGGCTTAAAAACTCGTTTATCAAAGCAGTACACTGTCTTAGGCAGCCGATATAGAGGTTGAGTTGGTAAAGGAGAAACAACACAAAAATAGAACAGTTTGGCGGTCACCTTGGATAAACATATTGGATAAACATATCGTACGTCTAAACCGTTTCTTATCATGTTGCCTCCTACGCTTGATCCGTAGCTTCGTTTGATTTCGGAAATCGGCCTGCTAGTCAGCATAGGCTGGAAGCTGCTTAGCTTCGGGAGACGTGATCATTTGAGCGAGCGTCTCTGGAGGAGTACACACGCCTAATTTATTTGTACAAGATTATATTAATTTTTCCTCTAAATTGACCATGTGCAAGTTATGCAAGAAGGCCACGCGGTAACCAAAAATTTGCATTCAACTATAAATTAATTTGTGGATTAAGCCCTACATTGAATAGAGCCCTCCTCAATACGCTGTGCCAGTCGGAAAGCGTTTAGTGAAATTGTGTTTTATTAACTTTGGCCAGTGCCTTGTGCCTCCTTATGCCAGGCTTTAATGATGGTGCCTTGCTATTAATATGCTAGTGTTGAACTAGTGGAGTAGCATTTGTTGGAGCAATTCAAGCCAACTGGATGCCCTATATTTTTGAGCCGGATTGGATCAGCACGATCCAGAGGATTATCTACCCTAGGATTCAGCATTGCCCATCGAATGACGAGCTGCTCTGTGTCCCATTGTGCAACGTCTTTTAAAGTTTCCTTTTGAGGCTACAGTGGCCAGAGGTGTATAAGTGGCTCTCGGATAATTGGGCTGCGACCCTAAAAGTATCCAAATCAATGATTTCTCCCCCAAAATGTGGAAGCCACATCCTTACACCCAGAAAGAAAGACAACGAACTTAGTTGCTAAATTAATTACTGTAGTATGTAAGCAGTATGTAAGTAGTTACTAAGTTACACCTAACTGGCAATGTGCAATATGTTAACGCAACAAGCTGGCAACGCCACGCTTCCATGATTGTATACCTAGACTTAAGCATGTATGTGTGTACATATGTGTACGCGAGCGAATCAGTTCTATGCTGGCTAGCGAACCGACAGCATTAAAAATAAAGAAGTTAGAGACGGCCTAAAATCTCAGAAGCGGGATACAGTCAAAATTTGTTTAAAAATTACAATTGACTACCCAAGCCTACACACGCGCATTATGGATAAATTATCAACATTGGAGTTGAAAAAGTTGTGCGATCTTCTTGAGCTGGACACCACTGGATACCGGAGCCAACTCTTACGGCGTTTGGCGAGCGTTCCGGAGGAGAAGCTAACACTGGCCCAGCAACAGAGAATGGACATACAAGAGCAAGAAAACTTACCGACCGAAAAAGAAGTTGAGAATAAGCCTAATCCGATTAAAAATGAAGAGAAAATTTATGGAAAATTGCAGACTGACCAAGAGGACAAGCCAAAAAATTACAGATCGATGAAAAATTGCAGGTTGATAAAAATGCACAGAATCATGATGAAAAGGTAAAGGCACAAGACGTAAAGGGCAACGCAGCGAGAATAACTGTAACCGTCGACAACGAA
This sequence comes from Lordiphosa clarofinis, assembly GCA_018904275.1. Taxonomy (NCBI): domain Eukaryota; kingdom Metazoa; phylum Arthropoda; class Insecta; order Diptera; family Drosophilidae; genus Lordiphosa; species Lordiphosa clarofinis. Next base: position 263,616 of record JAEIGQ010000271.1, read on the forward strand.
GACAAGGAAATGTTACAGCAACAGCAAACCGTTACTCCAGCGGGCAAAGGTGCCTTCAAAAAACTACAGCGGACAAGAAGGCAAGTGCAAATGAAAAAGTAGAGAAAAAAAAGCACAACCGACAGGAAAATGAACGTGATCGAAAAGGAAGATGAAGAGAGGGACGACAGAGAGATTCACCTAATATTAAGAGAGTTGGAGCTGCTGAAAAGAGAGAACGCGCTGCTAAAGAAAGAGCTCGAGGTAATACGGAAGGAAAAATCAACCCCCACATACGAGGCACCCAAGCCAGCAGTCACATTCAAGGTTGTTTGCAGTTATTTGGCCGAGTACGATGGGGCTGGAGACGCACTATTTTGGTCCACACAGTTGACAAATTTAAAAGCAGCATACGATCTGGACGACAATTTTATTCGAGCAGTCTTCGCAACCAAATTGGCTGGCAGAGCGCAGCAGTGGCTGCATGCGCGAAAAAATTCTGCCATGGAAACGATGGACGAACTGATGGAAGACTTTCTAATTGCGTTTGAGGCAAAAGGGAGCAAGCTGGAATTGAGGAAAAAATTTACGGCTAGGCAGTGGCAGCCAAGAGAAGAATTCGTTCAATATTATAACGAAAAGCTACATTTGAGTGCTGGCCTGGGCCTGGATGAGGAAGAACTGGTCGAACACATTATCGACGGGATACCCGACAAACAAATCCGAGTTCAAGCCTCAATGCAACGCTACACAGGGAGGAATCAGCTGATGCAGTCTCTTCGCGGCATTAGGTTGCCACAGAACCACTTATCGACAACAATAGAGAAGCAGCAATCGGAAACTCGTGCTAGAAAATGAAAAACCCTTTTATTGTCCGCCTCGAAGATTGTCATACAGCGAGAAACAAGAAGTTCAGAAAATATTAGATGAGTTAGTCCGTATTTACACGGTGAAGTTTGCTTCATGAAGCTCTCTTCGGTTTTGTTTTGAAGCATCTTCAAAACTGCGCTTGCATTTACACCTTGAAGTGTGCTTCATAAAGTTTTTCCTTTTGTTCGTACATTCCGATAACTATCGCAACCCTTTTGTTTGGCAAGCTATCGATCATGAAAGCAATCGTCAGCTGTGTTATTTTACTGTTATTTAAAAATAACAAAAATGAATCATAATAAAGAAAAATTAATGAAAGCTGCCATTGAAGTCACGAAAATGGCCATAGAAGTCACCGACTTCGAGGCAGTGGATGACGTGCAAGTGGTTTTAAATTTATTAAACTGCTGTGAGACAATTTAAAAATTGCCAAACAAAAGGAAGAAAAGGGAATGGGTCAAGCCTTGGAGGCAACAGCGCTCAACTGGAGGAGAATCTTTTTCCTTTTTAATGAAGGAACTTAAAAACGACATGACTTCTTTTTTTGCGTATATACGAATGGATGAAGATACATTTAAATACATTTTAACTGCAATTGAAAGTGACATTACCAAGCAGGATACTTTTATGAGGCAATCAATTCCTGCCGATGAGAAGTTTGCTGCCACATTAAGGTTTTTAGCAACCGGTGAAACCTATAGGAGCACCAACTTTCAAACCAGGCTTTCGGATGCCTTTCTTTGTCGTGCAGTTCCAGAAGTGTGCACCGCAATTTGGAAAAATTTCAAGGACATATATCTAAAGGTTCGTAGGATATATTTTGTAGCTTAATAAACGTAAAAATATAATTCCATTATATGTTTTTAGTTTCCAAACACGAAAAATGAATGGGAGCTGATTGCAGATCAGTTTGCTTTGAAATGGCAGTTCCCACATTGCTTAGGAGCAATGGACGGAAAGCACATTGAGTTCCAGGCTAAGCGAAAGGATGGTTCTTTCTTTTTCAACTACAAAGGAACACATAGCATTGTAATATTGGCCTTGGTAAATGCGGACTGCGGTTTTATTTACATAAATGTAGGGTGTAATGGACGTTCTCACGATGCAGGAGTCTTGCTACAAAGCGACTTTAAAAATGTATTGGACGATGCGGAAAGCCGCTTTCCATCTACAAAAGTGATTGGTAACGGACGTCTACTGCCCTACGTAATTGTGGCAGACGATGCTTTTCCTCTTGGAAAGCATATTATGAAACCATACTCTTACAACACCAATATAAAGGAAAGAAAAACTTTTAATATTCGCATTTCACGTGCTCGCCATGTTGTAGAACACGCATTTGGCATCCTTTCAAACAGGTTTAGGATTTTTCAACACCGAATAAATATGTCTGTGGAACATGTGGAGACTTTGACGAAAGCCTGTTGTGTTCTTCATAACTTGCTAATTAAAAAAAGTTCGACCTATGTACAAATGCCGTTCTCCACTTCTTCTACAGAGTCAGAAGAAGGAAGATCTACCGCTGGCGGTTTGAGAAATGCAAGAGGAGCTGCAGAACACGTCAGGCAAGGATTTGAGGATTACTTCAACAATGAAGGACAAGTTGATTGGCAGGAAAGCAAATTATAGTGTATTTTTGTAATTTCGATTGGTATTTTCGTAATTGTTTTTCATGAATTTGAACAATAAAACTTAAGATTTACTATATTTCGTCATTATCAGTCTGCGGAGCAATTGGGGAGTTCTCATCTTTGCGAAGAGCTATATCAGCGATCGCAGCTTCTCTCAAAGTGTCCTGAATCTTCCAGAGAGCTTTACGTCGGATGTCCTCGTCCTTGATACTGTTCAATTCGAACACAACTTGCTTGCCAACCCAATCATAATGGTCAATTTTTTCACGCTGCTTACTGGTAACCAACTGATTGACATCATCTAGCTGCTCGCCGAATGCTATTGCCAATTTCTGAGAACAAAAATGTTCAATTATTCTACAAGTATTTAGTTAACTTTTAATTATCATTACCCTTTTATTTGATTGTGAGGATCTTGATGAATATTGATTAGAGTCCGCTGGCTGGGAGCTGCATTCTTGCTCGATTTGTTCAAGGGAACTGCCGTTTTCTTTCTCATCTTCGTTGATTTGCTGAAAAATACAGTTGGTTTTTGAATCCATTAATTTTTTTTTTTTTCAAAACTTACATAAGAAAGGCTGGACGATGATGGCCGTGTCAGAATATGGGGAGTCAAAAATCCCATTTGACTATAGCACCACAGCTTGGGCACATATACGTCGTCTCGACCACTTCCACACCACTTCTATTGCTTGCTGCTATTTGACGGGTTTCTTTTAAATATTGCCCCCGCAAAATATGCACTTTTGATTTAATTGCATCAACAGTTACATTTGGGTCCTCTTGTTTTAAGTTTTCATATATATCAAAAAGCGACTTGGAACGCTTGACCCGATCTTTGTATCCACTGTGGCGAACGTTATACAAATTTTCGTGCTGTTCGTATTGCGTCAACAATAGCTCAATTAATTTCTTCGTCCACATTTTAAAATTATTTTAATTCAACCAATATAAACAACACGCTTCATCGACCAACTCGTGTCATCGATTGAATAAAAACACAACCCTGCATCAAATCTATCGGAATGAGACAAAGAGAAACTATCGAAAAACTTCATGCGCAGCTAGGCCATGAAGCTTTGCCTGCATCAACTTCCCCTCCACACCTCTTCCCTACAAACAAAAACTTCATGAAGAACTTCATGAAGTTTGCTTCACCGTGTAAATGCGGACTTACTAGAGAAGGGCATCATCAGAGTGAGTGAGTCTGAATTTACTTCGCGTATTGTTTTAGTTCGGAAAAAGACGGGAGAATTAAGATTATGTATAGATTACAGGAGATTAAATAAGAACACAGCAAAGCATAATTATCCGATCCCGTTAATCGACGATTTACTGGAAAGTTTAAACAACAAAAAATGGTTTACAAAATTAGATCTGAAAAACGCTTATTTTCATGTGCACATGAGCGAAGAAAGCATGAAGTATACGTCATTTATTACACCGTTCGGACAATTTGAGTTTACAAGATTACCTTTTGGGTTGAAAAATGCTCCTCATGTTTTTCAAATGTTCATTAATAAGATTTTTGCAGACTTAGTGAAACAAGGGAAGGTCATCATATACCTAGACGATATCATGATAGCCACCGAGAATGTAACAGACCACCTAATAATTTTGGAGGAAGTTATGGCAAGAATCGTTGATAATAAACTGGAGTTACGATTGGATAAATGCGAGATCATGAAAAATAGCATCAAGTATTTGGGGTACAATATAGATGAGTCAGTTATTCGTGCAGACGAAAAAGGATTAGAGGCAATACAAAATTTTCCGATTCCAAACAAGGTGCACGCGGTTCAAAGCTTTTTAGGGCTATGCTCTTACTTCAGACGATTTATTAAAGATTTTTCGATAATTGCGAAGCCACTATACGATTTGACTAAAAAGGATAGAAAATTTGTATTCGGAATGAATGAATTACAGTCTTTTGAAACTTTGAAGAGGAAGCTTTTAGAGTCACCGGTCTTAGCTTTATTTGATTTAACAGCTGAGACAGAAGTGCATTGCGATGCTAGTGCTTTAGGCTTCGGAGCAGTACTAGTTCAGAAAAAGGAAGACAAAAAATGGCATCCAGTATTCTATTTTTCGAAAAGAACTACAGAAGCAGAATCAAAATTCCATAGCTACGAATTGGAGACACTAGCGATAATTTATGCTTTGAGAAGATTTCGTGTCTATTTGCAGGGCAAACAATTTAAAATCGTCACGGATTGCAACTCATTGACTATGACATTAAACAAGCAGGAATTGAATCCAAGAATTGCCAGGTGGGCCCTCGAAATGCAAAATTTTGACTATGTAGTAGAACATAGGGCAGGAAAGCGGATGCAGCATGTAGATGCGTTAAGCAGAAGTTTGAGTATTATGGTAGTAGAGACAAATACTTTTGAGGAAAATTTAGTGATATGCCAAAATAAAGATCCGAAAATAATAATTTTGAAGAAAGAGTTACAAGACAGAGAACACAAATTTTATGAAATGAGAAATGGAGTCTTATTTAAAAAGTTAGAGAATAAAAAGTTATTATTTTATGTTCCTGCGGCAATGGAATCGCACGTGTTGTATAAATACCAGGACGAAATGGGCCATATAGGCATCAACGAAGTTATAGATTTGATAGGTAAAAGCTACTGGTTTCCAAATATTAGGACAAAAGTAGAGGAGCACATTAAGAATTGTTTGAAATGTATAGCCTTTTCAGCGAAAAGTGGAAAATTGGAAGGATACTTACACAACATACCGAAATCGAACAATCCTTTTGAAATGATCCACATAGATCATTACGGCCCAATAGACAGAAATACACCCAAGAAACATTTACTAGTAGTAATAGATGCAGCGACCAAATTTGTGAAACTTTACCCCGCCAAAACCACGGCAACAAAAGAGGTTATAATAGCATTACAGGAGTATTTTCGGTATTATAGCAGGCCAAGATATATAGTCTCAGATAGAGGATCAAGTTTTACGTCGAACGACTTTGCGCAATTTACTGACGACAATAATATCCAACACATAAAAATTGCTACGGGCTCACCACAAGCAAACGGGCAAGTCGAAAGAGTAAATCGAAATTTAGGGCCCATGATAGCAAAACTTGCGGACGCGGATAACAACTTAAGATGGGATAAAGTCATAGAAACAGTAGAATTTACGTTAAATAATACAAAGCACAGAATGATTAATGAACACCCAAGCGTTATGTTATTTGGAGTAAACCAGAAAGGAAAAATTGTAGATAATATTAGAGAAAACTCTGAAATACAGGAAAAATGCCGAGATTTGCAAGATATTAGAGAGAAAATGCACAAAAAAAACAAAGAAAAGCGCAGGAGTATAACGAGAATTACGTTAATTCAAAAAGGAAAAAAACAGTAAAGTACAAAAGCGGAGATTATGTAGTTATAAAAAATTTTGATAGCAATCTAGGAGTTGCGAGAAAATTAATTCCGAAATACAAAGGACCATACCGAATTACGAAAGTTTTAGAAAACGACAGGTATGTAGTTGAAGACGTGGAGGGTTTTCAACAGACACAAGTTCCATACAAAGGTATCTGGGCTTCACAGAATATTAAGTTTTGGTTTCAAGGAAACATCGGAAACGAAGACATGATTAATAAATTAGGTTTAGAAGAAACGGGAGCAAATCAGGACCTCAATGAGTTTCAACAAAATACAGACACGAATAAAAATGTAATCGAATCAGATATGGAAGAAAATAGAGGCGAGGTAGATATACATCAAGATGTAGAAGACACGAATGTTGACGGAAACGTAAGCGATACAGATTTTGATGAAGAGCCTAGGACACATACATATAATTTAAGAAGCAGACATAAAGTCGAAAGAATCAGGTGATCCTTGTTGTCAGGACGGCCGAGTTGTAGTATGTAAGCAGTATGTAAGTAGTTACTAAGTTACACCTAACTGGCAATGTGCAATATGTTAACGCAACAAGCTGGCAACGCCACGCTTCCATGATTGTATACCTAGACTTAAGCATGTATGTGTGTACATATGTGTACGCGAGCGAATCAGTTCTATGCTGGCTAGCGAACCGACAGCATTAAAAATAAAGAAGTTAGAGACGGCCTAAATTACTTAGGTTTTTTTTCTCAAATCCACTATGGCTAGATTGTAAAATAATTTCGGTAAATAATTGAAAGTGCATAGAGATAACAGCCCTCAAGATCGAACATAAATTCTAGCCTTAGCAAGCCAAGTATGCATGTACGTATAACAGGTCATATTAATCCCTTTTTTTGGCAGCAAGTCATCTTTGAGCTCAACGACGGCAGTGCCTGGTAAGTTAGCTTTTATAAAACTGATCTTTAAATGCAACATACACACAATGGTTGCCTACAATTAACGATTTACGTTCGATCCTTACATTTACATTTAAATTACCTATTTACATTTACATTTATTTACCCAAAACCAACTTGTTGAACGAAACATTAAATGAAAAGAAAAGAATGAATTGAACAGAATAGATACTTATACGAAAGTAGAAGATAAGAATAAAACTATGCGCAATAATTGTTATGAAATGAAATCGTAAGTCTTCTTGATGGATCCGTCGCCGAAACAAGTGCCAATGCCAAACCAAACCTAAATATCAGCTATTAGTAGCAGTAGGGGCAACCCAAAACCAACTTCTGTAGGTGTTGCCATGGTAGGGAGGGTAGAGATCGAGGTTAAATTCCAGCTAATTCCCCTATGCCAATCTGTCTTTATTATTCCCTTGTCTGTCCGAGTCTTCAAGATTTAGTATGTACTCCTAGTCGATTTTCCCCATCATTTTAATCCAAGTTTGATAGATTAGCATTTTCTGAGAGTGCACTTAGTATTGTCGTGGTGTGTCCGCTCTGGTAGGATGAGGAAGAACCCCACCCCATCCGACGAGCTGAGCAAGAGCAGAGCTATAAGTGCACGCCCCGAGTCCTCCATAGCCAGGTCGAATGCGCGGAAGCGAGCAGATCTTAAGGTCAGCAGATCGTTCGACTATCAAAATATTTAGTACCCACACGCTACAGTCTTTGCCGAAGTTTTAATACGTTCAACGTCAACATTGAAACAAACAATTTTTCTAAATAAAACCCACTTTTCGACCGATAGTTTCTATGGCAGCTATAAGTTATAGTCATCCGATTTTGACCAAAACATCCAAATCTGTGTAAAAGCGTATAAAACTAATAATTGCTGAAGCGCGTTTACATTAAAAACAAAAAAGTTTTTCTCACAAAGACCCACTTTTTGACCGATAGTTCCTATGGCAGCTATAAGATATAGTCATCCGATCCGGTCGGTTCCGACATATTAGCAGTTTGCAGTAAAAGAAGTATCAGCACGATAGCTTTAAAACTGAGTTTGCGTAGAAACAGACAGACGGACGGATAAAGCTCAATCGACTCAGCTCGTCGCCCTCATCAAGAATATTTATAGTTTATGGGGTCGGAAATGAATATTTCTATGCGTTGCAAACTTCTGTGCAAAATTATAATACCCTTTGCAAGGGTATAAATATATTCAACAAGAATTCGAAATCGATATTTCGACATCCCTAGCAAAAAGCCTTTTGTACGGAAAAAACTTGCTTTCTTCTACAAGATAACAAAGCAGAATAATAGAAATTGAGCAGTAATATACGATAATTAGATATTAACATTTTGTCAAAAAAGTTTTCAGTAAGCATTAGTCAGCGGATTATGCATATTTATATATTTTGGACCGGCAAGGGTTATTAAAATGTCAACAACAGAAAATTATTGATAAACATCACGTTTGACTTAAAAACGGCTAAACGATTTGCCATCAAACTGTTTCAAGGGCGTAGCCCCTTCGCCATTATTTTGAAGATTGATTTTAATTTCATATTAAATGCATCATGATCTAAATAATTAATGTTGAAAAATATAAATAATGAAATATTTAAGGAACGTTCAGACACAGCTGCCCCCACATTTTCGGAAAGCTGGCTACGCCCTTGAACTGTTTTCAAATACTTATTTCCATATGAGGTGCCCGGAGTGCGTTGCTACACATCCTTAAGAATTTTAAACACAAAACAAAGCTTAAACATTTTTTTTCCGAAACTACGCGATTTTTTGGTCTGTATGATCTATCTTCTATTTAACCGTTAGCTTACACGTCTTCGTGTCAATCTAAACTCATATTAAAAGTAAACAGATGTTCAAACTTTCTTTATATTTTTGCAATTCCTTGAGCCGTTTCATCTACACCTCCTATTTACCCTTCTACATTATCATTCATTGAATCTTCATAATAATCTGGTAATCTTCATGATTATCTTAGGTCCTTTGGTTTTCTTGACCATTTCATCTACTGCTCCTTTTTACTTGCCGGTTTACGCTTCCTTATGATAATCTAAACTCAAATGTGAATTTTTGTTATTTGGCAATTTTTTTATTTGTTCCTTTACTGTATTTGTTGTTGTTTGTTATGCTTATTTTACGTCAAAGCGCATAGTAGAAGTGGGTATCAGTATGACCTTAAATTTTTTCATACATCAATAAAAACCCCCTACTGCTCTAGGATCAATTATTTTGTTGATAATTATTATTTTTAGTTGATAAAATCCAAAAACTGTTTCAATTGGTTAAGGTAGGTAAAAATAGCAGGGAACATTCATTATAAAAGTCCACAATTATGTAGTCTATATGTCTTATATGTATATGCATTTCAATTGGCATTTATCTAAACTTAATGTCCTTTAAAATAATTTTGAAAGTTTCGTTACATAGCCTATGTTTAAGTCCAGGTAATCAACTACCTTAGTTAAGTCATTTGCGCGTGATTAAGTAAGAAACGAGCAAACATTTGTCTGAGTACATCTATACTTATAAATCTGTAGGCCCGATTGACTGACAGACTGCCATATTATCAACCCACAACCAAAAATGCTTATCCCACAGATCTTCGCTTAGTTATGCAGGCGCGCACTAAGAAATAAATTTTTGAAAATTTGTTCGCGAAATGAGTCAAAAAGCCAAAGACCAATTTTTATGGAGGACATAACATGAATTGATGTTTTAAAAAATGGGAGAGAGTGATCGACTCATAGAGTGACAGTTCAAAATAAAAACAAAGAGCGAATAGCCTCATCCAATTAAATTAAATCTTATGGCACATACTAAACACCTCGCTAGCTTTAAATATATGTCGACCAAAGGCGCTTTGTTAATATTTTGGACTAAGTTGATTTGCTGAGAGCGCGGGAGACAGTGAGCATGAGAGGGATTAAACTCGCACAAATGAGGTATGTGTGTATTACATATATGCCATGGCTCTCTGAGACAGATGACAGCTGCTACATGTGTTACAATGAGGGGGAGGGGAAAGAGTGAAAAGCGGTGGAAGATGGAAAGGAGGGTGTACAAAGAGTGGTGAGCGGGTGAAGAGGAGGTGCGGAAAAACGGGAAAGCCAATGAAATTTACTTTCTTCCTATCTTCCTATCGGGTCATGTATGTCAATAGTATTAACAAAAATAGAGGCAAGCTAACTTCGGCTCGACCGAAGTTTATATACCCTTGGAGTTTGATATGTGCCTGACAGTTTATATGGCAGCTATACTATATAGTTGTCCGATTTCGACAAGTTTTGGTGAAACTTATAAATACGAGCTTTGGGAGCGATAGCACTAAAAACAAAAAAGTTTTTCTCACTAAAACTAGTTTTTCAACCGATCGTTCCTATGGCAGCTATATGCTATAGTCATCCGATCCGGCCGGTTCCGACAAATGTGCAGCGTATTTGTACCAAAAGACTTCGTGCAAAGTTTGGTTAAGATAGCTTTAAAACTGACGGAGGAGATAGCATAGAAACAGACGGACGGACAGACGGATATGGCTATATCAACTCAGCTCGTCATGCTGATCAAGAATATATATACTTTATGTGGTCGGAGATGCTTCCTTCTATGCGTTACAAACATCCGGACAATTTTAATATACCCTCTCCAAGGGTATACAAATCTAAAACTAGATTTAAAATAATTTAAATTAATTTACATTGCATGTAATTAATTTGTATGCAATCAGAAATTTTCTTGAACTATAGAAAAATGATTTTACCGAATTAAGAATATTTTAAAAAATCCCGGTTTTCAAACACAAATTGACGGATTAGGTTCAGAGCTTGTGCGGTAACCAATTGTACATGAGCAACCGTGCTCATTTCATTTCCATTTTTACATACTTTTGCAAAACTTGTCCGATTTGGTCAGAGTTCAAACTTTCTATTATCCCCCCAAGACGAATATTTTTACACGAAATAGAATTAATAGTCCATTTGTAGACGACAGCGATCAATAAATTGCTCATTTCTGTTCGATACATTTTAAGTCCATACACTCATACTTACGTATGTGTATGTATGTTGGCCAACAACGGAACAAACACGTCGTTGTTTGAAGCATGCATGCTGCTGCGTGTTGTTGTTGCGGCTGTTCTTGTGTCAATTCGGAGAATGCAACTTTTGACATTTCGATGACCTTACCTAAGTTGCTTACAAAGCGAACACAATCTACAACAACTACAACGACACTTGCAGTTATTTTCGCCTTCTCACTCTAACCTGGGTAACCTAAATTCTCATTACTAAGTGAGATTTCAAATTGTTTCGCACTGTTCCTTTTGCCATTTTGTTCCACTGATTAGAGAGGCTCTCTTTTATTTTATTTATTCCTTCCGTTTCCTTTGACTTTTCAATTTGAATTTGCCTTTGCTGTTGGGGTTACTTTCTCGTCATTCCAACATGGCTGCGTGGGTGTGGCCTTGTCACCCACACACACACACTTAAATCAGGAAACGTCTCTCTAGACGTGAGTGGTTACTCGGGTAGGCGGAGCTGAGATGTTTGATAGAATGAATCTCTTTCCCAAAAATAGGATACCACACAAAGCCCGTCCATTTCCAGTGCTCACCAAGTCACGTCTCATTTCCAATTGGTTTCCAGCTGTTCATCAGCTGTTCAACTTGCCTGGAAACTAAGGGGTAAAGTATGGTGAAAGCTTCTTTGGCGCAAATATTTGTGCAATTTTCTATTTAAGCATAAGCAATTTGTAAGATTAGTGGGAGTAGGGCTTAGAGGACTTGATATACAAAGAGTAAAAGTTTTTTAATTGAGAAGTAATAAATTAGTACCGTCCCAAATGCAATTTTAATTATTTCCCTTTTTCTTCTTTTATTTTTGGATCTAAACCTTAATATTTAAAGTGGATGCTTATGAGGGTACAACGCTCTGGTCTATGACGTCAGCAATGGACTTGAACTCGACTCGTCGGCTTATGGAGCTGTAAATTTTGGCGCACTTTGACCTATACTCAAATACTTAAAGCTAATTTGATGTGGGTGGTTCCTTGAGCTTTGTCAGTTTGATGAGAGGTCATTAGGATTTAGTTTTTTGCCTGTCTGTGTTAGATTTATCATTTTTTGCGACATGTCAATTTGTCATTCACCTGACCTGACAGGCGCAATATGTACGTATATAGCGCGTATTTGTTCTTCTTATCTGTCAAATCTGCGAAGCTATCAATCAAAGCCAATGTGGAGGTGTCTCGTACGAATGGAGATGGGTTGCGATACATAGATAGCACAAGAAGCAAAGAAATTTGTTGATTTAATTACATAAGTATATATTTTTCATGAATGGAGCTATTCCTTAGGGCGCACCGCATTAAGCCAAGAATGAAAAAAAATGGAACTCAGCGGATAGGTTAAACAATTTTAGAACGAATATAATAAACTAAAATAAAAAACTCTTACCTGTCAAGAATTAACTAAGTCCGCACTTACACGCTGAAGCAAACTTCACGCAGTTGTACTAAAAAAACTCCGGCTTGTAACATGTTACGGGGCCAGCCAAGCTTTTCTCAATCTCTTGGCGTGTGTGCTTTAAATTTTTCGCACAAGAGAAAGGGACCTACAGTTTAACGCCGGATCCGAACGGCAAAGTATGAGAATTTGCTTTTTCATGGCTAGTTACTTCACAGCTGGCGCCATTAGCTGGTGAAGGTGACTTCTAAGGAAAGATTAGATGTTCAGAGGCGGGATCTAACCCACGACCTCCCGCCCAGCAGTCCAGCACACTAAATACTGAGCCACACCTGGCTTGTTGGAAAGAGGTATAGAGGGGCACACACCACCAATACACCTCTTTTCTACAAACAAAAGCAACTAAAAAACTTTATGAAGTTTGCTTCAACGTGTAAGTCCCGACATAGGTAGTAAAATACTTTAAAAATATTTTAGTAGTAAATAATATATATTATAAATATAATAAATATAAAATAAATAATTGATAAATAACATTAAAATGTATATAAAAAAATTAAATTGATCCCCTTAATTACCCCCTATCAACGCCAGAGATCATATAAGGGTGAAAAGATGATGGAATGAGTTGGAAAGTAAGCTGAAGAGAGGGTAAAAAAGTAGTAAAGAAGGCGTAAAGAGAGGGTAGAGATGGGGAAACAGTGATATGCAGTGAGTGAACAGTGGGTTAACAGTGGGTTAACACTGGGTTAATAGTGGGTTAACAGTGCTTTAACAGTGCGTTAACAGTGGGTCAACAGTGAGCTATCAGAGGATTGACAGAGACTTAACATTGGGCTAACAGTGGGTTAACAGTGAGTTGACATTAAAGGAAGATAGGGTTTGAAATTATTTCCAATTTTTGCTATTTCATGATTGAGATTCATGATATAAACTAATATAATCATTTCTTTAATTATATTTAAGCATTCAATTGAAAAAAAAATCCGATTGGCCTTAAAGCAAGTCCCCAAACCCTAAAATTTGCAGAACGTCCGGTTTGGGGGTTCGAGCCCGTTATAAAGTCTAAGGTTAGGTGCGCGGACGGGTTCCTGGAACCCCTGAACCCATGGTTTTGGTTCAAGCCTCGGTTCGCTTGAACATAAATGTATTGAATCGATTAATTTATACTTATTTTTGAAAATAATGTTTTTATACCCTGTTCCCATTAAATCATGAGAGATTTCCAGGGCACCCCTGTATATTAGGGTGTCCCAAAAAAATAAAAATTTTGGGGCACCGGCATTTTCTGAAAGCTTGTAGCGTAAAGTAGTTTTGAGATTTTTTTCAGATTTTTCGAAAGTCGTTTAGAGGTCGCGCAAATCGAATTTTCCCCCAAAAATCGGGTTTTCCGTATTGTTTTCCAATTTTACATATAACTTGGTCAACATCCACGCTTTCTTAGTTTTCAAATCAATATTTTATGGAGAATTGCCCAAATTTTACTTTCATGAGCATAAACCATAAGTTTTGGCTGTGCTTTAACTTTTCGTGGCACCACTTATTACATTTTTAGTAAATTTTTCATACAAAGAACGCATTATAACTTTTAAATTTTCTATGCGAATTGAAAAAACTAGTGAAGCAGTTTAAAATTTAGTTTAATTTTTAACTCTTTTAAAGCATTATAAAGCTCATTGGGAACGCAATATAAAAAATTCACTTAAATCGTGCAATCGGTTTAGGTACCTTCAGAAGAAGGTAAGCCTTACCTTTTGAATATCTTTAAAAGCGCACGGTAGATTTTCATTAAAATCAATTTTTATGAAGGTATAATGGGCGTTTGCATGCCCCTAAGAGATGGTACTCGACGGCCAAAAAACCGCGATATGGAGTACAATTCTTAAGCTCACCCTTAAATAAATTCATATAGGGAGTAAGCCAGATCTAAGAAAGTACAGATCTGCGTTTTCAGTTCTGCCATCGAAGACCTAGTCTTTTACTAGAAATTGCCTAAGAACAACATAGACCATTTGGGCTAAACCCAGCTTCACTAAAATCAAGTAATATATGAGTAAAGTGCTTCATAAGCGGCAGAAAAACAGGCCATATCATTTGAATACTTTAGTTCAGGACATCTTGGCGTACCACGGTTGATTCAGCAAAGACAATTTTTATTACAATTTTACTTTTTTTTTGGAAGCAATGACAAATTTTACTCATAAGATTAATTGTATAATTTTTCGGAAGCTTGTAATACCCAAACGGTAAATGTTGTTTGAAATGAATTGCTGATACAAAATTTCATTTAAAACGCGAAGCAAGGCTTCCGTTTCAAAGTTTGAAGCAAATCCGTTGCAAACCAGGCAAAAAGTTCACAATATTATTAGTTTCATGCAATGGGTACACAGCTTTAAAAGAGTAAAACTCTGGAACGGTAAAAGCTAATTTCAACTTTGAAGTATGAGTTTTTTAAAAATTTAACCATCTTTTAAACTGCATCACTAGTTTTTCAATTTTCATAGAAATTTTAAAAGTTATAGTGCGTTTTTTACAAAATTTATCAAAAATTTTCAAAAAAAATGTAATATATGGTACTTAAACAAGCAAATGCAAAGCTAAAATCAACTGTTTTTGCTCATAAAAGTAAAATTTGGAAATTTTTCTTTAAAATTTTGATTTGAAAACGAAGAAAATCGTGGTTATTAAACAAGTTATAATTAAAATTGGAAAACAATGCGGAAAACCCGATTTTTGGGGAAAAATTCGATTTGTGAAACCTCTAAACGTCTTTCACAAAATCTGAAAAAAATCTCAAAAATTCTTTACTCTATTAGCTTTCAGAAAATGCCGGTGCACCCGTGAAAATAGAAAAAAAAATTTTTTTTGGGACACCCTACTGTATGTCATTTTTATACTCTGTACCGAAGGTGCATAGAGTATATTAAGTTTGTGCAAAAGTATGTAACAGATAGAAGGAATCATTTCCGACCCTATAAAGTATATATATTCTTGATCAGCATCAACAGCCGAGTCGATATAGCCATGTCCGTCTGTCCGTCCGTCCGTCCGTATGAACAAACAGATCTCAGAGATGGTAAGAGATAGAGGTTTGACATGTATGGGACAAATGTTTCTTATAGTTGCAGGCAGATCAAGTTTATTTTCAATTTTGGCCACGCCACCTCCCGCCCCCCAATTTTAAAAAAACGTCATATCTTAAAGATCGGATGAGCGGTTCTGAAGTTATAAGCAAAAAAATGAACCAAGCTAACCCGGCACCCCCCCAAGAGATTGAGAGAAGCTTGGCTTGGCCCCGCTGTATAGCCAATTTTACATTTACATTTACATTTTTACGATGTATGGCAAAATCAAATCTATTGCTTAGTAAACTTTAAGTAGGTTTTTAGGTTTTGAGTATTTTTAGGTAATAGGTTTTGAGTGTATAAACAAAATATTTTATATATTGTGATTACGGAGAAGTATGCGGTCTCTACCAATGTCAAATTAAACTTCCTTAAAAAATTACCACTAAATTTCGTACGCAGCACAACAAACTGTAATTACATAGTTACAGGGAACCTATTGAGATAACTTGGTCGTCGTCAAAGTAAAGAAATGCTTTGATGGAAAAACTACTAAATTTATTGAACCGTACCTAATTTTGTGAAATAGTGGTCCGGTTCGGGTTCAGGTTCGAGTAGGCAAAAATATTAGGTATATGGTTCGTCGGACCCAAAAAAAACTCAAACCGAACCGGCTCTAAGGGGATCGACTCCGGACCGGTTCGCAGCCTTGCTTTAAAGCAGAGTTCTCCAGCGATAGCCCCGGGAGCACGAACTTAGTTGCGGAATGCTTGCCGAAGTCATAATTCATTGTGTGCTAGAGATAGGCACAGTCAGGTATGTTAAAGTTTGTAATTTTCCCGAAAAGCGAATATGGTTTTAAGGCTAAACGATATTTTCGAGCCGGTCTATGTGAACTTCGGTTTGTAAGCTTTATGGGTCAAATAAATAGTAAAATTTTTTTTGTCATTTCAGCAATACCGATGGTAAGCCAGCTAAAAAAATCTGGGTCATTATATAAACAAAACTCGGTTTTTAATCTCTATGGGACAAATAAATGGAAAATCACCCTCTACTTTAATAAAAATCAACGCCAAAAAAAAAACAATTGGGGTTGGGATGAAGTCGAAATGTTAGTTTGTAGCAGATATATTAAAAACTTTGACCATATAAATTGGAATATAATCTACCACTTTGGGAAAATTACCATTTCTAACACTTTCAAAAAAAATTTAAAAATTTTCACCCGAATCGTAAGCGAGTCAACAAAAGTGGATGGTATTGAAAACTTTTAAAAACACAGATTTACTGGAGCGAAGCTCGGTACTTAAAGGATCATAAAGAAGTCTGCAGCTCTGAACAGCACATTCTGTCTAAATGAGTACTTAGGATACAAAATTTGATTCTAAATTTTTTAACTTAGAAATATAACACAAAATATGGAATTGGAAGATGGAATCTTCATTATGAAATGAACTATCTCTGACATTTACTTTTTGTTCAAATTGTCCGGATATTTGTAACGCATACAAGAAAGCATCTCCGATCACATAAAGTTTAAATATTCTCGATCAGAATTAGATGACAGAATGAGAATAAAACGAGAGCGCAAGTTAAAGTCGGCTCTAACCGACTTCGATATACCCGTTACTCATGAAAAAACATGTTTAAGAGAGTTTCTGCGTTCTTTAGGGTGAACATCTGAAAAGTATGCAACTCTTTTTTAACTCGGCAATTTTTCACATTTTTGCTCATAACTTGAGAACCGCTCATCCGATCTTTATTATTTCTTTGGCAAATGTATTCGTTTTGTTAATTACTAACTATCTACGAATCGTCTATCTTTAAAACTGTAGGAGATATAACGTATTTTCTGAATTGAGGGGGCGTGGCCAAAATTTGAAATAAACTTGATCTACCTGCAAGTATAAGAAGCATTTGTCTCATGAATGTCCAACCTCTATCTCTTACCATTTCTGAGATCTAGGTGTTCATACAGACGGACGGACAGACGGACAGATGGACATGTCTATTTCGACTCGGCTTTTGATGCTGATCAAGAATATATATACTTTATATGGTCGGAAATGATTCCTTCTGGCTGTTACATACATTTGCACGACTTTAGTATACCCTTTTTACTCTACGAGTAACGGGTAAAAAAAAAGAATTTTAAAAATCCTCATAATAAATCCCCCTTTTAAAATATGATATAAATTCAACTTTATTGTTCTTGCCAATACTGAGCATGCTTCAGCATTTAATGTTGAAATTATTGGTTCAATGTCAGGCACTTTGTTATTTCACTTTTTTTTTGTGTGTTAAATATGTTGAATGATTGTCTTATTTGCACAACCATATAAATATATTGAAATAATCATAAATACTTAATGGCAATAATTATTACCATTATTGTCTGTGTCATGTAATTGCGAGCCAAGTGCGTCACTTGCCAGTGTTTTTGGCGCTGCAGCAGCAACTTAACCCAGTAACAGAAAATGCAAAACCCACACTGCGACACAGTTCATGATATTGTGGCAACAACTGTTTGCGGTACCCTAAGGCGATGGCTGCAATTGATGGCAAGTGCTTTGTTTTAATAGCCATTGTCATTGCCACTAGTTGTGCTCCAACTCGAACCTTATCTGTGCAGATAATGAAGCTTCTGCCTTGTCAAGGCCGTGGTAACTTTCTTCAGAGCCACAATAAACATTCATTGGCGATGAGGCCATTGATGAGCACGAACTTCACTTGAAATGCCGTGGGCACCTACAATCGCACCGAGTGATGGCACTTGAGTTAGAGTCGCAGGTTTTGCTCTGCTCGTATGATTTCTAACAAAATTTATTGAAGTACTTTTCACTTTTAATGTGTGCACGCATGTGATTCGGGGCCTTCGCTTTGATATTTATGACTTTTACTTGAGAAAAAGACGCACAAAAAATCAAAAAATTACTTAAACCTAACAATTTATATTTTGTTAAGCTTCAAATTGGAGCACTGGTCTTCAACACTGCCGCTGTGTGTGTAAGAGTGTGTGTGTGTGTGTGTGTGTGTTGGGAATCGACAATACTTGTTGATTGATTGTAGTAGCTGCCGCAGCAGCAGCCGCGTCGGCATCAGCTTTTGATTGGCAATCAAAGGTGTTAGATAACATTACAAGCGCAACAGACAACACGCACTGCCTAATTATCATTTATCAGACATATATAACTGAGATGACTCTGGCTCTGGGTTGCCTCTTAATTAAAAGTTCTGCCAAAGTATCTTCTTGAGGTTTGGGCGCAGAATTATATACGAGGGCTGTTGGAAAAGATTTTCAAAAAAAAATTGGGGTTTTATTTTGGGACTTTTATTTTAGCGTTGTCAGTTGAGGCATCAAACAACAAAAATAAAAACAAGACCGGAGAATCGTGTTCAATGCGAACGGGTAGTTCTTCAGAAGGACATACATTTCTAAGGCAAAGTCTCCACAATTATCACGATATCTAACACAATATCCGATCGAAAATATTTTTTCTTATTGGTATATTTTACGAATCTCGTAATCCGTAATCATCACAACGGTCAAACGCCAAAATCAACGACAAAGCCGATTATAGTCCAACCGGGTGAAACCGAACCTAAACCAGATGACATAAAAATTTATTTCGGCGCAATGCTTCATTTAGACAAGACTGCTTTGCTTAACTTTTTGAATCAAAAGTGTTTCTATTCATGCATGCTCCAGGTCACAGATGTATCTCGCCCAAAGCCTTGAACCGGAATTTGGTGCAACGCTATCGAAATCAACATATGGGCATTTCCAAAAAAAGGTCCACCTTGGCCAAAAAAAATTAAAATGCTTAAAAACACTATATATGATCGAATTTTCATAGGGAAACAATTAAATTAAGCTAATGTAAGCTAATCTTACATTTACTGATAACCCAATTAGATATATTCGGTTTGTCGGCTGTGCCAGCGCGATTTTTCTCATTTTGACATTAAATTTTCTTAATTTATTGGAAAAAAAGTGACTATAGATTACATGTACTTTCGTTATCTAAAACCTTTCTGATGGTAAAAAGGGCTATACAAGAATGCATAAGAAACCATGAGGAACTCTAACTCTAAGTTTTTGCTTCGCATTATAGCAGAAACCACATAATAATGACGATGGAAAAAATGTCGCGTTCGACATGTCACGTATCGACAGAGATAAATATTTTTTTACAAAAAATGTT
This sequence comes from Lordiphosa clarofinis, assembly GCA_018904275.1. Lineage (NCBI taxonomy): Eukaryota > Metazoa > Arthropoda > Insecta > Diptera > Drosophilidae > Lordiphosa > Lordiphosa clarofinis. Next base: position 283,166 of record JAEIGQ010000271.1, read on the forward strand.
CTCAAGTTTTTTAAATCAAATAATATACATTTCAAAGAACTATTCTTTTATAAGTTATTAAAACTATTTGGGCTTATTGTGTTAGGTTTCGCTTATCTTTGTTTTCATAAAGCTGCTCCCGAAAACCACTTCTGTTTTTGTCACGTTCGAATAGCTTCCAATTTTGTCATTATTTTGGAAACCAAATTTCTTTTAATATACAACACTAGTTAAAGTGCTTGCTGAAAGCTATTTTATAAAGTAAAAGACAAATTAAAAATTCGATTTATTTTGACTTTTTTTCATTGTCACTGAGTACGAAGGTCACGGTTCGACTGAATGGAAATGCCATTATATGTGTTCCTGTTGCGCAGAATCGTGGGAAAACTTTTTTAGTAAAACACAGTTTCTATTTTTGCTTACTCAAAAAATAGCAGAGCGATTCGGTCTTAAAAAAACGCACTTGATTTTATGCTGTTTCGATCTAGAATTTTTTAAGTTGTTATTTTGAGAACGAATCGTTCTTACATTCGAAGATGACCGTTTGAAATTCAAAAATAGAATTTGAAGAATTTTGCTCTTGGAATCGAGATAAATTCGTTCTCAATCTGCTTCTTAGAGGTAAGACGAAAGAGAATAGTATTGAACGCGCCTCACTGAAAAGAGAGAGCGCGCGTGCGCAGTTTGTCGTTGTTAAATGCGTACAAAAACTAACAGCATGTATTCTTAAGTATGATTTGGACGAGAGGTTTCGTTGATGCCAAATAGCCGAGTGAGCTAACGCGCCGTCGTACGTGTGTCCCGAGTTCAAGTTCCAGTAAAGTAAGTAAAAAAAATGTTATCTATGTGGCTACCTCAAATTCAATCAGCTATAAATCAATCGTGTCTCTAAACTCTTACCACTGTAATTTTAAGAACGAAAGCTCTTGTTTCAAGAGTGAAACTCTCTGCCTTTTATCTAAGTGTGCTTATCTTGAGCTCTAAAAGTTCTTAAAAAAAATCCGAAATCAAGAATTTATGGATTTTTATAAACGCTCTTCAATCAAGAAATTTCGAACTTAAATCCAAAATTTTCTGGCTTATTGAAGTGTTGAAACTGGAAAATCTTGATTTAAGTACACAAATTCTTGATTTTTCTCTTTGACATAAAAATTAGTTCTTGTGAGTTCTGGAAATCGGACATTATCAAGAACTCTCAGTAGGCAGTTGTTGAGTAATAACTGTACTACTTTTTACTCTACGGAGATACTTGCGAAAAGTGTGCGAAATCAGTGAAGATCAAAATGAAGGCAGATGTAAAACGTAAATAAATCTCAAATAAATAAATCGTTTGTAGGTTTATCGTGATCTTTATTTATAATTTTTCAATAATTTGCTCCAATAGGCAATTGGTGCTTTTTGGAGACGACTAGATGAAGAGCTGAATCAACTGTTTGGGCCATGGCATCTCGATGTTCTGAACTAATGACGACAAGTGGAGCAAAAATGTCATATGTGGAGCTAAGACGCTGTTCTTTAATGAAGCCCAAGCCGCGTTGCAATGATCTCCTTGCAAAAACAATCAGTTGCGAATAATAGCTATAAATATCCATACTTTCCCAGATAATTTTGGTCAAGCCGCTATCATAATGCTGTTTAGAGATCGGCTAGGTGGCTCACCTCCAATTTTACACATATTACACACCGAAATCACCTCTCATCGCGTAAATGTCGGGTGACTATCGCTTGACTCGTATTAATAGAAAGGTGGGCAGCATATGATATGATAGTGAGAGGAAAGATTGTTATATATACGATATTGCCCTTGTACTTGAGATGTTCAAAGTGGACTTCTGGCTTTAATTAGATAAAAAGCTTTCTTCAACCAAAGATTTATTGATATTATAGATGACGCATGTGCCAATTCTTGCTTCTCACTGCCTTCACGAAGATACATATATTGAAATTTAGCTATACGGTTTCTAAATTAGCTATACAACTGAGAGCAAAATTTGATAGATATTATAGATGAAACATGTGACTCACAAAACGAGCTGACATTGGATCCCAAAAAAAAAAGTTTGTATGAGATGCGTATGTAGTGTCTTTGCTTCAACCCAATAACGTTTCGAATCCAATATTACTGGGAGATCTTAGTGTATAACTGAAGACCTTCTGCTCCACTTTGATGGACCCAGAACCCGTAAATCCCAAGACTACACTGTAAATGCCTCGGGAAGAAATTTAATGGAGTTCTGCAGGACGGAAAGATAAATCACTAAGCTCCTTTATCTTAAGAACCGCTAAGCCGAGTTGGATGGGTTAAATATTTATATATGTTTAAGTGCCCATAGCACAATTAATAAAATTATTTTTGCACATTTATATTACTAATTTATTGGGCCAAACAAATGTTGAAATTTTCAAATAATTTTTTAAACGATTTTCACTTATTTTCGCTTTAAAATTTAAACAATGCATGTTGTTCGGATGTTGACGTACAATGCGCAGTACGCTCAAGAGACCCCTGTGCGCACCCGGGCAAAATAGCAACCCACCTTCCGCCCAACCGACCGATAGGTAGGAGGGAAGAGAAACTTTGGAGTTGACTTGTTTATTTATTTGAGAGATTTCTTCTTAGTGCTAAAAGTACAGGACTTATTTGAAAGCACTAATCACTATGACATTTACTAAAAACAGTAGTCGATGGAGTTATTAAGGTGATATTAATATTTAAAATTGATTATGAAATGAAAGTATAAATTATGCAGATGAATACAGAATAATGAAAGAAAAACTAAAACTAAAAACTAAAATTATTGCTGTAGGTACTTTTTAATCGAATTTTTAAAGACGAGCGCGCTTCTAATTGTTTTGAATTCGTTAGGTAGCTGGTTCCATAGGCGAATAACATTAGGAAAGAAGTGCAAGTCAGATGTGGCTAGTTTATAAATCGATACAGTGTTTTGTATCCAAGGCATTGTTAGTAGAACAACGATTCAGTGATAAGGAAATATAGTTTCGAGTCATTTGAATCTGAGCTTTGAGATTAATTTGTATAAGAAACTCAGAAGAGTCGATTTCTGCATTAATTGTTATGTTAGCCAGTTATATAAGAGCTGTCCCCTTTTACAGCGGTAAAAAAAAAATAATAATAAAATGGGAGCATTCCCAACCACAACTAAAATCACAACCCTTATAATCGACTCTCGATCGCTCACACTGCACCTGTTATGCCGTCTGCGTCTAAGTGCAGCCAGTTGCTGAAAATAAATCTCGGAGCTTTGGCAGCAACGGGAGCAAGAGCGTGTTCAAGTTCAAAATATACCTGATCTGTCTGAAAGTATAAGAAAGTATGGGATGTAATAGATGATGTCTAACTCCTGTCTCTCACCATCTCTAAGATCTGTGCATTCCTACCTTCTGGCTGTAACATACGCTGTGTTCTTTTGGTACAGAAAATAATCAATTTTCAATTTTGCACACGAAAAAGTTGGGTAAAATCGAAATGAATGAACCAAGAAATACTCGCTTAGAAGTAAATTTGACTATCCAAGTCAGCTTACTAAAGCGGAATGGTGAAAGAGCCCTTTTTTCTTTGACAAAATTAGGTCGGTTTTGCTTCAAACCAAGGTCGAGTCTGTGCTTGGCTTGGCCCCGTTGGAAGAGCTTGATCTTCTTTGGTGAACGTTCACCCGGAGAATGGGATATGGCTGCTAATTTGATCTTACAATTTCATGCCAGGGATGTAATAATTGATTACAGACGTCATAACTTTTTTGGTCGAACTAAACATTCGGCGAAACGTCTTAATCAGTAAAATTGATGATGCGGTCAAGGTTTCACTTGGATTCAATGAACTCTATTTTTGCGTCTTTTCCGAAATCATTAGGTTTCCTGCCTTTACTGGCTTAATATTTCACATTGATTCAACGAACAGATGTTAGTCTTGCAGTTAAAGGAACAACTCGGGAAATTCAAAAACTGCCCTCGCATAATTTATTTATCCAAGACGACCACCTCACTACCTCCATCCCCTGCACAACACAAAAATCCAATCAAATCTTGGCTAAACTTGGAACTTTGGCAAATTCCAAGGTTCATTTTAATGCTTGATGTTTATTTAGTGTAAGGTTCCAGCCACTTCCACTCCTCCCACACCACACAACCCTGTTCGGGTTCCATAAAGGCATAATTGTCAGGACATTGAATATAATCGGCCTTCTCCTGTCCCTCCGGACAGACCCAGTAGTGGGTGGGATCCGAAATGTCACGGAATTTACGAGAATGATCCTCAACAATGTCACAGTTGGGTTCAGCATAGATATCCTGACCATTATAGGCCATGCTGACAGCCAAGAACAGGCCCAGGAGCAGGCAACTCAGCAAAGTGGCTGTCAATGAAATCGAAATGAGGTTTTCAGATCAATAATGACTTTTCGGTCTTACCTTTGTGCATTTTGTTGACGGTTCGATTGAAAATGTTGCAATTTATGGCCCAATAATGGCATATTTATAGGGTTCCATACTCCGCGATTCTTATCGCTTGGTATTCAAAACATGAAAAATCACTTAGTTTGAATGAGTTTAAACTATTTTTAACCTACCAAGGCGGCTACATAGTATACTTTTTTGAGGGCATGTGCAATCATAACGAGTCACAAAATTAATTGGATTTGCTTGAGACCAAAACCATGGCAACTTAATCGATAATTAGCCCCTTGCGCTGATGTCGTCTCGTCGCTTGCCCAAAAATCACCCGCAGACAAAGCAAACAAAAATGCGCAAGCGTGCAACGTCATCTTCAGCCTCTGCTAGGAGGCAACACCTGTCCCTGCCCCCTGGCTGCTTTTTGGTTAATGCGGAAATTGTAATTATACTTTAAACATGTTGTAAGCGATTTCGGTTTTAAGTTTTCGTCAAACTTTTGCTGTTAACTGATTTTTCTTCTTTTTTTCTTTTTCTTCGTTTTGCCATTTATGTTGGTCAAGTGGCCGGCGATCAAAATGCTTGCGGCGGTGGCAATCGTAGGCCAAAAAACCAAACAAAAGGCCAAGACAATACAAAGAAAGAAACAGTTAACATAATGTTAAATATTTTTCAAAATGAAAGAAAAAAAAAAACAACTGATATCTAAAGTCGCAAAAATATGATGGCAAAAAACAAATGTCTTTAGCAATTAATGGACCGATGATTTCTGTTTCATAATTTAAATGAATTCACAATTTATGTGTTATCATTATAATAATTAAGTTTTTATTGTGTTGGTCTTGACATGGCCTTAGGACTAGGCATGTGTCTGCCGATGCTGTTCCTCTTCGGCAGTCACTGGTTAAACTGCCTTCCCGAAGTGTAAAAGCTTTGACGCTATTTTCCAGTCCACAATTGACGCAACTAGCTTCCGACCAAGTCTGAAATTCTGGACTATTGTATAAGCTGTAGGAACTGGTCCACTCTTAGCTTTCCCTTTATATCCGAAAAAGCTTACGGCCGTGTGAACACCAATACAAAGAAAGAAAATATTTGTCGGACGACAAAAACTACAAGAAACAAACGGAGAAAGGCAAGGCTAACTTCGTCCGAGCCAAAGTTTTTATACACTTGAAAACGCTTGTCTCATCGGTTAGCGACTTCGACCAAACTTCGCAGATCAGCTTAAAAACATTAAATATTATCCATGACCGTGATTGAGAGCGGTAATATTGAGCAAAAACCAGTTTTTGTCAATAAAACCCATTTTTCGACCGATCATTTGTATGGCAGCTACAAGAAGTAGTCATCCGATCCGGTCGGTTCCGACATATTAGCAGCGTGCAGAGAAAAGAAGACTCTGTGCCAAATTTCAGCTCGCTAGCTTCAAAACTGAGGGACTAGTTCGCGTAGAAACAGACAGACGGACAGACGGACGGACGGACAGACGGACAGACGGACGGACAATGCTTAATGGACTCAGCTCGTCATGCTGATCAAGAATATATATACTTTATGTGGTCGGAGATGATTCCTTCTATGCGTTGCAAACTTCTGGGCAAAATTATAATACACTTTTCAAGTGTATAAAAAGGAATCCGGCTTTTTTTCTTTTTATGTACATTTTGCAGATGGACGCTGTAATATAAGGAGAAACGACTGCCATTGACGGTTTCATGGAAGATCAACTTCTAGCTCATCAATAACGACACAGTTACAATTGAGTGTGCATTGACAGTCGCATGAGTTTCGACTTGAACGGAAACCAGCTTACAAAATCTCTCAAAAGAAGAGCTGCATAAATTTTCATTCAAGAAAAAGGTTCAAATAGGCAAAAAAAAAACATTGGTAAATTTAGTAATTTCAGTCTTTGATTTTCAACCAAAATTTTTCCATTTAAAGCACGGTACGGAAACTCTTTGGGTGCACAAAAATGTGATCTATTACACGGGTGGATCCAAAAACCAAAATAGTGTGCAGATATAAGGCATGTATCCAGCACTGCGGAATATTCCTGCCAGGAATTTTCGACTTGTTTATTGTGTGTACGGAACATAACTTAAACACATAACCCAGCTGCTCCTTAAAGCAATAGTCGGCATCGCAACCATCTCGGCTAACGACATCGCTCGACGCATTGCAACGAATTGCATTATTAAGGCAAAACTTTGATGACTGAGAGCTTTTTGCTAAATGCTTTGCCTTGAATGATTTACTTAGGCGGAAAAATCGAGAGGTTGAATATGCTTATTTTGTTTTTTCTTGTTTCTAAATATTAATAATTGTTGTGGAATGTAAAATATTTCTCGGTCGATGTTCGCACTTCTGTTGTGATTTCCGGTGGTGTAAGTAAGATAGCTTTTTAGTGGAGTTTTTCATGAACGTCGAGTTTGTTTTTTGAACGATAATTCACGAACGAGATCGTTCAAATAGGAGCCCTCTTGTGCTGGGTTTTAGATGGTCGTTTTTTCTTAAACCATGGAGGATGAGTATCAGAGATCAAATTTGCGCTGCCTCTGAATTTTAACAGGTGTAAAGCGATACATACAATTCCCAATTAAGCCCGAAAAGCCTAAATGAGAGCGAACAGCTGAATCAAATATTTTCAGGGAGTGTAAGATATTTAATTATATTCAATCAGATTTACAGAGAAAATTTGCGCCGCCTCTCAATTTTGTTGGTGCTATACGATAGTACCCGAAATGATACTTATAGTGTCAGTAACTTATTTTCTTTTATTTTTTTTTTTGAGACAGAAAGAGGTAAAATTCTGAATTATAAACGCCACGTACAGCTTTTCTGCACGCCGAGTTCAGTTTTTTGATTTCAACATGCGGCGTGCAAAAAAAACTACACAAAAGTATTGGGTTGAAAATACCGGTCGAAACGTAGAGAAATTTTACAGTTTCGAGTAGCATTTGAAATTTTTCTTTTTTAACAAATTTATATTAATGTAGAAAACCTAAACGTCCGTGTGGTAATCAGATTGCCGCATGAAAAATGTAGAACTATTTATGGAGACATGTCGTGTAGTCCTTGGCTTTGCCCACGCAGCATTTATAGTAAGTGAAATAAAAAAGCGATTTAAACATTTATTTTGTGAGTGTTCTGGTTGGTTATTTTTATTACTCAAAAATTAAAATTAAATTAAATTAGCGTTTTCCCTGATTTAAAAGGAAATACAAAGTCCTCTTCCTTCCTTAATATTAGAGTGAAAGTATCTGCAATAGAGTTTAGATATAAATGTAAATAGTTGAATTTAAACTGGAAGAAAGTATTTTAACTTACGACGAATGCCACAAGAAACTTCCTCGCACTTAATTCAAAACGGACAACGAGAATGAGATAAACTTTTTTTCTTGCCTTTGCTCGTGGTTAACTTAATTTTTTTGCCTGCCTTGCCAGCTGCAGCTGCCTAGCACTAAAAGATCAGAAGCAAAAGAGAGCGCCAAGAGAGAGTGCCAAGAGAGCGAGAGAGTGAGCACGAAATGTCTCGTTCGTCGCCGAAACGACATTCGCAAATCGCTTACTATAGCAAGTGTTTTGCAAATGTCGTTGGATGCCATACGACAATGCTTGCAAAAGCAATCTTAATTTTAGCTTGATTTGCACACTGATTGCTAAATTGCTGGCTGGGGAATTCAACTTGAGCTGACCCAAAAGTATCTAGAGAGCGTAAGTGAGAGCAAACAGCTGACTAATTTCTGAGCAAAGTTTATCTCTAATACTCATTCTCCATGGCAGCAAAAATGCCTGAAATTGATATTGAAAACCAAACAAAAAAAAAAGCATCCCAAGAGAACACCGTGCTACTTTTTATGGGACCTTTTAAATTTTTAAACGAGAAATTGTAAAAACAAAACCAAAATAAAGGCTAATTGCTGTCTTGACCCATCGACTGCAAATAACGAAAGTGCTATAACTGGTTGGGAGTTCCAAGGCAACATTTGTGTATGTGTGTGTACCTATTAAGCCTAACTGTATTATTGAAGCAGATTTACTCTCTTAATTTGACATTGGAAATCCGTTCTTACTTCAATACCGAGTCAGGATCATTCGATTTTCAAGTAGGATCAATATTATTAGATTGTTTAAATTCTTTCGTCCTTAAAATTTTAATACGAAGGTTGAGATCAAATCATCTTTTTTGAGCTTGATTTTAGCTGGCCTTTTGTTTCTAGGTAAATTGATCTTGCCAATAAGTTCCATAAACAGTTCTAAGGTCGATATGCCTCACTGTTCAGTGAAAAGAAAGAAGTTCAAAAACATGCCAAATTCGGTTTGTCAAAGACCTCCTTTTGGTCGCTGAGTGTAGCAGCATCAAATTCGCGTATCTTATCTTGATGCAACAAAATGGCAACAATTACTTTAGTATCTTTTGCCCACAACCCCCACCGTTGGTTCTTCTGGCCAAATTTCTCTTTCTCAGCGTTATCGCTGTCATGTTGCCCATGCTGTTCTGCTCCCTTGATAATAATCAACGGATGCGCGTGTCTCCAAAATGTCAATACTTTTATTATTGTTATTTGTGTAGTTCCCGAAACCTATAAAAGTCGAGTTGGCCAACTGTCAAGCGCACAGTTTTCCTCATCTTCTGTGTACCTCAAGGAAACCTTCACACCAGAACATGAACTCCGGTGGGTACACCATTTATTCTCTAACTTTTTCTATATGGTTGGCATTTTGCAGTTTTCACTGTGTGCTTGTTGTTGGCCGCCATTTTGGTGGTGGTGCGTGCGGATGCGGGACGCTCGGCCTGCAAAGATGAGTCCGAGGTGGGACAAACTTACACACATCACTTCGACCCGGCCAAATACTGGCTATGCGAGACTCTCGACGTCCCGGCAACTGAAGTGGATTGTCCCAACGGCATGGCCTACATGCATCTGCTAAAGGAGTGCATTCCCTGGGCCAGTTATATCTGGAAGCAGCCCGAGATGCCGCCAACAGTGGCCTGAAACTAACTTCAAACGGCAAAAGCAATAAAGATTCATGATTACAACACTTACCGTTGGTCGTTGACAGATTCCGCCACTGAACTTGGCCAAGTCTGGTTTATCAATGCAAAAGAAATAACCGCAGAAAGCTCTGGCTTTGGTTTTGGCTTTGGCAGATGAGCTTCTCAGAGACAAGACAGTCGCGCAGGCGCCGTAGCTTTTTTTTGCGTTTTTGCGTTTTCTTATTGTTATTTCTGCTCTTGCGTGTGGCTTTTTGGAGAGTAAGTGCATCTCAAGTTACATAAAGTACCAAAAAAAAAAATGGAAACATGCCTCTGCGTTAACCACTGTTCGGCTGTTTGTTAGCTTCAAGCTTTGATTTTTGACTTTGTTTTTTTTTTCTTTTGCTTTTTGATGGCTTTGCCTTTTGATGATTTTTCGTGTTGAGCTATAAAAGTGCATGCCGTTCATTAGACAACAGTGTAGTTCCAATCCATCCATCAGGCAGAGCATAACAACTGCCAAGTTAATACCCCAAAGAGACGGCCAAACGCTTACAAATTGTTGGTGCTTAACGAAACGGTTAGTGTGAAAACAACAAAAGGATCATTTAGTGAAATAGTGAAAACTGATTAAAACGGAGATTGATAAAAATGTCAAATTAACCGGCTCATATCAAATTGATATGGATCTTAATTTTGTTCTGTGTAGAAACCGCATCTCATACAAACTTTTTTTTTGGGAACCAATGTCAGCTTCCAAGAACAATCGTTTATTGCGTCACATACGTCACTTATAATATCTATTAATCTTTGATCTCAGCCGTATAGCTAATTAATAAAACGTTTAGTTAAGTTTCAATATATGAATCCTCGTAGAGGTAGCGAGAAGCAAACGTCGATGGGCTGGGAAACTCTGTTTTAGATTGAGGAAAATATGATCATAAAATAGGAACCTCCAGCCAACTTTTCGTAATGAGTTCGTTCAAGGGATTTTTTAAAGTTTGAATCTTAATTTTAAAAGTATTTGTTTGAAATTCATTTGTCCATCGCTAGCCACTACTTTTTCCCACTATCTCGAAAAAAGATGTGACTTTTGATCCCAACTGATTCTACCAAATACAGAGCATGACCCTGGCATTTTGCGATTGGTGAATGTTGCCCGTAAGCTTCTCACAGTATATGATGGTCTTCAGCTGCATTCTCTTTAAATGTGCTTTATAAGCACAAAAGTGGACGTAATCAGAGCACACCTAAACTATGTTGTTTACACTTCAGCGAATCGACACATACTCAAGAAGAAAGCCTAATGATGAGGCTTTAAAATAAATCGATTCAATTTAATACTAGAGACCCTGTAAAAAATCCTTTTAAACTTTTTTATTATTATTAGAAGTTAGGAAATTCTTGAATTAAGAAATTCGCTTTTGGATCAAATCTTACCGTACTTCTGAATTTTAAACATTAGTGATCCAAGTATCCAATGATAAAGTTCTTAATTTTTTCCCTAAGGGTATTGGTATTATCAAAGATTTATTTATATTATAGATGACGCATATGAAACTAAAAACGAGTCTTTTTGAGAGCTGACTTTGGATGCAAATTTTTTCATTTCGCTGCCTTTACGAGGATGCGTATACTGAAACTTAGCTATACGTTTTCTAAATTAGCTATTATGCTAAGAGCAAAAATTTATAGATAATTTAGATGACACATGTGACGCATATAACGATTTTTATTGGGAGCTGACATTGGATCCTAAAAAAAAAATATTGTATGGGATGCGGTATCTATATATGTATTGTCTTTGGTATTATTCTTACCTTCAAATGGTATATTTGTAGGAAACCAAATTTGAAACAAAAATAAAGAATTTTTAGTTTCAAAACTTCAATAAGCCAGAAAAGTCTTGATTTAAGTACGGAATTCATTTATTCAAGAGCGTTTAAAAACCCTAAATTCTTGATTTCAAGAAGGTTTTGGATACATTAAGCACGATTCGGGATTTTTTAAGAACTTTAAGAGCTCAAAATAACCATGATCTATGCTATGCTATATAACCATATCTTTATGCTAGCTAAAAGAGATTTGTACTTAAAGTAAAAGCTCGTTTATACATCAAGAACGAGATGACCTTAAATTAAAAGTTTTAATCTTGAATCAAGAATTTTTTCAATTTTTAAATCAATACATAATGTCTTAGCTTATGCTGATATTTGAAAATTGATGAATACACAATTATCGTTTCTACGTCAATTATTCAATTCGTACTGTGTCATCTGAATTTTAAATTTTCAGTCATACCTTGAAAAGTGACCGAAAGTCCACAATTTAAGCTCCGTACGCAGAACGACAGAAATTTCCTTTCGTCCCAGAATTTCATATAATTAAAAACACCTTGGGTTTGCTTCGATGTTCATGGGCTATTAGAGAGTGTTTCTATTTATGTGAATTACTGTGACGAAAGGAATTTTCTGACGTTGTGCGTACGAGGCTTCAAATCAAACTCAAATACTAGTATATTTTTAAAAGAACACAATTGATTTTTATCGATATGGTATTCCCATGTGTATTTCGGTCTTTAATAGGCCTTTCTTGTTTTGTTACTCTTCGAACTTCGACTAATTTTTACACAATTACTTAAAAAAGTGTATTCGTTTGAAAAGTTGAACGCCCAATTGTTTTTGGAAATCAACTTTTTTAAAAACTTAGTTATTTTACTCGGTCGCTGCTGAAGCTTATTCAAGTCACTCTTCCAATTAGGACTCTTTGGGCCCATTGCGATGCCAATTAGTATTCCCAGTTAAATCCTGAGGGGTGTTCACATAACTGAACCAGAATGAATACAGAATGAATTTAGAGCTGGAATCTCTAGCCCGGATGTTTTCGAGAGTATAGGTAGGAGAGTTTGACGAAGTGTCCTAAGTTTACTTCTACTCAAAGAGGTGCGATAAAGGATGTAGAACCGTTTCCTCATTCTCTATGCCTACCTACTTTGGCAAGTTTGTCCGCAGATTCATCTGCTTCTATGCTGCTGTAAGCAGTAAGCGTTTAAGTATTGTTGGTTTGGAGCTTGGCTTAGAAAGCCAACAGAAATCTACCTTTGATTCTGACTCTTTTCATTATTTAATTTTTTTTTTTAGTGTAGTTCTTAAACTTCGACCCTTTGGAGTTTCTTGTACTCATAATTTAGCTTGCGCTCATTATTCTGACATGAAATGCCATAACCAATTAGCAACATAAAACCCACTTAACTTGCCACACTCAACGGGTCAAAGTAGCCTGAGGAAAATCATTTAACCAGATATTTTGCAATGAGCCAAAAACCATGTACACTTTCTGTTACAAAAAAATAAGAAAGAAGAAAACAATTCGCAGAAAATGTAAAAATAATAATTGGCAGCAGTCAAGGAAAATATGTGTCACGCAAGTTGTGTTGTTGGTGGCGCCGTAAGTTGCCAATCTCCAACTGCTTTGCGATTTTGCAATGTCATAAAATCCACAGCTACTGCCATTTACCATCACCATCACCACATTAGACCCTTAGCCGGAGGCTTCTATTCAATTGGCGAAGCATAAAAGAAAAGTTTCACTTTATGTGCAAATGGATAAGGGGATTGTGCCTGGCGTGCCATGGACTTTGGCTTTGACTTTGGCTTGGTTTATGTTGGGCTTTTCGGCACTAGGCCAGAGAGCCACGAGAAGCGACACGCTTGGCCAGTTGGCCAGTTCTTGGCATTGGCCAGCAGACAGAGATTGATGATGAGCGGTCTCACATAAAAAACTTACGCAATTTTAATGTAATTTAGTTTTTCATCTGATTTTGTTTTTGTTGAGAGATTCACTTTCTTCTTTGGCTTTTCTCTTCTTTGGCAGTTTGGTTAATTTGCATTTGAAACGCTGCAGCAGCTATGCGATTGGTAAGCAGACCACCTGGCGGCGGATGCCATTGACCGAAACGGCACAGAAAACTAATTTCCTCATTTGCAGGTTTTTGGTGTTATCGCCGTTGTGGTGGCTCTGGTCCACGATGCGGCTGCGGTGAAACGCGAGGCTCCACTGAACAATGCCTACCTGCCGCCCTCTTCGGCACAGAGTCCATCTTCTAAGTATGGCGCTCCACCGCCGAGTTCGTATTTGCCGCCCGCCTCGGGGCCCGCCCCGTCTTTTAATACCCATCATCATCACCATCATCACAGCTCAAGTGGTCCTTCCAGTAGCTACTCGGCACCTGCCTTAGGTGGCTCTTCGGGTGGTGGGCCCTACCCTGCGGCAAGACCCTCTAGCTCTTACGGACCACCCTCGCGACCTGCCCCTTCATCTAGCTATGGCCCACCGCCCAGTCGTCCCAGCCAGTCCTATGGACCACCGCCAGCCAGAAAGCATCAGTCTCGCCGTCCTTCCAGCAGCTATGGCGCCCCTAGACCTGCCGGTCCACCTGCACAGAGCTATGGAGCACCAGCCCCTCCTTCTTCTAGCTACGGTCCACCCAAGTCTTCGCCGCCTTCGCAGAGCTATGGAGCACCAGCCCCTCCTTCATCCAGCTACGGGCCTCCCAAGTCATCGCCGCCTTCTCAGAGCTATGGAGCACCAGCCCCTCCTTCATCTAACTACGGGCCACCCAAGTCGTCACCGCCTTCTCAGAGCTATGGAGCCCCAGCCCCTCCTTCATCCAGCTACGGTCCTCCCAAGTCTTCGCCACCTTCTCAGAGCTATGGAGCACCTGCCCCTCCTTCTTCTAGCTACGGTCCTCCCAAGTCGTCTCCACCTTCACAGAGCTATGGAGCTCCTGCTCCTCCTTCCTCTAAATACGGACCTCCAAAGTCAGCGCCCTCGTCCAGCTATGGACCTCCCAAATCGGCCCAACCCTCGTCCTCATATGGAGCCCCCGCAGCACCTCCTTCTCCCAGCTATGGTCCACCAAAATCAGCACCTGCACCACCATCATCCAGCTATGGCGCCCCTGCTAGGGCCCCAACCAGCTCTTATCTACCACCCGCCTCCCGGCCATCCAAACCCTCTTCGACTTATGGCGCTCCCAGTGTGAGCAGTTTTGTGCCTCTGGCATCGGCCCCCTCATCCAACTATGGAGCTCCTTCCAAGACGCAAACTTTGGGCAGCAATGGCTATACATCTGGACCTGGAGCCTCGTACGATGCACCCGCTCCACCTTCATCTTCGTATGGCGCTCCTTCCAGCTCCTCATCGTTCCAACCGATTGTGTCTCGACCCTCATCTTCCTACAGCGCACCTAGCTCTGGCTCAAGCAGTGGTGGACCTTATCCCTCGGCTCCATCATCTTCGTACTCCGCCCCCAGTCCCAGTGCCAACATTGGTGGATCTTACCCTGCTGCTCCAGCTAGCTCGTACTCAGCACCCAGCCCTAGCTCCAACAGTGGAGGACCCTATCCTTCTGCTCCATCCAGCTCGTACTCGGCACCCATTTCTAGCGGGGGACCCTACCCTGCGGCTCCATCCTCTTCATACTCGGCACCTAGCTCCAGCTCCAATAGCGGAGGACCCTACCCAGCGGCACCATCTTCCTCATACTCTGCGCCTAGCTCGAACAGCGGTGGGCCTTACCCCTCTGCCCCCTCCAGTTCATATTCGGCACCCAGCTCTGACTCTAGCTCAGGTGGACCTTACCCAGCTGCACCGTCAAGCTCTTACTCAGCGCCCAGTTCGAGTGCCAACTCGGGAGGACCTTATTCTGCAGCGCCTTCTAGCTCGTACTCCGCTCCCAGCGCAAGCTCCAACAGCGGAGGACCCTATCCATCTGCTCCATCTAACGCTTACTCAGCGCCAGCAGCACCGCCTTCATCGTCCTATGGAGCACCCAGTCCTCCCTCCTCATCATACGGTGCACCCTCCACTGGTTCGGGCAGTTTCAGTTCTTCCAGCAGCTACTCTTCGGGCCCAAGTGCCCCATCGAGCTCCTACGGAGCCCCCCGCTGGTAATGGTGGCTCCTCCCTAAGCTTCCCTAGCGGTCCCTCGTCCAGCTATAGTGCACCACCAGCTGGTGCATCATCTAGTTCTGGTTCTTATCCCAGTGCACCCTCATCCCGTACGATGCCCCAGCCCAAGATGCTGGCTATGCCTATTCGGGACCCAGCCAAGGCCAAGAGGTGCCCGAAACAATTCAGCAGGGCTACAGCTCCGATGGCGGCTATACCTATCGCAAGAAGTAGGCCCACCCACAAACGCATCTGTATTAAGTGCACACATCTGCAATGTCATCTCGCCATTTGAATAACCGTAAATTATGCCCCATCTAAACTGACCCCACACCTTCCATTGCAAACCCCATTGAGCATTAGTTGTAATTCGCCTACTGTTAGAAATTGTATCCAATAAAGAAGATGAGAAATATATGTGAGTTCGTGTATTGCGTCTCCTCCAAGCGATCTTCCGCTTCAGCTAATTGGCATGCCAACCAAATGACAGCTGAAGGTTCGAATGGCTATGCAAATGCCTGCGAATACCGGATATATGTACAGCTGCCACCAGCAACATCCATCTGCAACATGCGGCGGCAATTAGAGGGCAATTCTTGAGCGACACCAGTTATGAGCTCATTTTCCGATTCATATCTGCAACAGCATCATTAGCCCGCTAATTGACTCCGCGCCGAGATGGCAATTTAACAATCTGAATTGACTCTTCTAAAATAATAAAAGTTACTTGAGTTTCCACACGACATTGTGTGAATGCATTGTTCTGCCATTGGCTCCTTGTGTGTTAGTCGCTCGCTCGTACTGGGATCTGCATATTTTATTATGAGAAATTTCCGCTATTGTCTTAAATTGTCATTAGACTTGGCTTAAGTCGGTTTGGCGGTTTGTTTTTAAAAGTATTGCACAAGACGAGACCAGTTAGTTGGTAAGTTGGCCGAGTGATTGGCCAAATAAATACCATTTGTTGCAACGTAAAAGCGATGTATATAAATTCCAAATAAAAAACAAAGTATTTGCCATTAAAGTTGTTCCAGTAATCGAATCAGCTGCTTTCGCCACCGACTCAGACTGAACGAATTACAATCAGTTCGGGGTGCTAACATCAAAAGAGAAAACGGGGCTAAATGAATTTTCTTTTGTTAACTGCCAAGATGTGCCCCGCCCTAGTTAGATCAATGAGGTGTACATTTTAAGTGATCCCTTTAGTAACTCTCTGTTAAGTCTCTCTAAAGTCACTTTGTTAACTTTCTGCTAACGTTCTGTTAACTCTCTGTTAACTCCTGCTCGAACCACATAAATGTAAAATTGGTCCCAAAGGGTCATTCCAAGATTCTCTCAATCTCTTGGAGTGTGTGCTTATCATTTATCGCACAAGAGACAAAGATCAAGAGATTAAAGGCCTATACGGACATCCGAAGTACGTAATTAAACTAACTTCCCCTCACGTTTCGTCGCCGCACAGTGGCCGGTTTAGCGAATTTAGCGTTGCAAAAATCAAAAATTGATGGTCGATTTTTTGGATCGCTTTAATTTAATAAAGTGAACCCCAGATGGCCCGAAAATGTTTAGTTTATTGAATTTGGTCAATTATTTTGGATTTTACAGTTCAAAGTTGAACAATTTTTCAAACTGATAAATTTTTGTATTTTATTGGTTTCAAATGTTACGTTTCGGAACGTATAAAACCCAAACGGAAACTCCGATTGCAATTTGGTTTTTTGCTTTTTAAAGATGCATCAATTTTGTAGAAAAAAATAGTAAGAAAATTTTATTTTTTTGCTTAAATTATTAGAGTTATTGTCGTTTTACTGAAGTACTACTTTTGTACCTTATTTTCCCACTTTGATGGACTGCGAAAAGTAAATTCACGCTCATACACGCTTCTAGAGTGAACAATTTTTTATTTGATATTTTCGACCTGGAGATATTGTACTCCGAATAGCCAAATAGCTGAAATCAACGTTTTCCTCTTTGCCTTTTCCCTGTTACGACATTGCAGCTGGGTTTTCCCTCCAATTCCCACCCACTTCCCGTCCATATCCCACCTACCTACCACCCAAAGTCCACCTAAATCCCACCCTAATCTCACCCACATCACACTCGGTAACCGCCCACACACCACCCGCATCACGGTCCCATGCACTTCCCACCCACTTTCCACTCACATCGTACCCACTTACATAACACCCACCCACATCCGACTCACCTACCACCGAAGTCCTACCCAAATCTCAGACACATCCCATTCATTTCCCACCCACTCCCCACCCACTGCCTACACAAATCCCACCTAAAGCCGGGTATCCAGCATCGCGGAAACTAAAAATTCCTGTCAAACTTCATATAAAAAAACTGTGCCAGGAATTTTTTGTTTACCTTTTCGTTGCTTGTGTATCCAGCAACATACACATTTTCTTATCGATAGTTGGCATATCGATAGCGTGTGTGGATGGCGAGAACAGCTGACACACAGCGCAGGAATATATTGTCAACAATTATTTTGGATGTCACGAGCGAAAATTTTGGGGAAATGCTTTTATATCTTTTTGTTATGAGCTATCATCTGGCTGGGGAACCATCAGCGTGCAAAGATTGGTAGGGGATGGTGCCAAGGGCACACTTTTGCAAATTGATGAGACCGCCAGAGGGACGCTTTCCATAGGTGCACCAATTGGTCATGATACCTGCAAGTATGCATATTAATTTGAGCGCATAATGGCAAAACGTCTAAACCGCGATATATATGTTTGTAGTTATATGCCCCTCATACCAGAGGCCCACATATGTAGGTGACTCTTGTTTCTTAAGGGCAGTGGATCATGCCGTACCCCATAACGGGATAGCCCAGATCCCTTAAGAAGCCAAGGGAGCTCCAATGCCATTAGCTGCAACCGTAGCCACTGCCCGAGTCTCATGGACTTTCCTGGTCAAGCGGCGGTTCAGACACGCCAAGGTATTAAACGGCGTTATCCGTATATGGAACTCTTGATTCTAGGAGTGGCACTCAAGCTACTTTTCCGGGTCTCATATATGGCAATCTTGTTGACTCTTTGAACGATTAACGGCTATGTTCCAGCGATTCGCCCATCGACCAAAGCCCAGGTTCTGATCCAGCCACTGAGTTGACAATCTTCTATCCGACAATGAAAAACTTCATTTGATTGGCGTATAACTAAGAGGTCATATTACTTTGGAGATGATTGCATTATAAAGTAATGCAGTTAAGAACATGCTGCAGTGATGTTTTGCGCCATCCGGGGCACACTGCAAAGTGTCATGCTCAGCTATCATCCTATCATTCCCAAGTATAAAGTATGTAGCACCGTCTCCGAGCAGCATGCTTCCTCCAAAAAATACTTTTTTTCACATTTATTATACCCTTGGAGAGGGTATATTAAAATTGTCCGGATGTTTGTAACGCATAGAAGGAAGCATCTCCGACCACATAAAGTATATATATTCTTGATCAGCATGACGAGCTGAGTTGATATAGCCATGTCCGTCTGTCCGTCCGTCCGTCTGTTTCTATGCTATCTCCTCCGTCAGTTTTAAAGCTATCTTAACCAAACTTTGCACAAAGTCCTTTGGTATAAATACGCTGCACATTTGTCGGAACCGGCCGGATAGGATGACTATAGCATATAGCTGCCATAGGAGCAATCGGTTGAAAAACAAGTTTTAGTGAGAAAAACTTTTTTGTTTTGAATGCTATCGCTCCCAACGCTCGTATTTATAAGTTCTTAATGATTTTACATAATTTCACCAAGGCTTGTCGAAATCGGACAACTATATAGTATAGCTGCCATACAAAAGTTAGGTCTGAAAAAAAGTCTTAGTGAGAAAATTTTTTTTGTTTTCAATGTTATCGCTTCCAACGCTCGTATTTATAAGTTTTTAACAATTTTACATAATTTCGTCAAAACTTTTCGAAATCGGACAACTATATAGTATAGCTGCCATACAAAAGTTAGGTCTGAAAAAAAGTCTTAGTGAGAAAAACTTTTTTGTTTTCAATGTTATCGCTCCCAACGCTCGTATTTATAAGTTTTCAATGATTTTACATAATTTCACCAAGGCTTGTCGAAATCGGACCACAATATAGTATAGCTGCCATACAAACTGGCAGCCATATATCAAGCTCCAACGGTATATAAACTTCGGTCGAGCCGATGTTAGCTGGCCTCTATTTTTTTAATTCAAATAGTTAACGGTGCTTAACAGCTGTTTAATCAGAGTGGCCATTCATAATTTGGGTAAATGGTCACACTGGTTTAGTTATGTTCCACACACGCAAAAAATAATTAGCAAATTCCTGACAGGAATTTTCCGCAGTGCTGGAAACAGGCCTTTAATCACAAAAACAGAGAAGTTAACAGTTAGAGAAAAGTTATCAGAGAAACTTACAGAGAAGTTAATAGAAAATTAACAGCGAAGCACACAAGGAAGTTAACATAGAAGCTTACGGAAAGTTAAAACAAAAGTTAGCAGAAAATTAACAGAGAAGCTAACAGAGAAGTTAACAAAAAAAAATAGAGGCAAGCTAACTTCGGCTCGACCGAAGTTTATATACCCTTGGAGCTTGATATATGCCTGGCAGTTTGTATGGCAGCTATACTATATAGTGGTCCGATTTTGACAAATCTTGTTTAAATTATGTGAAATCATTGAAAACTTATAAATACGAGCGTTGGGAGCGAGAGCATTGAAAACAAAAAAGTTTTTCTCACTAAGACTTTTTTTCAGACCTAACTTTTGTATGGCAGCTATATAGCTATATAATATTATATAGTTGTCCGATTTCGACAAGCCTTGGTGAAATTATGTAAAATCATTAAAATACGAGCGTTGGGAGCGATAGCACTAAAAACAAAAAAGTTTTTCTCACTAAAACTAGGTTTTCGACCGATCGTTCCTATGACAGCTATATGCTATAGTCATCCGATCCGGCTGGTTCCGACAAATGTGCAGCGTATTTATACCAAAAGACTTCGTGCAAAGTTTGGTTGCGATAGCTTTAAAACTGACGGAGGAGATAGCATAAAAACAGACGGACGGACGGACAGACGGACATGGCTATATCAACTCAGCTCGTCATGCTGATCAAGAATATATATACTTTATGTGGTTGGAGATGTTTTCTTCTATGCGTTACAAACAACCGGGTGGAAAAGATCAAAAATGACAACTCGCTCTTTCACCGCCAAAATTAAAAACATGTTTTTGTCATGCAAAAGCACTTTCAAACGATTCCTTCACTTTTGTTTTTCTTCCATGTTCTTTTTTTTATTTTCTTTTAAATCACTTTAGCTAAAAGCAGTCCAGCTGATCGATGCAGGTAGAAGCAGAGTGGCTTGACATGGTGCATTTTCAATGCTGCTTCAGCTGGTCAAAGCACATAAGGCCCACAGCCATCTTACATAGTATCCACAAATGTACTGCTAAGTGCAACATTGTCTGTTAAGTGTAACTTTCAACTTCGCACCTCCGTACATGCAAAAAGTTCAAGAGTCGAAGTTGTAACTTCTGCTTCTTCTTTCCTCAATTTTTTGTATGAAACTTCTCGCTACTTCTGATGTCCGTATGGGGCTTTAACAAAGAAGTTAACAGAGAAGTTGACAGAGAAGATAACAAAGAAGTTAACAGCGAATTAACAGAAATGCTTACAGAGAAGTTAACAGAATAATTAACAGATAATTAACTCAAATGGCGTCCTTAATATACTCTGTCGCTTTAAAACTTTTTATCCATGGAAAAGACTGCTGATCCGACCCAATATGCTGATATACTACTTTGATCAAATTAAAAATTGCATTTTTAATTTAAACTTTCCTGGGTTTTCCAATATATAATTTATTCTTTCTATAACTTTGTAACACTGTTACTACAATGTTGCCTGCTTATACACCTGAATTTGTCTCCATGTAACTTTCGGCTTATGACTTAATTGAGATGATAAAAGAAAAATTTCGGAAGGCCGCGAAATTCATTACGAAGGAGAACTTTGCCATTCGTTGGCATAAGTGTATTGCAGCGGAAGAAGATAACTTTGAAGGGGATGAACTAGATTTAGATAAATAAATTAAGATTTTTAAAATATAAGAAGAATTGGATAACAATAGTATACTAACTTTGGTCAACTAATCTCCATAATGTGGTTATCTCCTATGCATAAAAAAATACAACTATGGGGGTGCCACAGAAATCACTTTCGCTCTAAATTCGCTCGAATTTGATTTTACTCTTGAGTCGGCGATTTGCTTAATTAAAATGTTTAAAACAGCGATTTTTGTGTTAATCCAGAGATAAAAATAATTAGATTTACAATTTTTGCTTCGATATTTTGCTTAATTATTGTGCAATTTGCGAATCGATTGCTGCCAATTTGAGTTGAACAAAGTGGCAACGCCGAAGCCAAAATAATGACGAGAAGCCGCTCAAATGTTGGAAAATTTTATTATTCTTCCGAAATTGCTGTAATTAAAATAAATTATGAAACGGAAA
The DNA here is from genome assembly GCA_018904275.1 of Lordiphosa clarofinis. Lineage (NCBI taxonomy): Eukaryota > Metazoa > Arthropoda > Insecta > Diptera > Drosophilidae > Lordiphosa > Lordiphosa clarofinis. Next base: position 304,986 of record JAEIGQ010000271.1, read on the forward strand.
GCATCGAACGGATGTCCAGAGCGAAAGTTGCTTGGCTTTTATAAAGGAGCATAAGTACCTGGCCCTCAATCTCACAATGGGCGACAAAGAAGCTGCGGCTGCAACCTGTAAAGAACTGACTTTAAATCTGGCCAACGTTTCCTCCGATTAAAGCAACTTACTGCGGGGTGTCTACCCTACGCAGTCAAGTTCGAAAGGGGTTGTGAACAAGCTTAAAAAATAAAATCGCTCGAAGTCTTTCAACCATGAATGAACCAATTTCCAACGGAATTCTGGATCAAAAATAGCGTTATGTAATTTGGCTACTGACAAATAATTTGTGTTTGATGAACAAAATTTTATGATTTTCACAATTATTAATTATACAACAAATATTTGCTTTGGGAATGCTGACACCTCCTTTTTCCAATTTGCTGTTTTGAGGTCTGAATGACCGTATATCATCAATATTTGGTGTTCCAATGCTAAAAATTCCATCAATGTAAAGCAAAGCTACAAACCGGTCCTAAACCGAGCCCAGTTAAACCGCTTTGATTCGGACCATCGAACAGAGCCCACAAAAGAACCTTACAAATTGTTAAACTCCCAACACAGCTTAAAAAAAAAATTCAGTTAGAAAAACAACGTTGAAGAAAAAAAGAGAAGAACAAGAACACCCCACATGCTTTTTTCTAAGCCGCTCGACTATCAAACATAAGCAAGACCCGGCGTCGAAATCATACTCACAATGTAAGCAGTTTGCATTTTGCCGCTCAGCAAAATAAAACCAAAAGGAAAAAATCTAAATTGAAGCAGATTTCAATCTCGCCAATCAGTTTTAAATTTCTCTGGGTGTCGGTACTTTTTAATGAATACAGGGTAAAAAAATGGCTTCTCAAAATAAAGAATGAAATAAGAAAATGCACTTACTATCATTGTCTACACAAGGATTGCCCACTTCATATACCTGATTGAAGCTCTTAAAGAGTGTGGAGGAGAGCTTTTTTGTCTGCACTTAGTGGAATATTAAGCTTTTCACCACAATTCCATTGGAACTGACATTTCCCTGCACTGTTTTGATAAGCGATTCCACCCCAAAGGGGGACAACCCTCCAGTTCCAGTCTTACTACGTAGCGGCTTCCAGGCATGTGTCGAAGAGTGAACACAATACAAATTCCTGCGCACATACACAAAATGAACTCGGCGCTATTCGTGTTCACGATGCCAGCGTTGTCGCTGTCGGGACTCCAGCACTTGAACTTCCAATTTAGTTATAATTTCGCCCCTCTAAACGCAAGCACGCCGGACGCAAGAACGTGGCAGAGACGACGGTTTTGTTTCATTATCCTAATAGCCTCAAACAGAGTTTAACTAATTTTAAACGATTTATTCGTTGATCGGTTCGATCGGTCGAATAATTGATTTATGGTTTGAGTTAGAACGCGCATAAGTTACATAGTTTTAATGCGGTCGTCACGTGTTAGCTTAACAGCCGGAGCACATGTGCGGGTTACACTTTAAAACGCGTAACAGTCCGTCTCAAAAGACGTCCCTGCGTTGGGGCGACTGCTGCCATTCCTAAATACGGTGTTCCTGCCAGATCTGTGATTTACCGAAACGTACAGAGGGTATCGAAAGTTTCGCTTATCGAATTGTGCTGGAAATGTTGCATAAGTTGTGGGGCATTTGATTGGCGCGCGCCAGAAAGCGTCCGCTTCAGCCTTGCTGGGCGCATAACTTAACGTCTGCTTTGAACTTGGCACACACCCGCACGTACATCCGGTTGTGTGGCTAAAGGTGAGTTTTTCAGTCGGCCAAGGCGCCAGGGGACATGCGCGCAGAGACTCTTGCTGCGCTCGGAGCTTTGTCAGTTTTTGTGAATGAACTCGGCCGACTGACTGTGGGGTGGGGTGGTGACTTTGTTTGTGTTTTCCACTCTATGACGTACTTGTTTATTAAATATCTTTATCAAATAAAACCTTCAGAAATTGCTACTTTCGATGGTTGGGTTTTTCATACGAATTTTTAATTGCTCGCTTCATTAAAACTGAACGGGACCTGCAACTGCAATCAAATTGTGCTCCACTTGCAAGGACACTTACGGCCGTTGAAGGTGGGTTTTAAAGGTTATTCTGTTATCCTTCGCTAAAGGTCAGCTGTTCGGTTGGCCGTGGCCAATGCATTGTTTTAATATTTAAAGATGCGTGCAGTGACCAGGTAATTGTGAAAAATTTGACAAGCAGGTGGCCCCTAAAAGCACGCCACTGAATTTTCAATTATGATCTCAAACACCCAGCAAACATTTTTATCGCAGATGATAAGAATGGGATTCTTCCAAAGGTATCGCTATACTCTGGGACATCCACAGCGATTGCATTCTCATCTCCCTTCGGAAAGAAGTGGACGAAATCGTGTCTTCAGGGAGATAAAAAAAGTCTCTTCTCAAGAATACAGCGTTTTATCCTGGTGATAAGAAAAAATCCCTTTATAGCTATAAGAAAAAGTCACTTCTTAGGAATCAGAAAAAGTATCTTCTAGAGATAAGAAAGCTTTTCTTCCTGAAGATATTCTGTGTGGAAGACTTAAACACAAACAGCAACGAAAGTATGCATTTACTTGGCGGTATCTTACTAAAGTTCTGTTTTTGCATGTTCCATTGCCTTCTGTTGCTTTTGTGTGTAAAGCTAACGCGAAAAAGCTCAGTAGTAAAGTCGCCTACACATGGCCTGTAGTTAATCCTTATAAAATTTAAATTCGTATTTGTGCTGCGAAGCTGCAACGAGCAATGCTTAAAATTCCAAGGCCAAAATTAAATGTACGTAAAATGTAAAATGATTCTCAGTCTAATGCGATCAGCAAAACGTAAATCAAGCACAGGAAAAGAAAACTGCTGCTTCCAGGTACATTGATGAGTTGTTAAAGCCCAGCATTCGAGTGACAATTAACAAACAGATAATTCGAAATGCGTGCTCAGTTGATGCCAGAAGGCCATTGCCCTGATGAACGACCTCGAATACCACCGAAATTTACTGGGTTGTAAATTTTGTCGAACGTGTTTTTGAAAAAAAAAAAAAAAAAAACTTTTTTCCGGTGTGTCACATAGACGGAAATAAATTGTCCGCTATTATGTTTTTAAGACGTAATCATTAATTTATCTTCTTTGTAATTACTTTTTCTTTAGATTGAGTTACGTTCAGTTTGGTGAAGACTTTGTTAATTACATATAATTTGAATCATCCCTTGAACACAAACCTGTGAATTTTTTTCATGCAAGCACACGCAAATTCAATTAATTATTAAATGTGCTTGTATACCGAAATGAAAATCTTGGTACCGATGCGGAACCGAATACCGAAGTAAAATAGGACCTAAACGAAACCTTTGACCGAAACAAAAGTATTGAAAATTTAAAATAAACTTAATATGCATATATAAGAAGTTTATGTCCCATACATGTCACACCTCTGTCTTGTACCATCTCTGATATCTGTGTGCTCATACGGGTGGACGGACAGACGGACATTGATATATTAACTCGACTGTTGAACTTAAACCGGATCTAAGTAGTTACCGTAGATGTGAGTATCAACATCAACTCAATATAACCTTATTGACCTAGAGCTCAACGCCTAAAACAAATTCTTAGCCGACGACATCGGACCTCGGAACATCTAATAAAAAAAAGTATTTTTTCTTTCTTTAGAAAATAGTTACCATCACCGGCCAGGTGTGAATTAACTGGCCATTAAAAAATCAAAGGAAAAGATGTCGTGTTTCATACATTTTTCGACTAGAAAATGGTATGACAAAAGATGACAGAAGGAGTTGGTCCATAGTTTGGATTTATTACCTTAAATCGGTATCGCTTACCTAATCCTCCAATCGATAGTTTGACCATATAGCGCAAGAAGAAAAAGAGAGAAAAAGAATGAAAATGCTGTAGGCATATGGGTCATTCTTTTTCAAATGGAACGGTCTCAAAATTCAACATTTTTTCTTATAATAAACAAAAAAACCGAAATTAGATCTCGACCCTCCCACCGAAACGTAATTTGCGGTTATGCCAAAAAAAAATTTTTTGTAAATTTATAAACAATTTCAAAAACGAAAAAATTTGAAAAAGCGTTTTTTAAAAACGTGATATATTGGTGAAAATCATTTTACTGTATCTAATTAAATTATAACACAGCCCAACAGTGATTTTGGTGCATATCTATTCTTAACAGATTATGTTAATATAGACTTCACTGAACAAAACTGTATCATTGGTTTTGTTCAATCAGCTCTTGTTTCCAAGATATCGCGGAAAAAAACAAAAAGTCGACTTTTTGGCACTCTAGGATTTATGGAGGCCACACTAGGCATAATTAGCTGAATTTATGAACTAATTGCGATAAAGTACATATCAGTGCCAATTTTAAAAATCATAGCCGCTATATTAGTACAGCGGAAAATGTCTAAATTGGCCTCTAAAGACAGACATTTTTCGATTTATAGCATTTTTAGCATTTTTTATAGCCCGTCAAAGCTAGCGCAGTTATTGAATTAATATTTTCGCCATCTGAGCCTATAGACAAACCTTTGATCTAATTTTGTGATTTTTATGGCGATTAAATCAATTTACTTGGCAAAGTTATAGCCTCTTAAACACAAAATTACATATTTAAATTTATAGGAGGGAAACTAGATTTGTAACTCAAATTTTTATAGGAACTGTAAAAAGGCTATTTGTTTCCAAATATAATTTATCATCTACATGTAAACATATAACAATTTATGCCGAACCAAGTAGCCCCTTTACAGTTCCTATACAGATTTAGAGTAACAATCTAGTTTTCCTCCCATAAATTTAAATATGTATTTTCGTCTTAAACACGCCATATCTTTGCCAAATAAACTTATTTAAATGCCATAAAAATCACAAAATTAGATCATATGTTTGGCTATATGCTCAGATGGCGAATGTATTAATCCAATTACCGCGCTTCCTTAAACTGGATGATTTATTTTGATAAAAATGCTATAAATCGAACAATTTCTCTCTTTAAAGGCCAAATTAGACACTTTCCGCTGGACTTATATGGTCCCTATGATTTTTTTAATTTGCAATGATATGTCCTTTATCGTTAATAGCTCATAAACTCAGACATTTATGCCTAGTGTGGCCTCCATAAATCCTAGAGTGCCAAAAATGCAAGATTTTCGTTTTTCCGCTATATCTTGGAAACAAGAGCTACTGGAACGAAACCGAAACCAGTTTTGGAATCAGTAAACATAAACTTTTCATATTTTTAAATCAACAGGGCTGCACCTCACAAAGATGGTCATTTTGTTTTTTTAAATTATTTAATATTATTGAGTAATTGTCGCTAACAATTATAAATAATTTTTTCTCAGTGTTAACCACCATGATATAGCTTCTGAAGAAATACAAACTATTGCACTAAACACAACTTAAATTACGGTGTTTTCAAGATATTAATAAACAAATAAAAATAAACCCTTACAGAAAGCTTTGCCACGCAGTCTTGCCCGCTCATATAAAGCAGAAGAGTGCATTAAAAAAGCTCGCTCAGATAAACAAATGTGAGAGAGAGCTTTTGGGCTTATAAAATCTTTTGTTTACATTGATCTGTTTTACATGATTTAGATTTCCATATTTGTGACAAAGCAAACAGTGGGCTCGATGGCATTTACATTTACAAAGTTAAACGAGAGCGTAAGTTAAAGTCGGCTCTAACCGACTTCGAAATACACGTTACTCATGAAAAAACATGTTTAACAGTTTTCCTGCGTTCCCTAGTGTGACCATCCGAAAAGTATGCACCATTTTTCCTTTTTTGCTCATAACTTGAGAACCGTTTATCCTATCTTTATCGTTTCGATTCATTTTGCTAATTTCTAACTATCTCTAGAAAATAAGAATCGTCTATCTTCAAAACTGTAGGAGATATAACGTTTTTTCCAAATTGCTAAGGCGGGAGGGGACGTGGCCGAAATTTGAAATAAACTTGATCTGCGTGCAGATAAAAGAAGCATTTGTCCCATACATGTCAAACCTCTATATCTTACCATCTCTGAGATCTAGGTGTTCATACAGACAGACGGACAGACGAACGGACGGACAGACGGACGGACGGACAGACGGACGGACGGACAGACGGACATGTCTATATCGACTCGGCTGTTGATGCTGATCAAGAATATATATACTTTATATGGTCGGAAATAATTCCTTCTGCCAGTTACATACATTTGCACGACTTTAGTTTTTTTATATTTATATATAATATTACAAAATTTGAAAGTTTTGTACCACTTTTAGTTGATTCTAATGTAAAATTGCGCTGATTAAGCTGCTCACAGTATGTCAAAAAGTAGAACAGTTCTTGGGATATCGCGAAATTTTCAATTTTAGTGTTTTGTAAAGTAGGTCTATTAAAATGCCATTTCTCTGATTTTAGTCCACCGATATGTTATAAACTGGAACAAAAATTAAAGATGATAAAATTATTTCTTAAAAAATCGACAGTTGTTGTGAATCCAACCATAAATAACGAAGTTATGGCGCTTCAAAGTTGGATTTTTGAAGAATTTTTGATAATTTTTAATTTTTTGCTGCCTTTCTTAAGTTTTTTTCAATCTTACCATAAAAATTGCTCAGGTCTCAGATATTGACAGGATCGGGTAATCTTTAACAAATATTTTTTTGCCCTTGGTCATCGAAATCGGATGAAAAAAAAACGCTATATTCACAATTAAGTAAACATAACTCTGTTTGATATTACTTGCTAGTTTTTTCAGTATAAAAATAACATCTTAGCAAGCCAAATAAGAATAAACAAGCATTAGGGTTTGTATTGCAGTTCACCAGTGGAAAATCTGTGCCGATCTGAAAGTTGAGCAATGGTAACAGGCTTGCAAAAGGATGGCCAAAGCATTGCTGTTTTGGTGCAGATGGGACAGCCGAGATCGCAGCCAACATTACTTGGGTGAAGACTGCGATGTCAGGGCCAATTTTGTAGTCGGAGATGATAACGTAAAATTTCCGCCCCTAGATCAAAAGGACAAAATTATTCTCCCTCCGTTGCATATTAAGCTTGGTCTCTTCAAAAACTTCGTTAAAGCTCTCCATAAAAAATGAAAATTTTGCGCATTTGATTTGTAAAACGATGATTCAACAACTTCTGACCCAAAATCAAAGAAGGCGTATTTGGGTCCCGCAAATCAAAAATAATGACGACAGAGAATTTTACTCGGCACTATCAGCAGACGAGGCAAAAGCATGGGAATCATTTTGCGCAGTAGTGTCTAGTTTTCTCGGAAACAAAAGAAGTGAGGACTATAAAGAAATTGTTCATGATTTATACTACAAAAAAATTGGTATAATCTCAGTCTGTTTTTCATCGAGTTTTTATATTTACCAATTTTATTTTTTTTTATTTAAGGTGTAAATAAAAATTCACTTTTTGCACTCCCATTTGGATTTTTTCCCGGACAACCTAGGCGACGAAACCGACGAGCATGGCGAACGCTTCCATCAGCAAATGCAGCAGATGGAGTTTCGCTACCAAGGCAAGTGGGATCCGGCAATGATGGGAGACTACTGCTGGTTCTTGTTGCGAGAAGCACACAGTCTGCACAAAAAACAAAAGCGGTCTACATCATTTGAGTACTTTTATCCAACCTTGAACTGCAATACAAACTCCTAATGCTCTACGTTTATTCTTATTTGGCTTGCTAAGATGTGATTTTTATACTGAAAAAACTAGCAAAAAATACTCTCAAACAGAGTTATGTTTACTTAATTGTGAATATTGCGTTTATTTTTCATCCGATTTCGATGACCAAAGGCAAAAAATGTTCGTTAAAAATTACCCAATTCTGTCATTATCTGAGACCTGAGCAATTTTTATGGTAAGATTGAAAAAAAACTTAATGAAAGGCAGCAAAAAATTAAAAATTATCAAAAATTTTTCAAAAATCCAACTTTGAAGTGCCATAACTTCGTCATTTATGGTTGGATTCACAACAACTGTCGATTTTTTAAGAAATAATTTTATCATCTTTAATTTTTGTTCCAGTTTATACATATCGGTGGACTAAAATCAGAGAAAATGGCATTTTAATAGACCTACCTTTTTTCAAAACACTAAAATTGAAAATTTCGCGATATCCCAAGAACCGTTCTACTTTTGACATATCTGAGAGCAGATTTGAATTCAGCGTGCAATTTTATATAAGGATCAACTATTTAGAAGCCGGGATCAAATAATTGTTGCATAGTGTAATTAAACGTTCTGCTCCGGACAAAGAGTTTTGTGAACGAAAAAATTTAAATCACACACAAAAATACCGGGAGATCCTAAAAGTATACAACAGTTTTCTTATCATGCTAATAGTCCATTTTTTTTCCCCCATTTCACCCACCCACAGCTAAAGGTCAGCTCATTCAGCAAGATATCCATTAACACACTGCAACGAGCTAGTTAAATAATCTCTGGTGGAACTATCGAGTGAACTCCTGGTATCAAAATGATTAATATAGCTGGATTGGTGAGCATAGTGCTCTTTTATGCGCTCATTCTGGTGGTGGGCATTTGGGCTGGCCGCAAAAAACAGTCTGGCAATGACTCAGAGGAGGAGGTTATGCTGGCTGGACGCTCCATAGGTCTCTTCGTGGGCATTTTTACCATGACCGCCACCTGGGTGGGTGGTGGCTATATCAATGGCACAGCGGAGGCAATCTACACGTCGGGCTTGGTCTGGTGTCAGGCGCCTTTTGGCTATGCCCTTAGTTTGGTCTTTGGTATGTTTTGCTTAAGTTTAGTATAAACCTCCAAGGTGAATACTAAGCTTTACCCTGCTCCTTTGTGATCCCAGCTTAACAATTTCTTTCTCTAAACTTTAAGGTGGCATCTTCTTTGCCAATCCCATGCGCAAACAGGGCTACATCACCATGCTGGATCCCTTACAGGATTCCTTTGGCGAGCGCATGGGTGGCCTACTCTTCTTGCCAGCTCTGTGTGGCGAGGTCTTTTGGGCTGCCGGCATTCTGGCCGCCTTGGGTGCCACACTGTCCGTCATCATTGACATGGATCATCACACTTCCGTTATCTTGTCGTCATGCATAGCCATTTTCTATACGCTCTTCGGCGGTCTGTACTCGGTGGCCTACACGGATGTGATTCAGTTGTTCTGCATATTTATTGGCCTGTGGATGTGCATACCATTTGCCTGGACCAATGAGCATGTGCGTAGCTCAAGCGACATGGATGTGGACTGGATAGGTCATGTGGAGCCAAATCAACGTTGGTTTTACATAGACTACGGCCTGTTGCTGATATTTGGAGGCATTCCATGGCAGGTGTACTTTCAGCGGGTGCTCTCCAGCAAAACAGCGGGCAGGGCTCAACTGTTGTCGTATGTGGCCGCCGCGGGATGTATCTTGATGGCCATTCCACCTGTGTTAATTGGGGCCATTGCCAAGGCTACGCGTAAGTACCACGTTACAAAGTCGAACTCAGCACGATAAACGACATCTTTCTTAGAGATAAGGAAACTGAAAATATGCATAAAGCTTGACCCTTACACTGGAGCGAATCTGTTACAAACTATTTGTTAAGCAGATTGTAGTGATAAATTGCACTCTTAAAGAATCATACCATTTAGTTTTTGAAAATCAATGCAGACTATTCGTTCCGTTTTTCTTCTTAGTTCACTATTCTTTTTATTGCTCATAACTTGAGAATAGTTTACCCGATCTTTATCACTTCGGCAAATCGATAAATAATGCTAGTTACTATATATCTCTAGAAGGTACGAATCATCAATCTATAAAACTGTGGCAGAAATTACGTTTTTCCAAATTGCAAGGGCGGGAGGTATAAAGAAAAACATGTCAAACTTCTATCTATTACCAAGAGTTCTCAGACTCTTCGTTCATACTGACGAATAGACAGACAGACAGGCAGGGGGACTCGACTACATCGACTCGGCTATTGATGCTGATCAAGAATATATATTAATACTTTATGGGGTTAGAAATGATTCCTTCTCCATGATACATACACTCAGAATAAAAGCCAAGAACTTTGTACTAAAATCAAGTACGAACGGTGTCAATGGTACGGTTCATGGAATCAAACCGGAACCGGTACCGTATACCGAAAAGAACCGATTGAAAATCATAACCGGAACCTATACTCTTCATTTTTGGTATACCGGTATCAGAGAACCGATATTTTTAGAACCGAAAAAAACCGAAACATTGTACCGGTACGGTTTCGGTTCTGAGTGCAAACACTAGACTGAGAAACGAGCAGTTAGATTTGGCGGATTTTTACGCAGTTTGGCTAAATAGTTAGCTTCAAATAAAAACGAGAAGGCCAAGCTAACTTCGTCTTTGCCGAAGTTTTTATACCCTTGCAAATGTCTTAATACATCAGAGTTTACGAACGTCAGCATTAAAACAAACAATTTTTCTACATAAAACCCACTTTTCGACCGATAGTTCCTATGGCAGCTATAAGATATAGTCATCCGATTTTGACCAAAACTTCCAAATCTGTGTAAAAGCGTATAAAACTAATAATTGTCGAAGCGGAAGGCGTTTACATTAAAAACAAAAAGTTTCCTTACAAAAACCCACTTTTCGACCGATAGTTCCTATGGCAGCTATAAGATATAGTCATCCGATTTTGACCAAAACTTCCAAATCTGTGTAAAAGCGTATAAAACTAATAATTGTCGAAGCGGAAGGCGTTTACATTAAAAACAAAAGTTTTCTCACAAAAACCCACTTTTCGACCGATAGTTCCTATGGCAGCTATAAGATATAGTCATCCGATCCGGTCGGTTCCGACATATTAGCAGTGTGCAGTAAAAAGAAGACTCTGTGCAAAGTTTCAGCTCAATAGCTTTAAAACTGAGAGACTAGTTTGCGTAGAAACAGACAGACGGACAGACAGACGGACAGACGGACAGACAGACAGACGGACAGACAGACGGACGGACAAAGCTCAATCGACTCAGCTCGTCGCCCTGATCAAGAATATATATAGTTTATGTGGTCGGAAATGAATATTTCTATGCGTTGCAAACTTCTGGGCAAAATTATAATACCCTTTGCAAGGGTATAAAAAGGTTTTTGGCTTAGCAGTAGTGTTTCGTGCTAAAAAACTCTAATCAAATTTTTCCAGAGTCGAGTTTTCTCACTAGACCACAAGACCAGTTTTCGCACAAGAGAAAGGGACTTACAGTTTAACGCCGGATCTGAACGGCAAAGTTTGAGAATTTGCTTTTTTATGGCTAATTACTTCACAGCTGGCGCCAGTAGCTGGTGAAGGTGACCGTATGTGTAAAAGCTATTTTCTAAGGAAAGAAATTCTAGTTCTGTATAGGATAGCCAAAAACTAAAATGGTTTCCTTTTACTTTCTATCAAAGGTACACAGATTTTATTGGGTTATTGGAAAGGGATGTAACGGCCAAAAGGAAGTATCTCCGACCCTATAAAGTAGTTATATTCTTGATAAGCATTAACAGGAGAGTGAATATTGTCATGTTCGTCAGTCTGACTGTGTCTAAGTTGGTAAGAACTAGAGCACTTTTTTTTTAAATTTTGTAGTTAGATGGTTCGTAATCAGCCACAAGGCAAGACAAAGGTTTGACTAAGATCGGATAAACCATAGTAAAGTTATGAGCAAAAGAAAGTTCGTAGGCATGAACTTTCGCAGACTGATTTCTGAATTTTTTTTTTATACCCTTGGAGATTATATTAAAATTGTTCAGATGTTTGTAACGCATAGAAGGAAGCATCTTGATCAGCATGACGAGCTGTGTTGATTGCGTCTGTCCGTCTGTTTCTATGCTATCTCCTCCGTCAGTTTAAAAGCTATCTTAACCAAACTTTGCACGGTCTTTTGGTACAAATGCGCAGTGCATTTGTCGGAATCGGCCGGATCGGATGACTATATCGTATAGCTGCCATTGAAACGATCGGTCGAAAAAGTAGTTCTAGTGAGAAAAACTGTTTTGTTTTTTAAAATTTTGTCAAATTTTAGTGCCATATAACAAACTGGCAGTCAGATATCATGCTCCAAGGGTATATAAACTTCGGTCGTGCCGAACATAGCTTGCCTCAATTGTTTTCTTTTGACACTGATTTCATTTGTTTCCCCTCTTCTGTAGCATGGAACGAGACGGACTACAAGGGACCGTATCCATTGACCATCGATGAGACCAGCATGATATTGCCCATGGTCTTGCAATACTTGACACCTGATTTTGTATCCTTTTTTGGATTGGGCGCTGTCTCTGCTGCTGTCATGTCATCGGCCGACTCCTCCGTGCTCTCGGCGGCCTCCATGTTTGCACGTAATGTTTACCGATTGATTTTCCGTCAAAAGGCTTCCGAAATGGAAATCATTTGGGTAATGCGTGTCTCTATCATAGTGGTTGGCATTTTGGCCACCATCATGGCCCTGACCATTCCCTCCATCTATGGATTGTGGTAAGTGTCAGTCTGTGGGCAGGCTTGATGTTTACTAAAAGGGTGGCCTTTCGTATGCAGGTCCATGTGTTCGGATCTGGTGTACGTGATCTTGTTCCCACAGCTACTGATGGTGGTGCACTTTAAGAAGCACTGCAACACATATGGCAGTCTGGCCGCCTATATTGTGGCCCTGCTCATACGGTTAACGGGTGGGGAGGCCATCATAGGTATACCTGCTTTCATCAAATATCCTGGCTATGATGAGGAAAGTAAGCAACAGATGTTTCCCTTCCGCACCATGGCCATGTTGGTGAGCCTATTTGTGCTGGTGTTTGTATCCTGGTGGACCAAGTGAGTAGATTAATTAAGGGAAGTAATTGCAAACAGTTCCATTGTCGGGTGTTTCTTTACAGAATGATGTTCGAGTCAGGCAAGCTGCCTCCCAGCTATGACTATTTCCGATGTGTGGTCAATATACCCGAAGATGTCCAACGTGTGGGTGATCCAGCTGAGTCTGGTGAGCAGTTGTCGGTGATGGCCGGTCCCATGGCCCGTTCCTATGGTGCAGCCACTATGGCTGGCAAAGATGAGCGCAACGGTCGCATTAATCCGGCTCTAGAATCTGATGATGATCTGCCCGTGGCCGAGGCGCGTCGCATGAATCAACAGACAGCACAGGCACAGGTGCAAAGATGCTGGACAAGGCCACCGGGGTGGTGGTGGTATGGCCATGCCAGCGTCAGAACAGGATAATACGGCTTTCTGAGCAAGAGTATATTAAGCGCAAAGCCTGGAAGTATGCAACGGATTTTTTGCGTATTTTTGTATTTACAATTTGAGTTGAGCTTGTTAAACTGGGAAAATGGATCGATGCAAAAGTATTTTGAAACACACAAGTGCTCAGGTAAATAGTGCAGAATGATGAGTGCAAAACTGTATTTTATCATTTAGCTCATGTAATGTGTATAGTTTTTTTTTTTTTGTTTCGTTAAAATTTTGCAAGTAGTGAAAGTGTTACTAAAACCAAAATGGTAAAATCGATACTGAAAGCAACTGAAAACATATCAAATGCATTTTTCATACAAAACAAGTGGAAACGCATTCAAATACCTTCATATTAAACTATAGAGCTGAGGCATATATGTAATGGGACTCACAATAACACAAACTGCAGATAGTTGCAACAATTTAAGTAAGCAATATCAAAGCGCAGAACCCGCCTCCAAAAAAAAAACAAAACAAAACAAAAAAATACGATATCAATGTGAATCATGTGTCCTTCAAAAGTAAGCAAAACTAAAATCTAACCAATGCACTATGGGAAAAAATTCGATTTATCTTAGCATAAGTTTGAACTTTTGTTCTTAATCTGAACATTAAAATTTGAAAGAAATTATTAAAAGTAAGCTAGGGTTTGTAACATTCGCTAAAAATGCACCAGAGATATCGATTTAAAATTTTTAACATATCAATTTGATATTTTTCTTTTTGTATAGGAGTAAAATTGATATAAAAAATATCATTTTTTTTCTCGTTGTAAGGAGCCGGTCAACCATCTGTAGAAATTAATTTCGGTACATGATATTTAAGCTGTGTTTAAGCCCTTTTTGCCTAGTGAGCTGGAGCGGGGTATTGTTGTAAAGTCCACGGCTTGTGTGCAAATAATGTCGTATTGAGAGGTTTCACAACCTTTTCCAAAACATTGGACTGATACACTTTTATAGAAGTTTCACATAAAATGCAGCTTAGTGACCTTATCACAGACGACTCCCTAAATAACCTTCACATAAGCCAGTTGGTGACCACTTTGAACTATTGGTATGAGTTCGGACGATGAGGATTCGTTTGTGAGCATTGTTAGAGCACTTTGATATATGAGTGGCCAGAGAGTCTTCGAGGTTGCTGGAAGGATTAATGTGGCAATTTCCAATAAGTTGCTCTACAATTTGAAACCATTGATCGACCGATTAAACAATACAGTACTAGGTAGAAACACTGATGAGCAGAAAATAGAAAGCAATAAAAATTGACATCGGCTCATGTCTGGCACAAGTCGTTGTTTTTGTTTGTTTTCGATGACAATCTCACTATCGAAAAACAGAGATAGTGCGTAGTGCATTACTCTTCGTCTGGCGTAGTGCACACTTTCGACAGAACAAATTAAGTTCTGCGCCGCTGGGAAAGAGCTTTGAGTTTATTAATAACCATTTCGGTAACGGTCAAGTCTTTTCCAAAGAATATCCTAACTAATTAGTTAAATGTACTTATTCGTCCTTGTGTACCAAAATTACTTCAAAGAAGCATAATTAAAATACAACATAACCATTAACATTCACTCATCTAGTCAATCATTTTGTCCTCCATTCCTATGATTATCTCACTGTGTCACTTTGATTAAGACATAAGTTATTCACTTTTTACTCACTTTGGAGAGCTTTGATGTTTCACTTTTGGTTTTATTTTTTAGTGAGTGCGACTATAGGATAGACATAGGGTGCCAATCGAACGTAAAAACAAGAAACAAACATAAAAACAGGCCATAAAACCGCCTTCAAAAACGAATCCGTGCCTTTGTTAAACGAAAAGTGGAAGAATTCTATAATTTACGCAAAGGTTTGGAATAATTTTAATTTTAAATTTCGAAAAAAAAATCGATATACGGCATCATTTTCATAGGCTTTGCACACTGGAAACATAATTAATGTAGATTGTTAACAAGGCCAGAAGTGATCTTTGGCATTTCCATGACTAGGAAATATAGACTTATCTATGGCTAGAAATTCGAAATATCAAATGCTTTAAGTTGCATATATAAGTTTTTCTGGATCCGATCCAATCACTTGGGAACAGTTCTGTTCAGGATTATTGGGACTCTTAAAAATGCAATTGCCTTTTATCATATCCTTTAAAAACATGAAAAGCTACTTAACTTCTCCTGACTGGACTGAGAAATTCCTAAATAGGTTCTGTGTAGGCAACCTGCTATGTTTTGTGTACAAGTCAAAAGCTGAATATAGCTATGAGGAAATAGAACATCATAACCACAACATTTCCACTCTAAAAATAATTATATTTAAATTTTTTCCAAAGTGACATTTAAATCCTGAAATTTTGGTTGACGAATTTGACAGCAATTTTTATATATAGCAACAAAAGTTATGTTAAACTTATCCTCTTCTATACTTAAGAAGACGGTCCTTCCACTTCACAATAGCTCACTATTTTGTATCGTTTTCATTAGTATTAAATAATCTACGGCCGATTTCACATCTAGTACAAAAGAGCTGTCTTACACATAAATATAATTGTAAGTTTATCTGAAAGATAAGAAATCTGTCCATATTTATCCGATGTACATCTATTTCGGTGTAGATGTGCAATACAAAGCGAAACTAAGATTTGATGTGTTCAGTATTAAACAAGGCTGCCAAGCTCTAAAATTTTGCAGAAGGTTCGGTCCGTAGGTTTCGAACCCTTTGTAAAGATTAAGGCTCGGTTCGCGTACCGGTTCCTGAAATCCGTAAACCCAAGATTTTGGTTCGAGCCTCGGTTCGCTGATATAAAAGTACTTATTATTTATAATATCCAAATAATGTAATTTCTGTTATCAAATTTAGTAGCTGACATTTACAAAATTTTTCTATTGCTTTTATAAACTTTTCTTCTTTGCGATGATTGAGTCATTTAAAGTTGAATTTTGAAAAATCTTATTAAGGGCCGTTTTCTCATGTTGCTGTTTTTGCAAATCTAGGTGGATTTCTTACACATACATGCAACGAAATGCAGGAAATCCACCTAGATTTGCAAAAACAGCAACATGAGAAAACGGCCCTAAGAATTTGTTTTTGGAGCTTCAATCCTTCAAATGTCAGACTCTTCTTCAAAAAATCATTAACTACTACATATTGAGAGTGTGCAGCACGACAAACTGTAATTATGGAAAAAGTTTTTCTGCTCGATCCACATTCGCTCCTTTATCGACGGTGATAGTAGAAATCTGATCTAGAGAAATGTTGTATAATTGTAGAATTTCTTGAACGATCCAAGTCAGATTACAAGAAATTTCTATATTATACATAATTTGGTGAACCGAACATAATCTTTCAAAATAGTGGTCCGATTCCTGTTCAGGTTAAAGAGTCTAATATATACAGGGGGTTCGGTTCATGGTCCGGTTCGTCGGACCCAAAAAACCAGAACCGAACTGGTTCTATGTGGTTCGTATCAGTATCTTTAACCCCCCCTAAAATTTTAATAGAAAAATCTAGTTTTCGAATAATTGTTCCTATGTCAGCTATATCAAATAGCGGACAGATTTTTTTTTCAAATTTTAGAAGAACATGCTAAACTATGTAAAATTGTTTGTCTTATCTTATAAACAAACAAGTTTTCATACAAGTACAATACCTTTTTAAACGGTCTTTTATAAACAGACATTTGATATAATTATATGTGAACATATCGATAATATGCTAAGAAAATCGAAATTTTGACCATAGTGCATAAAGCAAACAAAATACATATCAAAAACCAAACGAAAGATAACAAATACATATCATCGGTGTAACTTATGTTTGTAAGCTATATAAGAGTAAATCGATATATATACACTTAAACTATACCATTATATATATATACTTGTATGTAAATTATGCAAACAAAAATAGTCCTTTAAGTATAATTGAAGCATATTGAGTTATATAGACAAAAGAATTTTAGCTGCTCTCAAAGAGCAAAAACCACAAAAGTATATAAACAAAGCAAACAAACAAAAAACTATCGAAAATGTTATGTCGTAGTACCTAAATATATCTATACATATACAACATATATACATACCAATATATGTATATATCGAGAAACCAAACACTGAATTTAGAAAGTTATACCAAAAAAATGACACCTACGACCCTGCCGAAAATTCCTGGGCAAATATTTATTTAATTGTTCACACACGCTGCCTATAATCCCATAACAATATTATGGAATATTTCATAAAAAGAAAGATTTTAAATCACTTTTCTTCAGTATGTGTGCTGATTTCTGTTGTGTTCTTTATTATTTATTTTCTACCCTTCCTTTTCGTTCAAGATTTTGTTAAGTTTTTCTAGTAAATATTTTTGTTTTTAAAATTATTGAAATTTGAGAATTCTTTTTGAAAGAAAATTAACCTTCTATTTTTATTAAATTTGAGCATGATGGTTAAGTTGTTCCAAATTGTGGAGTTGGATTCGTATTAATTGGGGTATTAAATTTGAAAAATCAGGGCTTACATTGACTTCAACGACCTTGATGTAAATCAGGGAGCAATCTCATAAAGCTTCGGAGTTTTGAGGAAAAATTTACCTATGGTAAATGTTCCATAATATTGAGGTTATCTCTATAGTACTTGCTCTAACCGAATTTTCAAAAGTATATCTTGAACAAAAGATCAATTTTATCTTTAGAACACGAACTGTTGTACTCATTGTTGTCGAGTTAATTTTGTTAGCTTCGTTAAATAAGTATTTAATTAAGTTTTTTATATTTATTTCTTTAATTGACAATATATTTTGATAACTGTTTTCGTTTCATAATATCACAAATATTTCCTAAAAATTTCAACACAATATCTATCGTCATATAGATTAAAGAAATACCAATTTCCAAAAGTTTCTTTAATGTTTCCCAATTAGTTTTCCAAATTCCATTCAATGAACTGAAAGATGTGCTTTGGTTACGTTATATTATAAACTTTATAAACTGTTACTTAACCACAAAACCAACTAAATACTATTAAAAAATATTAACTAACTCACTTAATTGTAATAAATGTTGACTGCTTTTTAAATGAACCTCGTCTGTTTGTATTGGGGTAAAAGTTTTTAACATTTACAGAGCTACCTACATTCATAAATACATATGTGCGTTGCTATTATTGTTACTGAGATCTGAGTGTGTATCATTCGATAAAGTTCCGATATTTGATTCCTAAAATTTATCTGTGTGTTACATTGTACAAAAGCAACTTAAGTACTCGAATTGAATTGTTTATCAAGTTACTTACTAACTACTTACAAAACCACCAACTATTTTATGTATTAAACCATAACAACCCTAAGATGAGGCGTGAGAAAGAAAGAGAGGTAATGAACTTAATTTGTTGAGCCTAATAGTTGGCATCTAAATCTATAGCAAATAAATCAGTTATTGTTATTCAATTTGGTGTATTTCTGAATGTAATTTATATTATTTAAGCAGCATTATGTTAATCAAACGAAATGAATACATATCAATGTTTAAAGCATAGCATGAACCAAACGAAAGAAAAAGCAAAGAAAAAGTATTGAACAAATAAAAGAATTATATATTAACATGGTTTCTCTGTTGATGCGAAAACCACGTTGCACTTGTTATTGTTTTCTTTTGTATCTAGCTATCAAACCCCGATCTCGACATCATCGTTGAGATTAACATACAGGGTTTGTAAGGAACGTAATAATACTGAGTCGACTTAATAAAAATTATTAAGCCAATCGTTCTTTCAAAACTTTAAAAATAGGCTCCTTCTGCGTAGATGCAGCGCTGCCAGCGTGATATGCTGCTTGGATCCCCTCAGTCGTCTCAAAATGCTTCCCATTCAGGCGAGGAAACAAATAAAATTTGGGGGAGAGGGCCACATCTGGGCTGTAGGGCGGCTACGGAAGCGTTGGGATAGGAGCCTTTGCTTCCACTAGCCTCAATTTCTGGTCGTCAGTGAGCACTTTTGTCATGAACCACAGATTTTGGTAAATTTAACATCTGGGCAATTAAACGAAATATTAGTTGACGGTCAGAGTTAAAAACTTTGCGCACACGAGTCACATTGTCGGTGTATATCAAAATCGAAGGTCTTTCAACACGGTTGTAGTCGGCGCCCTCTTTCCGGCCCTCCAAAAAGGAAATGCGCCACCGAAACTCACCACTTCTTGCTAAAGCAACATCTGGGTAAGCCTGCTTGATCATATCACACGTCTCTGTCGAAGAGTTACCGAGTTTCACACGGAATTTAATCGCGTACCTCCTGCCCTGAATCTCCAAGTGCTCGGAAACAATTGACCAGCCGCTCGTTCGTTAACTCGGAACTCCCTCTACCGAATCCAGTCGGTGCGCGCACGCTCTGAAGTACAGTCGCAGCGGAAGAAAATCAGTCCTAGTACTTTTCGGTGATATTTCGAAGAATATTACGAAATAAATTTAATTGTGATTTATGTTTATTAAAGTGTCACCCCTAAACAGCTGTAACCATGATACAACTATGACAGGGTTCCCCAAAGGGGAGAGCGCTAAAACGTGACGGTGTCTCTCTCTAACACACAATCAAGTATTACTTCGGCAATCATTCGGCAAGTCAGTTCGTGCTCCCGGGGCTATCGCTGGGGAACTCGGAACTATGATAGGTATAGCGCTCTCTCAGCGTGCTCTCTTTTCGGGGCTTCATAGTTTCAGCAAGAAGGAGCAAAAAGTATTAGAGAGGAACTTTACTCAGTCGAAACCGGTTCTTTCAGAAAATTTTCAGCAGTTCGGTCTCATTTACGTCTGTGTCCGCGTCTTATAGCTCCGTGCTCCGACTCACATGGACTTGGTTGTTGTTCACAATTTGAAGCGAGTTAATTGCGTCGCAGTTTATTATGGGATTCATTGATGCCAAATGCCAAAAAAAACGAAAGCGCAAGTTAAAGTCGTCTCTAACCGACTTCGATATACCCGTTACTCATGAAAAAACATGTTCAACAGTGTTACTGCGTTCCTTAGGGTGAACATCTGAAAAGTATGCAACACATTTTTAACTCGTCTATTTTTAACATTTTTGCTCATAACTTGAGAACCGCTCATCCGATCCTTATCATTTCTTCGGCAAATTTATTGCCGAAAAATAAAATATTTATTTTATCCTCGGCTGTTGATGTAAATTTGTTTCATTTTCTTTAATTAAAGATACTCATTAGTAGTATTCCTGAAAGTTGATTTGCTTTTGATTTGCTTTCGTGACAGCAAAAGCGAAGTAGTTGGTGTAACGACCCTGATTTCATATTTACTTGCTTTCATACAATTTACACACATATACAATTTGAATGATCCAAAGAAAAAGGGTAGAATAACTTCGAACTTTCTAGGAGATTTGTGCAGATAAGTCACCATGAACATCTTTGACCAAGTCATGCAGTTCTCAGAGAACTGTCACATTTATTTCAATATGGAGAACGTTGCAAGATTCTGCACTTCAAGATCTAGTAATAAAAGAAATATTTATTGAATGCATTTTTGAAAGCTTACGAGTCAGTAAAAAGGGATTAAAGAGCAGAGGTCTACAATGGACAGAGTCAAAAATGCTGCAGTTTTTAGACCTTGGGTTTGACTTAATAAAAGATGTTCGGGATTCCATATCTTCCCTATTCCCTATTAAGCCCTTCTAATATATTGATTATGTTCTCAAGGGAGTATGCAGGAGGGTGCAGATTTGTAGTATGCCTTGAAAGTTTCTTATGAAACAAAAGTTGTGTCAACTGAACAATAAGTTAAAAAAAATTGTTTTTATCACAAAAAATATTAAAGTCCAAAAATTTCTATCCAATGAGCAAAATCAGAAAGTTGTTTTCAAATATACTTTGAAATCAATACAGAATGAGTTCTTTAATAATTTGTTACATGGACAAAAAAAAAACAATGTATAGTGTCAATTGTAAAAGAATAATTATCAAACAAGGATAAATATTTTCCATTAATTCATCATAGTTCGCGTCCATCTATTTCGCGATATTTACCGAATTTTTGGAGCTTACAATACTATCAATACCATCAAACTAGAAAACCATGTTCGACCTCAAAACAACTTTTGTTTCGGCCCATCGAAGTCAATTTGTATTTTAATTTTGGTTAAGAAGGTATGTAAAAAACGTTTCATTCATTTTTTACCTTCATTATATATCCCCAATAATTTATTTCAATAATGATAGCAACTTTAGCAAAATAATACTCCCCGATGAATTTAGGTCTTCGTCATCCCTAATCAAAATCCTGCGTACGTCCCTTTATGTTCCAGAGAAGTTTTTGATGGAAAGAATAAGAACGAGAAAGGCAAGGCTAACTTCGTCCGTGCCGAAGTTTTTATACACTTGAAATCGCTTGTCTCAACGGTTAGCGACTTCGACCAAACTTCGCAGATCAGCTTAAAAACATTTAATATTACCCATGACCGTGATTGAGAGCGGTAATATTGAGAAAAAAAAGTTTTTCTCACAAAGACCCACTTTTCGACCGATAGTTCATCGATCCGGTCGGTTCCGACATATTGTCAGTGTGCAGTAAAAAGAAGACTCTGTGCAAAGTTTCAGCTCGCTAGCTTCAAAACTGAGAGACTAGTTTGCGTAGAAACAGACAGACGGACAGACAGACGGACGGACAAAGCTCAATCGACTCAGCTCGTCGCCCTAATCAAGAATATATATAGTTTATAGGGTCGGAAATGAATATATCTATGCGGATGAAAACATCTTATAGCTGCCATAGGAACTATCGGTCGAAAAGTGGGTCCTCGTGAGAAAAACTTTTTATTTTTAATGTAAACGCCTCCCGCTTCAGCAATTATTAGTTTTATACGCTTTTACACAGATTCGGAAGTTTTGGTTAAAATCGGATGACTAAATATTAAAGCTGCCATAGGAACTATCGGTCGAAAAGTGGCTTTTATTTAGCAAATTTTTTTTTAATCTCTGATGTATTAATATACTTGCAAGGTTATATAAACTTCGGCAAAGACGAAGTTAGCTTGGCCTTCTCGTTTCAAATTAATGCCATAATGTGTAACGTACGTAACGGCATGAAAATACTCAAACAATTTTTTAATATTTTGATGTGGAAATATGTTGATAAACATTTTTTGCCTGCTAAATCTGAATCTGGGCTTTAAATTGCTCTATCCTCAAAGTAACAAAAAGTGTTTTTAAAAAATCTTAATATAAATAATAAATAAATATCGAAGGCAAACCTGCAAAATCGGTATGTCCAACATCCGAAAATTAAATCACAAATGAATTCGAATTTTATCACAACAAACTGAGTTTCAAGACAATCGGACGAAAAATATTTATCATGCTGAAATTTGCGGGCATTTTTACGCCTGGGGGACTGATTTTCTCGACAAGGGCAAATTAAATTTTAAATTATTTCATATTATATCCTTACAATAAGAGTTTAAAGTCAATCGTATTCAAAATACAACTTTTTTTACTCAGTTTGGCTTGATGGAAAAAGTGTAACGTCTGCAATGTAACGTCCGCAACAGACAAAAACTAAGATTTTTTAACAACGGGTCGACTTATCATTCTTTTGAAAGCTGGACTAAAATTGTAATGTTTTCCATTTAATTTGTTGCATTAAAAGTTTTTATTGGTTTATTATGCAAAATTCGCTAAAAAAAAAATGTGGAAATGCACATAAGCCTCAAGGTCGACTTCCATTTTTTGAAACGTCCGCAACGGAACTTTAAGCAAGTATTACTTTTTTTCAAAAACAGTTAACCTTTAATGGTAAAATAGCTTTGAAAGTACTCCCAAAGAACATTTAGCGCCAAAAAATCCCTTAACCTCCTAGGGTTAATCAAGATTGCATTGTACTCTTAATTTTTTTCAGAATGTTTGTTGTCTGAGTGATACCAAATGAAGTTTTTTGCTTTGCTTATTAACGATTTTGTGCCTGTAATTCCGATTTTCCAACTCAATGGGGGTGACTGATCACCACTGACTCAGTTGGTCAGTTTCAGAAATACTATGGCTACAAGTAGTATAGTAGTAGTATAAGTTTATTTTGGCATATGGCAGGCATGGCCTTTTTTTACAAATCTTACATACAATTTTTCTTAGATGACAATGTTAGCATTATAAAATTCTAATTATAATTTTCTAAAATATTAAAAAAGACATTTACTGGACTACCTTTACGTTGATTGCGAACTTATCTCCCCCAATATTTGTTGCCTGTGCTTTTGAGCGTGGCTGACATATGCTGCTAGACTTGTCCAGTTGCTTCCGTTTAATAAGTTGATACATTCCTCCACACTCAAATACAGTGTTCCAAAGCATCCTGCCCTGATCTCTTGTAAAATGGGACATTTCCCCAAGAAGTGCACTGTCTCCTCGCTTTACCTCAAGTTGCACAGTGTGCATTCATTAGTATGATTTTCCAGGTGTGGGCGGTAATTTAGGTTAAGCATCTCTACTCTTGCTCTGAAAATTTGCATTATTCTGTAGGAGCCGATATCGTCCTGGAAGTAATTGTTTTAATTTAAGTTGTATGTTAAAAGTTTGTGAATTTGTCTCCCAGAGCTCTCCTCTGCTCTGCTCCAATCTCCAAACGATTGGGTTTTCCAGTGTCAGGGGGGTCTCATAGTCGATTGAGAACTGTGCTTTGGCTACAACACGTTCAAATCTGAATTGATTACAGTTGGAAAGGTCAATCAGATGTTTAAAAAACTGCACAATGAGTGAAAAAATCATTTCCTACCTCCAAAAAAAATTTATATTGTTGTGTCAAAAAAGCTCACGTTCTTTTTCCGAATATCTCATAATCGGGGGTGACAAAAAATCTCTAGAGATTTTGGACTCGGTCGGTTTGCAAAACGCTTGAAAAATCCGTCGGTGTCCCAGAACTTCAAGAGATTTCATTTTCTTATTTAAAAATCGAGTTGGAACGTTTGAGTCCATGCTTATGGCATTTTTCTCTCAAATTTATAAGCAGGGTTGTCCTTTCTTGCCAAAAAAATTTCCCATCTTCTAGTTTTGAGTTAATTTGATGTTTAAATGAAATTTGTTGATTGTGTTACATGTTTTACGACGCAGTTTTAAATTATAATTCAAATTCTAGTCATATTTTTCAAAAATAAAATTAAAAATTTTAAAAAATTTTAGCGCCAATCACCAAATGTATGTTAGCAACCCTTAGCGCATGTTGATACTCAGAGAGCGCTTGTTGGTACTCAGAGAGCGTCATCATGTGTAGAGGGCGCCAACTGACGTTGAGTAGCGAGTTGATTTGTCAATAGGGTTGTCGAAAATATATCAAAATATCAATATATCGATAATATTTTTTAAAACTGATATATTTATATCGTGATTTTTTTTTTAACAAATATCGAATATCGATTTTTTTTTGGAATATTTTATGATATTTCTGCGTTGGTAACTCTTTGATCTGGGTAGCGAGCGCAAGCGCATTTAAGAGACAGAAAATGGATTCAAATTTGATAAAAGCAAACTAGAGCGACATAAAAAAAGCACAGCCAAGTGTAATTTGTTCGAAAAAGTATTTAAAGCAAGCGTTAGCACGACCAAATGTCCCGTGTGTTGATTTTATGCAAGCCCAAGAGTCGCAAAATATAGGGCTGAAGTTATACTTTAGGTTGCCACAAACGTCATGAGAAAGTTATCCCTTAATATTCTGGAATTCGCATAAGGCGGCCATGACGGGACTATCCAGACTAGCCGTAAGGTGTCTTATTACCCCAGTGCCTTCGGAGCGACTTGCTTCTGTTATAAAATGCGCCATATGAGTCAAAGCGACGCGTCTTTTTAAAGACTTTTAAGGCCCTCTTCTGGTCTAGAAAATTTTTTTCCAAATTTTTTTTTTTGTTTTTATTTTATAGCTTAGATAATCAAAAATATAATCCCAAAAGGATTTTTAAAAATGCGAAATACCTTATATTATATGTCGACCAATGACTTCGGTAAAAAAGCAATTTTCAAATTACTTTAAACTTTAAACTCATTTATCTCGAAACAAAGTTTTTCGGACTGGTGCCCACATTTTCTCAAGTTCTACCGAACCGATTTTGATGATGTAGGGCTTTATGGACGCAGAATTAAAGCGTGGCTACCGTCCCTACCTTAATTTTTGAGAAAGAAAAAATTTTACTATTTTTTTGTACACTGGACTGCAAAAAAAATGGTGAAAAATCGATTTTCGTTTTTAAAAGGCCGAACTTTTTTTAATTCAATTTTATTTTCACAATTCAGCTTCTGACGATAATGGCATTCATACTAACAAACTTCCCATCTTCCGTTTTGTTTTCTGATAATTGTGAATCCCGGAAACGTGGGTACAATCGACACATCTGTTTTGGAAGAGCCTACTTTGGATCCCGAGAACTTTTTGAACAGCCCTCACATTCACAAATTTTTAATTTTGTGTTTTTATACCCTTGGAGAGGGTATATTAAAATTGTCCGGATGTTTGTAACGCATAGAAGGAAGCATCTCCGACCACATAAAGTATATATATTCCTGATCAGCATGACGAGCTGAGTTGATATAGCCATGTCCGTCTGTCCGTCCGTCTGTCCGTCCGTCTGTCCGTCTGTTTCTATGCTATCTCCTCCGTCAGTTTTAAAGCTATCTTAACCAAACTTTGCACGAAGTCTTTTAGTACAATACGCTGCACATTTCGGAGTGCACAGTCGGAACCGGCCGGATCGGATGACTATAGCATATAGCTGCCATAGGAACGATCGGTCGAAAAACTAGTTTTAGTAAGAAAAACTTTTTTGTTTTCAATGTTATCGCTCCCAACGCTCGTATTTATAAGTTTTCAATGATTTTACATAATTTCACCAAGGCTTGTCAAAATCGGACCACTATATAGTATAGCTGCCATAGAAACTGTCAGGCATATATCAAGCTCCAAGGGTATATAAACTTCGGTCGAGCCGAAGTTAGCTGGCCTCTATTTTTTATAATGAATTGTACAATCTAATACAAAAAACAGAATTACAAAATCTCTTCCCGCTTTCTTACCACGAGTTTGTAAAAACACGTGAAAAATATTGTTATGTTTGCTCAATATAGACTATATCTTTTTATTTTGGGGCAGAGTATTTCCTCTTTTTGGTATAAACAGGAAAAAAATTAAAATATCATTTATATCGATATATCGATGTTTTAAAAGTAATATATTTAATATCATTTGATATTTTTTCAAATCAGAGAATATCATCGATACGATATTTTAAAAATATTCGGCAACCCTATTTGTCAACATTCGGTTGGTTTTGCAAACAATTATTGAAATGTAAATTTTATTATTAAAACAATTAAAAAATTTAATTCATTTGATGCCATATATGTAGAAAAATAATGTTGATTACATTTCCAATACCAATTTTACTTATCAAAATGGTTTTAGTGGTGAATTTCGCCAGATCTCCCAACAAAACACGAGAGATTTAAAACCAACCGAAGAGATTTCTGTGACACCGAGAATTGGTTTTGGGTTGGAATTTGGTTGGAAGAGATTTCTGTGACACCGCCGAATATAAT
This sequence comes from Lordiphosa clarofinis, assembly GCA_018904275.1. Classification (NCBI taxonomy): domain Eukaryota; kingdom Metazoa; phylum Arthropoda; class Insecta; order Diptera; family Drosophilidae; genus Lordiphosa; species Lordiphosa clarofinis. The sequence continues at coordinate 331,787 of JAEIGQ010000271.1, forward strand.
AAGAATAAGACTCGAATAAGTCTCACTTATTTCCATTTTCGTTGTTTTTAATGACATTAAAGTCTTTCGAAAAATCATTCCCTTTAGCCCTTTTAACAATGAAAACTGCAACAGTGATCAAGTCAATCAAAAGACATTTAATAAGTATTTGTAATGAACAATCAAGTTAATAAAATGTGGAAACTAACGATACTTTTACTAAAGATATAATCTTTTGAGTTTAGAGGCTGATATTGTAATGCATGTATAAATAATGTATCCATTCATAATGTGAAGTTATCGAAAAACTATTTTCGATATGGAATTGTGGCAGAAATCTGCGTTCTAGCGCTCATTGTGGAGCAAAGTGGGCAAAATTATAACAATGCAAAAGTCTAGCCAAAAAAACATTTAAGTAAACACCTTAAACTGGATCATTTGTCCTAGTTTAATAGCCAAACTTTTCGTTTAAATGTGTGATGCCATCGCCACTTTGATTCGTTGGTGGCACCCATTTAGCATATTTATCCGTGTCTTCATGCTCTGCCAGCTCATTCAACTCCATGTCCACATCCTGTCGTTGTTTGTTACGTTGTCGTTGCCGTTGACGTGACTTTTTCTGGGCCGCTTCCTCTAAACTTTGCTTGTGAGTGTCATCGCCTACAGGTGGGTTGGTTGCCTGTGGCTCAGACGAATCAGCAGCTTCTGTTGTCATCACATTGACTTCCTTTATGACTTCCGGTTGAGTTGAGGTTGGCTTGTGGGCTTCCGTTTCAGCGATTGGCTTTTCGGTTAGCTCAGCATTCTCATTTGCTGTTGCAGTTGCGCAACAGCCACCTTCTCCGCCTCCTCATGTTCATCTTCTTCTTCGATTTCCTCCTCATCGGATGCAAATGCATTTGATTGAACTTTGGGCTGTGTGGTTGTGCTTGAAATGGCTTTGACCACTTTGAATTTGCTAAACTGATTCCGTTTGCCAATCATGGGAAGTTGCTTTTTGGTCGCTTTATCTTCAGGCAGGTGGGTGGGGGCTATGTAAGGCGTGGCACTGCTCGTGGTAAAAGGCAAAACCGTGGGTTTGGCTATTTTTATGAGACGTTGCACTTTTTGATGTTCGCTTTTAACACGCTGCTGCTCCAACTACAAAGGAATTTAGTAAATTAATTTTGTGACAAATTTGTTAAATTTTTAACTGACCCTCAGCTTTTTGATCTCCGTTTTGTCCACTTGCTGTACATTCTCGCTAAGCGTATCCATAAAGTTGTCCAGATCATCGCACGCATTTTGTTGTTTGGTGGCCAATTCTTTGAGTCGCTTTTCCTTTTGCTGATAGGCCGCAATCTCCAGTTCAACTTTTTCCAGTTCGGCAAGGAGTTCGCCTTCCTGTTTGAGCTGCACGAAAAAAAAAAGTTTTTTAAGTAACCGGAGACACCTTTGTTAAGAGACTCCACCTACCAAATCCTCATATGAGTGTCACACTTGTGCCCGCATTAGTCTTTCGCTGCTTTTCGCGCCACCTCACCCGTGCGATCCCAGAACTCATCCTCATCATCGGAGTTCCCGGCCTTGACAATTTTACGCTTCTGCGACTCCTGGTTTGCCTGCCTGAACTCCATGTCGATCCAGAGTGCGACATGACTCCAGGGCGCATTGTACCACACAATCCTTTTTGCGTCCCTTGTGTGACCTCCACAATAATTGGCCTGCCATTTGAATCATCCAGTGGCAATTCCACACGACACACAAACGAACCCTGCGACAGCTCATCGCATTTGTACTCCAGTTGCAGTCCCTCGCGTTCAAAAAATCCTCTTAGTGTACGCTTGGGATCATCGAAAAAAAGTTCCTCATTGTTGGTACTGGCAAAGGGATTGTGTGAGATCCGTCTCCTCATCGGCATCATCTTGCATGCCCCAGCTGACGCTCCCCTCGTTGCGATCCGCTCTTCGGCATCGAGTGCTTGGCGTTGCTTCTTGGCCAGCTTCGGCCACTTGCTGCTCGCGTTGTTCGCGCATCTCGGTGACCGTCAGCTCCGTTTCAGGCTCCTCATCCTCTTGTGGTCCCTCTAAGATGTAGGCCCGTGAGCTGCCACCCAGCTTGAGCATGTGACCCACACGCATGCGTATGTAAACCTTGGGCGGGACACGCTGCTTGTTGAGAAACGTGCCATGGGTGCTGCCCAGATCATAGATGTACCAACCCTCGGGCTGCGCCTCTGCTTGCTCCTCCACCGCCTGCGTCGCCGCCTTGGGCTTGTATTGCAGCACGGCATGGAAACGTGAGATGGTAGGATGAGCGGCGGCCACATCGTTCTCGGGTAGACGGCCAAACGACCAAAAGGCCTGACGCTGCAACTTTTGCACCTTATCTATAATTTGGCCCGACTTGAGCACCTCGAAATTGTAATTGTGATCGGTCGACGGCTTGGAAAATTAAAAAAATATTTGATATATTTATATTTCTGCTCTTGTTTTGGATTTGGCTCTTACAATATTCGACCATTTTGGGATTTGGTAGGGAGAAACTGCTGCACTTTTCGGCTTGTGCTTGGTTTTGGCTGGCTCCGTCTCAGTTTCCGTGGACTTCTCCAGCACAACGGGCTTGGGTTTTGGAGCGGGCACTTTAAACTCGTCCATATCTGCATCCAGGTAAACAATTTTGCAAAAAAATTTGAACAGCTGATCGTTAAACAGTCGGGACTGCCAACTTATTGCTTTAGCCGTTCCGTATAAGGTCACACTGCAATAAGCATACGGCCGTTGCTTGAGGCGTCGCACTGTGGGTTATTTAAACGAAAATTTTAAAAATTATTTTAAACTGATATTAATAATATTAATATTCTAATAGTGCTAATAATTATAGCTTAAATGAACTTCAACTTTTTTAAGGAAACTTTTTGAAGGAATCGGTAAATGTTTACCGCGGACTCTAAAGAATTTACGTGCAGAAATAAATTGACGGTTGACGTAAACCTTGCATCTTCTTTAAATAAATTTCAAAGTTTTTTTAATTTGTCCCTTACAAATATTCATAAACTTGATAGCATATGGGCAAATCCTGCGCACTAACGTGTTTCGTACGCATATTCGGACACGAACATAAAACATTTTGGTCTTTCAAAAGAGATACCTTTAAGTGTACTTGTTCTCTTTTTTTAAGAAATGTATTAAATTTTTACTACATTTGTTGTTAATTGCTTTTATTGATACCGTTAGTTCAAGTCAGTCGTGTGCGGACGGCCTAAGTGTTCCTCAATTTTCAATTTGGAAAGTGCATAAAAAATTCTTTGGGTTAATTTAGCACAAAAACAAGGACGTATTCGATCTGCGCGTAGTTGAAGGTTCATAACTGTGGAAATGTTATTTTAAATCTCTGTCAAAATTAATACAAAACAAAGCGTTTTTGTCATATTTTTATTATCTTAAATTCGTAGTTTTGCAATGGCTTTTATAAACAAAAAGAGAAATAAGACATGGGGCTGGATTTATATAAATTTTAGTTATATATTTTATTTTTAATAATATAACTCAAGCAACTAGTTCTTTTTGTTCAATAAGGCCGGGTTTACATTGGGGCACACTGTGACCGTGTTGTCTGTGACGCACTGTGACCAAAGTACTCAGAAGTCCAAAGTGTTTACATTGGCGTCACAGAAATTGCATGTCACAGCGCTGTGCCATGCGCTGTGACTATCTAAATGAGTACTTTTGATGTGAACGCTTCTTGTTGTCACAGAGCGCCACCTCGTTCACAAAAGTGAACATTGAACTGCTTGTGAGCTGTGAGCCAGATCCGCATAAATAAAGTAAACAACACCGGCAACAATTAAAAAAAAAAATAGAGAAGTCAAAACTATTAATCGCGATCGCCGTGTGGCCTTGCAGTGGAATGCCGATTCGATCCCTTATTGCATCCGTGGAGGAGTCAGAATGCCTCTGGAATATGACTACTGCCAATTATAAACATCGTGATGCCAAGGAGTCTGGCTGGAGCAGCATTGCCGATCAGCTTGCCGTCACCTAGAAACACGTTGTCGACAAATGGAACAGTCTGCAAAACGCATGTCGAGTGAGTGTACAATTCAATACACTCAGAGAAAAACAGCCGATCGTGCTTGATATCAAGCCGATTTGTTATCAAAAGTACGGTAAGACGGAATATTCTTGGATCTAAGCCGAAAATACTGAAATCAAGCAAGAATTTTTGAGACTGAATTTCTTGGTTTTAAATTTAGTCGGCTTCATATCAAGCATAGATCTTCTTGGTTGTGAGCATGAAAAATCTCGATTTCAAGCTTAGATCTTCTTGGTCTTACGCATGGAAAGTCTCGATTTCAAGCACAGATCTTCTTGAAAATAAGCATAAAAAGTCTCCATTTCAAGCATACATCGTCTTAAACGTAAGCATGGAAAGTCGTAATTCAAGCATACATCTTCTTGGTTGTAAGCATAGAAAGTCTCATTTTCAAGCATAGATCTTCTTGAAATTAAGCATTTGAAATCTCAATTTGAAGATTAGATCTTCTTGATTGTAAGAATAAAAATTCTTGATTTGGTTTAATTATATTTATTTTTAATGAAAATTAAAATATAACATAAATTACACAGTGTTACAGCCAAAATATACTTTCGAAATTACCTAGCACACGCTGTAGAGCAGGTCGAGTATAGCATTTTCTCATACTTGGTTTTTTCCTAACACCCCCAAAATCTGAAGTTATGGCCCAAAAAACGCTTTTTGCTTTTTTACCTCACTTAAATAGATATAACTTGCGAATGGACTGTCTGATTGCTCATAACCTTATCAATTCCGATAGCCACGAGCGGGATCTAAAACATTATAATCAATGGTTTGATTAATTTAACGCGATGGCTGAGAAATGCGGCTTACAGATCTGGCATTTTCAACTTTTTTTGAGAAATTTGAACTTTGACCATCACTGGTTTAACTATTTTATTCTATGCGATGTTTCCTTAAAGCTTGTAATAAAAGCCCATTTAATTCTCCGTCGAACGGTTGTTGTCCCAATGAATTTGGATACCGTTTTACGAAGTAATGCGCGATTTTCTGAGTACACATCGACAATCTAGTATTTTTTTTTAGTGTGCTAACATATTTATGTTTGCTTTCACATAATTGCCCCTAAAAGTAAACTCAGTTTTGATTTGGCGCCAGATTCAAATAATATTTTTAAATACTTAAAATGCAAATATATATAAACTTCCATGTATCAAAATTTTTCGCAAATCTTAACGGTCTCTGAATACTGTTATCTAGCTTAAAAATAAATTGAGCTATACTGAGTAGATGTGGGCTGCAAGTGGTTGTTATTATTTTTTAATGAGCTGAAATTGGCATATTAAACAAAAGAGCCGTGCACAGCAAGAATCGTATACAGGTTAAGGCTTGTGAAAAGCAGATTGCTCTCGTGGCGCAAGCCTTGGCCACGCCTGGACATATCTGGTCTAATGCAGAGAATTTAGCTGCGGGTTCTATTTAATGATAAACCCCATTGGTACCTAAGAAATTACTTTTTAAGTCCACAAACAAGGCCCAATGATAACTGACTAACCACGATTGTAGAGAACCGCGATAAAATACCATGGATGACCAATGATGAAGAATATAAAAATCACTATAACAGGATGGACGAACCATTAAATACCAAATAAAAACCAAAATGGACCGCGCCAAGTAAAAATGAGAAGAAAGTGACATCAGCTTGCACTTAAGCAGCAATGGGTAATGCATAGCTCGCTGCGGCCGCGACGCCCGGCCCGTTATCCTGTCTAAAAACTCAGCGCATAATAAATTGTGTAATTGGCTCGATTTGAAGTGAGTTGAAACAAATAAATCCAAGAGTGTCAGCCCGCATAAGCACACACCGCAGCAAGTGCAGTATGGGCGACTTTAACTCGCTTATAAGTATATAGTATTTATTTTCAATGGTTGACAAAATGTATTCAACAGTTTTCTTTTTAAAACTAAAGATGTTAATAATATTTCGCCAGTCTTCCACAATTTAGCAGGAATTTTAGCAGCAATTTTGCCTGACGATCTCGGCCACTGCTATTACTGCCCGACAGTCACTTCTGTTCCGTGCGAGCTGGCGGTAGTTGTTCACAACATGGTTGGCAGTGAAAATATTATTTGAATCTAGCGCCAAATCAAAACTGAGTTTACTTTTAAGCTTAGTATGGAGATACTTGCGAAAAGTGTGCGAAATCTCTGCACATTATTTCGTCGATAGCAAGTGCGAAATGAATCGCTCATCTCTAGTTGCTTTGTTTTCAAATTTAATTTGACGGGACAAATTAAACTAATTAACAACAAATATTTATGGTGGCCTTTAATGATGCAATAGTGGCAGCAATAGCTTTATGTGATTTGTAAGAAGCTTTAGCGAAGGCACCTAGGGTTCGGCAGTGTTTGTTTAATCCTTACTTCCTGTGAAGATCCATGTGGAGGCAGTTGTAAAACTTAAATAAATCGCAAAAAAATAAATCGTTTGTAGGTTCATCGTTTACCTTTATTTGTAACTTTTCAATCATTTGCTCCAATTGGCAATTGGTGCTCTTTGGACACGACTAGGAAAATGGCAGAGTAGACTGTTGTGGCCATTTCGTCTCGACGTTATGTACTTATAATGCAATATCTTAGATTAGAAGATGTTGTCCACGACTTGCGGCGACAAAGAAGTCCCAAGTCTGACCATTGAAAAACTGCCACTTCACATCGTTGCGATGGATACTCCACCACCGCTTTAACTCTGTCCTTTAACGAAACCCAAGCCGCGTTGCAATGATCTCCTAGCAAAAACAATCAATTGTGAATAGCATAATTAAACTCATTAAATATCTATACTTTTACAGATCATTTTTGTCAAGCCGCTATCACCTTTTCCTCCAATGAAATAATGTTCAGCCTTTTTAATGTTTTTGTATAGTTGTCCTACTCATTTAAAAGCTCCGCGCCACAACACTTGTATGTATATGAATGTCTTCCGTCATGTAGAGTACGAAAAATACATATACATATTTTACATATATTTCGCACCTTCGAAATCATCTCTCATCACTTGCCTATCGGGTGACAATCGCGTGACACGTTGACGTCGGATGGCAACGCTGTGATATTGATATGCCAATTTCGCGCGTGAACTCCATACCAACTCACGAAACAGCAACTTGCGAAATCCGTGCGAAATCATATTTTTATATGGACTTTTTCATTTCGCGGGTATCTCCATACCAAGCTTTAGGGGCACTTATGTGAAAGCAAACACAAATATGTGAGCACACTAAAAAAAAAATACTAGATTGTCGATGTGTACTCGGAAACTCGCGCATAACTTCGTCAAACGGTATCCAAATTCATTGGGACCACAACCGTTCGACGGAGAATTAAATGGGCTTTTATTACAAACTTTAAGGAAAAATCGCATTGAATAAAATAGTTAAACCAGTGATGGTCAAAGTTCAAATTTCTCAAAAAAAGTTGAAAATGCCAGATCTGTAAGCCGCATTTCTCAGCCATCGCGTTAAATTAGTCAAACCATTGATTATAATGTTTTAAATCCCTCTCGGGGCTATCGGAATTGATAAGGTAATGAGCAATCAGACGGTCCATTCGTGAGTTATATCTATTTAAGTGATGTAAAAAAGCAAAAAGCGGTTTTTGGGCCATAACTTCAGATTTTGGGGGTGTTAGGAAAAAACCAAGTATGAGGAAATGCTATACTCGACCTGCCCAACAATATGTACTGGGTCTCGTGAAAAGTATGTGCAGATTTTTGTTTTTGTAACACTGTTACTATATACGTAGTATTTTTTTTCCGTTGTTAACAGTAAGGAGAATGGGGGGGGTTCTGAGCCGCTGGGGGTTGTGAGCCACTGAATATTGACCACAAAAAAAAATAAATTTACACTTTTTGTTTATGTCAAGTGTCTCCCTTCTTATTACCTATCTTTCGGCTAGCAACCGATCAGTCAACACGTTCTTTAAGTTTGTGAACCAGAACTCGACTTTTTTTTTAAAAAAAAAAAGCATTTTTTTCCATTTTTGGCTTATGAATATTATACAAATTTTTTTTTGTAATGTCATAAGTAAGTATGAGGGAAATATCTTTGGTCAATTGCCTTTTTGACAGAAATTTGTTTTTTTTTTTTTTTAAATTTTTTTTTTGTTTATGTGACGTCACCAAAAAAAAGTGAGATATGGGGGTTGTGAGCCACTTTGAAAAAAGTCGGTTTTGACTTCCAAAGAGAATATTGCTTGAATATTATTGAATATTATTGGGAAAACTCTCCTAAGGAAAAAAAAAGACATTAAGAAAGGCAAACATTAGAACAGCCACCAGCAAAAAGTGCTCGTATATAAAAGAAAACAAGCCCGATGCCGTCAATCAATTTTCACTCTTCATTGATATTTCTTTATTCAGAATATGAGAAAAATTGTTATATCCCCCCACAAATTTTTGAAATTTCAAAAAATCACTTTTTTTCAATATAAAATAAAAATCCCCAAAAACTTATTTTTTAAATCTAGTGATGAGGAAAGTTTTGTGCATTTTTTACCTAAAATACAAAATTTACAGAACGAAAAATATTGATTTTTGGCGAAGTTGTGTTCGAAAAACAAAACTATGATCACAACCCCTCACTCTCCCCTACATTAATGAAGAGGTTGAGAAACGAACTCTGATAACTTAAAAATACAAGTTTATGACTGTCGAACTCTCTTATTCTAAAGTTTTGGCAATATACATAAATTTCGTTCCATTCACTGTCCTTAATTGTTATTTTCGCACGGGAAAATACAGCAAATCTCACCCACTAGGAAGGTGTTCTTTATCGTTTCTTCTATTATAATATTTATTAGGTCTTCACGGTGCTGTCCAGTAAGGGTTGTTATATTCAACAAATTTTTTCCTTTAACCGACTCGTCTAGCAGCTCACCAAGCCCTATGAAAAATATCGTTTCGAATGGAAAAAACACACATATAAAGTTAAATAAAAGATAATAGTCATAAATTAATAACATAATAATAACAATAAATAATATAAATAAATAAATCTCAATATATCATATTAAAAAATGCTTATCAAATTTACCTTCTGCAGCACATGTCGTTTGTTGCTTTCTACTACGACACTTTGGAGGATGGCGCAGATAGTGTTTCCGAGTCGATTTCGTACTAGAAAATAATAAATTAAAAATCAATTATTTAATAAAATATAAATAATAAAAAAATGCAATTTAATATATTTTACCACCTACCTTAGCCTTTTGCCAAAGGAAAAGCATCTCGCGAAACAAAACTCTAAGCCCAATTGGCGGAATGGCCACTTTGATGTCGTCCTTCTCCAAATATTTTAAATTCTCGTATGTTACGCCAGAATCTAAAAAAAAAGAATTGAAATTATTCAATGATTTTCAAACAGCATTTTGAAGCTCATTGTGCACATATTTTTTGTATTGTTCTACATTCTTCGCTTCTTTGGCTTTGGCTAGCACATTTTTGCACACACATACATACATACGTACATACAGAAACTAATTTGAACAAAACTAAACAAGAACTCGATACGGAGTTTGCGATTTCCTTTTTTCTTCTAACTAAAGAAGATAAAACAAAAAGGAAAACTCCGTTACGTGTGTATACATACGTACAAACTAACTCGTTTAGAATTTTCGAAATTTCGAGTTTTTGTAAATCGTTGTTTTTTTTTTTTTTGTTAATTTATCATTTTTAAACTACTCACTTCCGCCTTCTTTGACTTTTCTCTCTTCATTTGGTTACCGACGCGGCAAAGATGCCAAATTCTAAGCCGCCATCGCTGTTTGCAGCTTCGTGACAGCCGAAGCGTTGGTGACGCTGAGAGCAAGAGCGAGAATTGTTCTCATTTTTGCTCTCGCCTTCACTAATGGCTCCCCCGCACTTCTCTCGCCCACAAGTTCGAAGTCAAGATCAATTGTGTTCTCGTATGCAAGCAGTTTTCGTCTTAAAAAATCAAGAAGAAAACAATCTAAATTGAAGCCGATTTCAGTCTCGCCGATTCGTGCTAGATTTCTCTGGGTGATACAAAAAAGCCACCCGGCATGAAATTGTATTTTTATTCACATTTTTGCAGACAACAGACTTGTGGTTCTTGGATAAGAAGGTGCTCTCTATCTAAAGCACCAATGCAATGGATTGCTTTATTGTTGCCTTTGACATTTTAAACTCGTATGAGAGGGATGCCAACTCTGGATCCTGAAGCCGAATAGCGCAATACGTTGTCTGCATTCTGATAAGTGGCGTTACCCAGAATACGAGCTGATCAAAAGTGGCTGCATCCATTCGAATACTTCACAACTCTCCGTTGAACTTGGCAAACATGCCTTCTTCCCTTCGAGTCAAATTAATTTTGTCGATCCAGCAAGAGCGCTTTGGCTTGGGTTCATCATCATTGTCATTTTCGTATCTTCGTCCTGCACCCACAACGCCCCAACAGCTCGGGCCACTAGCTCTTTCGCCTTTCGCGCATTCATTTCTTGCAGTTAAAAAATTTAATTTAACATAATTACAATTAAAAAATACACTAAATCACAATAAATGACGCATATTCACGTTTATAAAAAATTTTATTTCGCAAAAAAAAAACAAGATGGCCACAGTGTGACTTAAAAACGAACTTGATCGATATGCTTGACACAGGAAAAAAAGTTCTAATGAGCTAGTTTTGAGCTAACTCATTGCAATCAGCTGTTCAATATATTCTTGGCACAAACGTGCCACCCTCCGGCACAGAAACACTGTGACGCCAAATGAGTACTAGTGTTCACATTGAAAAGTACTCATTCCTGTGACACACTATTTCTGTGACAAGCCATTTGCGTTCACATTGCGCTGTGACACTGTAACACTGAAACGTGCCGCGCTGTGCCCCAATGTAAACCCGACCTAACAACGCTTTAAGGGACTTTCCGGCAACTCTGCTGCCAGGAATTGCCAGGTGCACAAAAAGCCGTTATTCTGCAAGCAGTGACGAACAAAAAACGAAAACAAAAACACAACATAAAATTTTTTCAACAATCACAAACAATTTTACAAAATTTTTTTAGGACATACCAAAAATATATATTTGTTGCTGCATTTTTGACGTGGCATGTAAGTAATATTCAAATATTAAATAAAACTTGAACGTAACATAATTATTTAAAAGCCACGATACTTGTGTGTAATCGTACATACTCATTTTTACGGTGCCGAGTAGTAGTCGGCATCGTAGCATCGTACGATTATAATCGAAAAACCGTAAAAATAAAATAAAATTAAAATAATAATAATACAAATATTAGCAAGGTTTATTTGGCCGTTGACAGTATCATAGAAGAATTAATATAGAAGCGTAGTCTGGTGCGCTGCCATTTTTCCACTCAAAAAGTTAACAGCTGATTGCGGAGGGTCAGCACGCGATTTAAATTTTCGAACTCATTTCGAATTTTTAGCGGCCATAAGGAGCGCGTGCGTAAGAAGAGTACAGCTATAGAGGGCTCAAAATGAGGCTTAAATCAGTTGATTTAGAAGTTTTGTGCTGAAATTGATTAGTTTAGTTAGTTTTAATGATTGTTATTGATAATAATATATTGCATTTACATGTTCTGATTGCTCAAAATAAATGCTTTTTTAATGGTAAAAAATGCAAAAAATAATTTTTATTTCAGCAATATATTAAGCATAGTCGTTTAAGTAAGGGATGATATCTTTTTTTTGTACTTTTTAATAAATAAATCATTTTATTACATCAACTTTGCAATGAGTTATACTTCAGCAAACCCTGTTACGTTAACAGAGGTTCTCCCAGCATTCAACCCGACTTTCTGTTACCTAAAATCACTCAAACTAATAACAGGCAAAATGTCGCCTACTTTAAAACACTCAAACGCAATAACAGGCAAAATGTCGTTGTTTTTAAAAATAGTACACATAACATTGCCTTCCTAACAGACTTTAAAATTTACAATTACATACTGGCCCTTATATTAACTTTATTTTTCTTTATTTCTATATACCGGGCGGATAAATATTCGTTTTAGTCTCAATAGACATAAAATAACGTTTGGCAGCGATCGGACTTCACCTGGTGGAAGCGCACTCGCCCTCAAAATCGAACATTTGAAATATATGGAAATGAGGGGGATGAGTTTCGAATGTAATCCCTAAAAATTCAAAAAAAATTGTATGTGTTAATTCTTTGTATCCTTTTAGGGAATATCATAGCAACATTTTAAATATAAATGTATTATTTTGAGCGTAAGCTATTATCCATGATACAATATAGGGTAAGGTGCTCTCTGAAAGAGCTCTCGGTTGGGGACTCCAAATTTTAATTTTGTTGCTGTCATTTGATTGAAAAGGTTGTGTGCTAACGAATTTTTTTGATTTGTCGACGGGATTTATTTATATTTGAAAATGTCGGGCCAATACTGTTGCGTATGTCGATGTAAAGCAGTGCCAGCCCATAGCTACCCGGAATTGATGTCAGACCTGACTTACGCAAACGCGAGAAGAACTTGATTGTGTGAATCGGTGAACACTGAATTGCAAGTAAGACGCCTGTGGACTGGAGCAGAGACGGCCAAATGGAGAGGACTGAAAAGGGCGCTTGTGTTGGTGAACAAGAGAACTCCCTCCAGACTGCAGTAGTTTAACTTGCAATGAAATATTCACCGATTCACACAACCATAAGTTCGGCACGCGTTTGCTTAAAAACACGACTAACACCGGCTCGTGTGAGCTGTGGATCGCCGCCTCTGGTCTAAAGAGTGCCCTCTTGGTCATGATGGAGCAAATCAGGGTTCCCCAAGAAGAGACCCCGAGTTTGTGGCTGTGTGTTTCTCCTGTCATATTGATACGGCACTGCATTTTGGGCTGACACCGGCTAGCAAGTCATTTCAGGGCGGGATCTTTACCCCAGACCGCATAGCGAACAATCACTACAAATTCAATTCTTCACTAGCAAAACGGGCACAAATTCAAAAAGCAAACAGTTATTGGCCAAACAATCAAAATTCAGAACAATTCTCTATCGAAGAATCAGCGCCATTACCAGGCTAGAGTGTTCCAACCGGCAACGCTCCCAAGCAGCGATTTGGCTTTATCAGCTGCCATTTGAAAAGTGCCAAGCGAATACTATAAAATTTAGTCATGTATATACTATGTGTTTGTAATTCTGTGGCGTTGTTTTTTTGTTTTATTCTCTCTCTCGATATTAGCAAAAGCTGTCAGTCCTCGATAAACTCTGAATGCCATACCTAATATAATTGTATCATGCTATTATCCGATCAGATTCAAACTCATTTTGAAAGATCTATAGAAAAATTCAACAATAACTGTGTTCCAAGAGTCGGAAAAGCGTCGGAAAAGTTTGTATGGTAAACATTTTTTCTTATGGTAAACATCCTATTGACTTGAAACTTGGTTTGCAAGCATAGTACGCAATATATTCGACACGTGTTTTCTCAATTTTGGAAAACCCGCCCACGTACGCCGCCACGGCCTCCGCGTACGCCGCCTTCGCGTACACCGCCTCCGCGTACGCCGCCACCGCCTCTTCTACCGCCACCGCCGCCTCGTAACACTCCGCCTCCTCCGCCGCCACCAGCACCGCCTGCATTAAATTTTATTAATTAGGTTTATTAAAATAAATTTTGAAGAAAGTTTTGACAGCGTTCCTTTGGCGTTATTGAGGCCGGGGATCTGAGGCACCGACAGCCTTATCCTTCTGGTGGGGATAGCGACATTGTTGCCATGTCGCCAGCAATGCGGTCCCCCGCGTCTTGGTGCCAGTGGAGCGGGTGGTCAACCGAGGCTTCCTGGTCTGGTAGCCATGGCTGGCCACTTCGACTGGCAGCGTGACGGACGTAGAATAAAACTCGCCCCTTCAAGGGCTGGCCATCTCCGCCGCCCGTGCTGCCATTCAGCACCGCCGACGGCGCCGCCCCCACCACCTCCCCGGTGCCTCCATGGCCTCCGCGTACGCCGCCTCCACTACAGCCTCCGCGTACGCCGCCTTCCGCGTACGCCGCCACCGCCTCTACTACCGCTACCGTCCACGCCTCCTCCCCCCCCCCAACACCTCCGCAAATTAAATTTTATTAATTAGGTTTATTAAAAATAAATTTAGAAGAAAAGTTTTTGACAGCGTTTCTTTGGCGTGCTAGGGACCGACAGCCTTATCCTCCGTGGTGGGGACCGCTGCCACCAGCATCACCACGCCTCCGCCAGGTACATAATTGTAGATGTTGACTGTTTGTATGTTATAATTGGTCTGACGCCAATTGAAACAAAAAAGTGTTGCAAGCGTCTATTGTTCTTCAAAACTTGAAAATTTGGTTTGCTCAAATTAAATACCGGAATTGACATATTAAACCGCGATTTGCAATATTCCCCACTGATGGGGTCTGAAATGAATAAGATGAATTAGATTTTGAGTTTTTTCTTTATTAAGTGTTTCTTCCAAGAGTGTCGAACTAATTTACATTGTTTTATCTATCTCTAACGAAAGCTCGGCTTTAGGCAAAACGAAAAATCCATTCTTGTTTCTATGTGCAAAACTAACTGCACTTACAAATCAAATTTTATGTCCTGTAAAAGATAACGTTTACCTTGTTTTGATCTACCTATTTATTTTTACGACTTGTTACTGTCTGCGCGATGAGGTACAGTGGAATCGAATACAGTTAACTCCTCCCTCATTAAGAATTGTTAACGTCCTCGTTAACCATAA